>OY294061.1:21473855-21895952 GCA_958510865.1 Myrrha octodecimguttata | reverse complement strand
TTGAGGAATTGGCAGGCGAAGCTTAAAATTTCTCCTGGTGTAAGTCCAGCTATAGAGGAATCATTAAAAATTCATTTTAAAAACTGTCAAGAAAACAAACAAAAAATTTGCATCTTAATTTTCGATGAAATTTCACTCAATGAAGAGATTCATTATGATAGATCAAAAGATAGAATAATTGGAATTGTTGATACTGGCAAAATAAGGAGGAATGAGAAGGCTACGTCTGCACTTGTCTGTATGGTGAGGGGCATCGTTTACAATTGGAAATTCACTTTGGGATACTGGTTTTTGGGACGCACCGCCACTAATGAATATTTATCATCCATTTTTTCTGATTCACTTGATTGTGCATTCAAAGCAGGACTCATAGTCAAAGCAGTAGTATGCGATCAGAGTCCTGTGAATCAGAATGTGGCCGAGCAACTCCAAATTTCAGTTAACCAAAGTTATTTTTCCAGAAATAATGAAAAAAAATTTTTTCTGTATGATGCTCCTCACTTATTGAAAAGTTTGAGAAACAATTTATCTTCCAAACTTTCCAGCTCACATAAGGGACAGTGGGTGACACAAAGTCTGGAAGATACCTTTAGTGAGTTAAATACAAAGACATCAATATTAGTCATGAGTTCTGATTTGAGAAATTTAACATACTCAAAGTTCATTACTATATGTAATGACCACAAGATATCCTCAGTTTTAAAGAACCTTCTTCCATCACTGGGGAACTACGCTTATGCTGGTTTCAATCCTGCAGAGCTCTTCAAATTGCTGGTGTCCAAAGCTTTGGCGAACAACCTTACGACAGACCAGTTCATGGATGATGTGATCCAGATGTTAGCATTGTTCCATATCAGAGGACCCAATATCACCAACATGACATCTGATAATACAAAAGGAGGAGAAGCATCCTTTGAAAAGATCAACAATATTAAAGCTACGTATGATCTTAAAGCCCAAGCTATGAAGGATGCAAAGGCAATCACTCTTCCTAGAGTTTCATCCACTTTCCCTTATGTGAGCTGGAAAGTTTGGAATTCTTTACGTTTAGATGGGGTTACAAATAATCCAGTCAGTGAAAGAGAAGTTGGAATTCCTGGGTCACTTGCTTTTTCTCCCAATTATGTGCCTTCACTGATTCAATCAAGCAAATTGGGTAATGGTACTGAGGCAATGATGTATGTTATTCATATTATATATCAGACATATTTGGGCAAGAAAACACAAACACCTCCAAAAGGGAAAAGAACCAAGTCATTCAAGCCTAAGACTATGGTAGAACTTTTTGAGGATGCTTGTAAGTATAGTAAATTATCTTGCGATGGATCAGAAGCTGAAGAAGCACAATGTAATGAGTTTATTACATATAATACTCAATATATTTCTGATGACTCTATTGATCATGTGTTACCAGTTCTGCGAATTATTGTGGATCAGGCAACCACAACTATAGATATTGAATCTGACACCAAATTTCATCATGCAGTTTTGTACTGTGTTTTGAAAAAGCGAAACATGAGTGACATTCCAGCAATAGATTGGAAATTAAGTCTAAATGACTTTATCAAAAATTCCACGATGTCAATGGATTACGAAGTTCGTTTATTCGTTAAACTCTAGCAAGGTGTTTACTCTCCAACCTCTTATGCACGAAAAAGAAAGAATTTTCCATCGGCTAGACCGAATTAGAGTCGCGCATGCGAAACACACACTCAACTGTCAAAGCGAAGTGCGTTTTTTAGCGACCGATCGTATAATCTCAGTAAGGCGTTTTTGCTTGAGATCGGAATTGAAATTAATAGTATGACGTATTTTCGCGATGGAAACTGAAATCGACAGTGGAGCGTTTTGTAACGTTACAACATCAGTAAAGATGAAGAGGAGGTTGAATACTTCTGTCCTACATTGGAAAACATCACTAAGGGAAAATTCCTTCTGGTGAGATTTTTGTCTGGCAGTAGAAAAAAGACGGAATTTCGCTATGTTTGTATGGTAAAAGAAGTGTTAGAAGGAGAAGAAATCGAAGTTCAAGGACTGAAATCCGCAGAATCGCGAAAGATTTTCAAGATAATTGAACACGACATATCCACGGTTCCCTTCAAGGAAGTGGTGGCTATACTGCCAGATCCGATACTCGAAAAAATTTCTGATAGGATTGAAAAGTACCATTTCCGCGGAGAAATCAATATAAAGGAATGTTGAAAATTTTCCTGTTAATTTTTTTTATATTTTATGAATTGCATTTTTTGTTATTTAAATTTTTTTTCTTCATAAAATAAAGGATTATATACTAAGAACAGTGTGATCATATTTAACCTTTCATGATCAATCTCACCCCGTTTTGAAAAAACAAGAAAAACGGAAAAAGTACTTGACCGAATTCATCGGGGTGAAGATTGATCACTTCCTATCGAAAGCACTGCTGTTTAGTACTATAAAATTGATATGATCAATCTCACCCCATCTCCAGTCTGAGATTGATCACACCTTTTTTATAGGATAATTAATTTGTCTCAACAAAGATATCGACATTAGTGCTAAGGTTTCACTCTTTGGATCATAACTAAATATCTGAAGCTCTTAGAGATGAAAAAGTTTGAATAATTTCTAAATTACGGCCAAAATAAAGTTAAAATTGATCAATCTCACCCCGTGTCACGGTACTACTATACTTTTTTTAGATTTTTTTGGGGTTTTCACTCCCAATATCTGAAACAGAACTATCAAAAATTAAATGAGAATTGTTTTTTCATGAAAAACGCCCTTGCGAATTGCAGGATTAAACTAATTTTTCGTTAAGTCTCCTCAAAACGAAAAATCGAAAGAAAATATTTCTTCAAATGTTCCCTTTGTGTGATGAAATAGTCAGATTTAAGCTCTAAAACGTCACAGTTCGCTTTTTTAACGTTTGTATTGTTTCTGAAAAATGATTCGTAGTCCTAAAATAAGCTTTGATCGATACTACGATACTATTCACATCAATGTTATTGTAAAGCGTTATGTTAATGTTGATGTTATTCCGTCAAAAATATTTCTTGAATTCCTAAAATTATAGTTAACATCAACCAATGAGAAATGTTGTTTGTGTCGATGCGCACTGTCGATTTATCATTTTTGTTCACAAACTTAACCTATTTGGGCTTTATTTAACCTTAATATCCTTTTAATAGCCTTCAATTATCTATTGATCGGAAATACAATCGAATTACTGGAAGTACACTGCCACGATTATGCTTTTGGTGGGTCTCAATCAGCTCCCTCCATACCCTCACCAAGCTGCTTTAAAGACTTCAGTACTCCATCAAGAAGTATTGGAAAAAAAGGAAATTTTCTGCGGCTCCCAATTTTTGAAATGTTGTTTGAAAATTTTTTCTCGGAAAACCCGAAGTGTGCCAAAAAATTAGAAATAGCTGAATAATCACTCATTATTGTTGAATCTCAAAGGGATGAAGAAGATTTGGAAACGCAATAAACGGGGTGTTTTTTTAACCTGCACAATTAATTTCAAATTATCACAATAACATAACTGCATTTTGGGAAAATGTTGAAACTATTGAAGGTACTCATTCATATTGCACTACACTGAAAATTTCATTAATATTGAATGAGCCATACCGAAGTTATCAAAAAAATAGAATCGGTTGGAGTGGAATCTCGAAATTTTCCTTTTTTGAAAAATATTTTTCGGAAAACTGGAGTTGTGCCACACAAATTAAATACACCTGAATAATGCCTCATAATGGTACATAAGTTGTTGTGTGCGAGATTCCCTATGAAGATATGGAGGTTATGGTATGGCAAACCTGTTAAAAAAGTCTTTTACTAGGGAAATGGATGAATGCAAGCTTAAAAACATCATTAAGCAGTCCTTTCAACAATTTCTCACCCCTGTTGAGACAAAAATGGACAAAAAATTTAATAGTCTGGAACAATCAGTTCAATTTATGTCGGATTCCTTTGAAGAGCTTAAGAAGAAGTTTGAGGCTGTTCTTAGTGAAACTAAGGAACTACGGAAGGAAAACAATAAGCTAAGAGACCGAATACAAATCTTAGAACTGAAATTTGATGAGCAAGAAGTGAAAGAAAGGTCAAATAATATTATAATTGAAGGTGTACCAATCCTGCCCGAGGAAAACACTAGGAACATAGTAGAAAGCATCTTGACTACATTGAATGTCCAAACTGACAATAATCAATGTGTGGAAAGGTTTAGGATGGGAAAAAATTAATATGGTCCAATACTGGCAAAATTCAGTAGTCAACAAGTAAAAAAGACTATTTTAACAAAAATTAGAGAAAGAAAAGGATTAAAACTGTCAGAATGTGAACTTAGGTGCAAACCAAATGAGAAGAACAAGAAAATCTACCTAAATGACGGCCTCCCAGTTAATAAGAGAAATCTCTATAAAAAAGTACGAGATTTTAAAAAAGAAAAAAATTTTAAAGCCGCCAATATATTTCTCTTTACTGTAAACATTCGGTGAAATAAATAACATCTTGGAAGATTACAAGTCCAAAGATGCAATTACTTGTGATAATCTGACTGGGGTAAGTTCTTTCGATGATGATCGGAATGGTATTAATATAATTCATGTAAATGTTAGAAGCATATATCCGAATTTTGACCATTTTCTTTTATTTATGGAATCACTACAGAAACATTTTGATGTCATTGTAATGTCCGAGTCTCACAGGGTGTATAATACCAGTTATTTTAGCAGGCCAGGTTTCGGTATGATTTTTAATGATAGCACATTGAATAAGGCTGTGATGGCTGTGTTGTATATGCTAGGGAAGATATTTTGGTATGCAGTAAACTATAATACATGTTGAGGGAAACCTGAAGTTGGCCTCGGTCACTATTCGAAGGAATGACCAACTAGTGGAAATATTAGCAACTTACAGAGGCTTTACAACAACTAAAGAGGCATTTATTGACAACTTGAATAAGATCATAAAAAGCAAAACAAATGACCTTAATCGTGTGTATGTCTTTACTGGAGACATAAACATTGACCTCTTGGACACAGAATCAAGAAACACCATTGACTATGTCACAACAATGGGAAGCAGTGGATTTGTGAGTATAGTAAATAGTGCAACCAGAAAAGTTGGTAACTCAATCTGAAACGGTTAGCGAAGTTTTAGAAACGCAATGTACAAGGTGTTTTTCAACCTGCACAACCAATCTGAAATTACCAGAATAACAACAGCTTATTCTGAAAAAATGTTAAGAATTTTTGAATTTGCTCATTCATATTGTGCTACGATGAAAATTTTATCAAAATCGGATGAGCCACACCAAAGTTATTTATAAAAGTAAAATCGATCGAATCGAGCAAATCACCCTGTATAGTCTCACTAGAGACCCCCAACCAAAGATTAAAGAGAGGAAGATATGAAACGAAGCGACTAATATGACGCCAGCGACACCTTCAGTCTCGTATGTAAACTAGATTGGTTAAAATATTATTTCGTAGGCTATTTATAAACAAGTAAAACAGAAAGAGCTCTTGTGAAGTTATCTTTGGTTATGTTTACTAACATCAACTTTCTTCTTTTGCTGTCCTACCTCAACTGAGAACGTGCTGTGCCTTTCAAAGCAAATATAAATCTTTGGTGCTGTATTTATTAAACTTCAACTTTACTGTTCTTATCAAGATGAGTCGTGGTTCATATTGTGTAGTATTAACCTGCTCGAACAATAAAATGGACAAACCGGACCTCGCGTTTTTCACATTACCGAAGGACATGAACATGTAAGTATGAGTAGTTAATTCAATATAACAAAATCATCTAGTTTTGATTTTTATTCAGTGCCAAAAAGTGGATCGAATTCTCTGGGCGCAAAGACATTGACCTGACTTCGTTAAAACGCTATACTAAGTGTAGTGAGCATTTTACGAAAAACCAATTCAAATTTACATATCCACGGATTATCCTGGAACGTGGAAGTATTCCGCATATGAATGGACCTACTAAGGAGATCTGTCCGGAATCAGTGGCCGAGATGATCATTGATGAAAATAGTGCTGATACTGCTGATGTGGCACCTCACAGTATATATCAATCTAATGTTGGTGAGTTAATCTTATTATTAATTGTATACACATAAGTTATCAATAAATGTGGAGATGAAAACTTGGTGATATTGAATTTATTATTTTTGTAGATATAATTCCTGCTTCCAACTACAAAAGGAATTCTTCGAAAGAAGATAATGACATGCAAATACCATTTGTAAGTTCATTTACTTGAAGCTGTTTGGAAGTTATGAAATAATCAATTAATTTTGGGGATATATGCTTAAAGAGGTGTAAATTGTTTAGAAATAAGGTTCCCCACTGTTTCTGTAAAGGAAGACCCATCGAGGCAACAAATAGAGCTAAAATCTCTAGATTGATAAGTGAATCAAAAAGGTATCTTACCAAGGATGCTCACGTTATTTTTTCCAATGAGTTAAAGACAAACTTTGCGAATAAATTCAATAGGAGGTATGATGATAACTTGAAGGAATTGTGCTTATTATGGTATTATGCTTCACCAAAGGGATATAAAACATTATCCAAATCACTCAACTTGCCAACTATTAGAACCTTGAGGAATTGGCAGGCGAAGCTTAAAATTTCTCCTGGTGTAAGTCCAGCTATAGAGGAATCATTAAAAATTCATTTTAAAAACTGTCAAGAAAACAAACAAAAAATTTGCATCTTAATTTTCGATGAAATTTCACTCAATGAAGAGATTCATTATGATAGATCAAAAGATAGAATAATTGGAATTGTTGATACTGGCAAAATAAGGAGGAATGAGAAGGCTACGTCTGCACTTGTCTGTATGGTGAGGGGCATCGTTTACAATTGGAAATTCACTTTGGGATACTGGTTTTTGGGACGCACCGCCACTAATGAATATTTATCATCCATTTTTTCTGATTCACTTGATTGTGCATTCAAAGCAGGACTCATAGTCAAAGCAGTAGTATGCGATCAGAGTCCTGTGAATCAGAATGTGGCCGAGCAACTCCAAATTTCAGTTAACCAAAGTTATTTTTCCAGAAATAATGAAAAAAAATTTTTTCTGTATGATGCTCCTCACTTATTGAAAAGTTTGAGAAACAATTTATCTTCCAAACTTTCCAGCTCACATAAGGGACAGTGGGTGACACAAAGTCTGGAAGATACCTTTAGTGAGTTAAATACAAAGACATCAATATTAGTCATGAGTTCTGATTTGAGAAATTTAACATACTCAAAGTTCATTACTATATGTAATGACCACAAGATATCCTCAGTTTTAAAGAACCTTCTTCCATCACTGGGGAACTACGCTTATGCTGGTTTCAATCCTGCAGAGCTCTTCAAATTGCTGGTGTCCAAAGCTTTGGCGAACAACCTTACGACAGACCAGTTCATGGATGATGTGATCCAGATGTTAGCATTGTTCCATATCAGAGGACCCAATATCACCAACATGACATCTGATAATACAAAAGGAGGAGAAGCATCCTTTGAAAAGATCAACAATATTAAAGCTACGTATGATCTTAAAGCCCAAGCTATGAAGGATGCAAAGGCAATCACTCTTCCTAGAGTTTCATCCACTTTCCCTTATGTGAGCTGGAAAGTTTGGAATTCTTTACGTTTAGATGGGGTTACAAATAATCCAGTCAGTGAAAGAGAAGTTGGAATTCCTGGGTCACTTGCTTTTTCTCCCAATTATGTGCCTTCACTGATTCAATCAAGCAAATTGGGTAATGGTACTGAGGCAATGATGTATGTTATTCATATTATATATCAGACATATTTGGGCAAGAAAACACAAACACCTCCAAAAGGGAAAAGAACCAAGTCATTCAAGCCTAAGACTATGGTAGAACTTTTTGAGGATGCTTGTAAGTATAGTAAATTATCTTGCGATGGATCAGAAGCTGAAGAAGCACAATGTAATGAGTTTATTACATATAATACTCAATATATTTCTGATGACTCTATTGATCATGTGTTACCAGTTCTGCGAATTATTGTGGATCAGGCAACCACAACTATAGATATTGAATCTGACACCAAATTTCATCATGCAGTTTTGTACTGTGTTTTGAAAAAGCGAAACATGAGTGACATTCCAGCAATAGATTGGAAATTAAGTCTAAATGACTTTATCAAAAATTCCACGATGTCAATGGATTACGAAGTTCGTTTATTCGTTAAACTCTAGCAAGGTGTTTACTCTCCAACCTCTTATGCACGAAAAAGAAAGAATTTTCCATCGGCTAGACCGAATTAGAGTCGCGCATGCGAAACACACACTCAACTGTCAAAGCGAAGTGCGTTTTTTAGCGACCGATCGTATAATCTCAGTAAGGCGTTTTTGCTTGAGATCGGAATTGAAATTAATAGTATGACGTATTTTCGCGATGGAAACTGAAATCGACAGTGGAGCGTTTTGTAACGTTACAACATCAGTAAAGATGAAGAGGAGGTTGAATACTTCTGTCCTACATTGGAAAACATCACTAAGGGAAAATTCCTTCTGGTGAGATTTTTGTCTGGCAGTAGAAAAAAGACGGAATTTCGCTATGTTTGTATGGTAAAAGAAGTGTTAGAAGGAGAAGAAATCGAAGTTCAAGGACTGAAATCCGCAGAATCGCGAAAGATTTTCAAGATAATTGAACACGACATATCCACGGTTCCCTTCAAGGAAGTGGTGGCTATACTGCCAGATCCGATACTCGAAAAAATTTCTGATAGGATTGAAAAGTACCATTTCCGCGGAGAAATCAATATAAAGGAATGTTGAAAATTTTCCTGTTAATTTTTTTTATATTTTATGAATTGCATTTTTTGTTATTTAAATTTTTTTTCTTCATAAAATAAAGGATTATATACTAAGAACAGTGTGATCATATTTAACCTTTCATGATCAATCTCACCCCGTTTTGAAAAAACAAGAAAAACGGAAAAAGTACTTGACCGAATTCATCGGGGTGAAGATTGATCACTTCCTATCGAAAGCACTGCTGTTTAGTACTATAAAATTGATATGATCAATCTCACCCCATCTCCAGTCTGAGATTGATCACACCTTTTTTATAGGATAATTAATTTGTCTCAACAAAGATATCGACATTAGTGCTAAGGTTTCACTCTTTGGATCATAACTAAATATCTGAAGCTCTTAGAGATGAAAAAGTTTGAATAATTTCTAAATTACGGCCAAAATAAAGTTAAAATTGATCAATCTCACCCCGTGTCACGGTACTACTATACTTTTTTTAGATTTTTTTGGGGTTTTCACTCCCAATATCTGAAACAGAACTATCAAAAATTAAATGAGAATTGTTTTTTCATGAAAAACGCCCTTGCGAATTGCAGGATTAAACTAATTTTTCGTTAAGTCTCCTCAAAACGAAAAATCGAAAGAAAATATTTCTTCAAATGTTCCCTTTGTGTGATGAAATAGTCAGATTTAAGCTCTAAAACGTCACAGTTCGCTTTTTTAACGTTTGTATTGTTTCTGAAAAATGATTCGTAGTCCTAAAATAAGCTTTGATCGATACTACGATACTATTCACATCAATGTTATTGTAAAGCGTTATGTTAATGTTGATGTTATTCCGTCAAAAATATTTCTTGAATTCCTAAAATTATAGTTAACATCAACCAATGAGAAATGTTGTTTGTGTCGATGCGCACTGTCGATTTATCATTTTTGTTCACAAACTTAACCTATTTGGGCTTTATTTAACCTTAATATCCTTTTAATAGCCTTCAATTATCTATTGATCGGAAATACAATCGAATTACTGGAAGTACACTGCCACGATTATGCTTTTGGTGGGTCTCAATCAGCTCCCTCCATACCCTCACCAAGCTGCTTTAAAGACTTCAGTACTCCATCAAGAAGTATTGGAAAAAAAGGAAATTTTCTGCGGCTCCCAATTTTTGAAATGTTGTTTGAAAATTTTTTCTCGGAAAACCCGAAGTGTGCCAAAAAATTAGAAATAGCTGAATAATCACTCATTATTGTTGAATCTCAAAGGGATGAAGAAGATTTGGAAACGCAATAAACGGGGTGTTTTTTTAACCTGCACAATTAATTTCAAATTATCACAATAACATAACTGCATTTTGGGAAAATGTTGAAACTATTGAAGGTACTCATTCATATTGCACTACACTGAAAATTTCATTAATATTGAATGAGCCATACCGAAGTTATCAAAAAAATAGAATCGGTTGGAGTGGAATCTCGAAATTTTCCTTTTTTGAAAAATATTTTTCGGAAAACTGGAGTTGTGCCACACAAATTAAATACACCTGAATAATGCCTCATAATGGTACATAAGTTGTTGTGTGCGAGATTCCCTATGAAGATATGGAGGTTATGGTATGGCAAACCTGTTAAAAAAGTCTTTTACTAGGGGAAATGGATGAATGCAAGCTTAAAAACATCATTAAGCAGTCCTTTCAACAATTTCTCACCCCTGTTGAGACAAAAATGGACAAAAAATTTAATAGTCTGGAACAATCAGTTCAATTTATGTCGGATTCCTTTGAAGAGCTTAAGAAGAAGTTTGAGGCTGTTCTTAGTGAAACTAAGGAACTACGGAAGGAAAACAATAAGCTAAGAGACCGAATACAAATCTTAGAACTGAAATTTGATGAGCAAGAAGTGAAAGAAAGGTCAAATAATATTATAATTGAAGGTGTACCAATCCTGCCCGAGGAAAACACTAGGAACATAGTAGAAAGCATCTTGACTACATTGAATGTCCAAACTGACAATAATCAATGTGTGGAAAGGTTTAGGATGGGAAAAAATTAATATGGTCCAATACTGGCAAAATTCAGTAGTCAACAAGTAAAAAAGACTATTTTAACAAAAATTAGAGAAAGAAAAGGATTAAAACTGTCAGAATGTGAACTTAGGTGCAAACCAAATGAGAAGAACAAGAAAATCTACCTAAATGACGGCCTCCCAGTTAATAAGAGAAATCTCTATAAAAAAGTACGAGATTTTAAAAAAGAAAAAAATTTTAAAGCCGCCAATATATTTCTCTTTACTGTAAACATTCGGTGAAATAAATAACATCTTGGAAGATTACAAGTCCAAAGATGCAATTACTTGTGATAATCTGACTGGGGTAAGTTCTTTCGATGATGATCGGAATGGTATTAATATAATTCATGTAAATGTTAGAAGCATATATCCGAATTTTGACCATTTTCTTTTATTTATGGAATCACTACAGAAACATTTTGATGTCATTGTAATGTCCGAGTCTCACAGGGTGTATAATACCAGTTATTTTAGCAGGCCAGGTTTCGGTATGATTTTTAATGATAGCACATTGAATAAGGCTGTGATGGCTGTGTTGTATATGCTAGGGAAGATATTTTGGTATGCAGTAAACTATAATACATGTTGAGGGAAACCTGAAGTTGGCCTCGGTCACTATTCGAAGGAATGACCAACTAGTGGAAATATTAGCAACTTACAGAGGCTTTACAACAACTAAAGAGGCATTTATTGACAACTTGAATAAGATCATAAAAAGCAAAACAAATGACCTTAATCGTGTGTATGTCTTTACTGGAGACATAAACATTGACCTCTTGGACACAGAATCAAGAAACACCATTGACTATGTCACAACAATGGGAAGCAGTGGATTTGTGAGTATAGTAAATAGTGCAACCAGAAAAGTTGGTAACTCAATCTGAAACGGTTAGCGAAGTTTTAGAAACGCAATGTACAAGGTGTTTTTCAACCTGCACAACCAATCTGAAATTACCAGAATAACAACAGCTTATTCTGAAAAAATGTTAAGAATTTTTGAATTTGCTCATTCATATTGTGCTACGATGAAAATTTTATCAAAATCGGATGAGCCACACCAAAGTTATTTATAAAAGTAAAATCGATCGAATCGAGCAAATCACCCTGTATAGTCTCACTAGAGACCCCCAACCAAAGATTAAAGAGAGGAAGATATGAAACGAAGCGACTAATATGACGCCAGCGACACCTTCAGTCTCGTATGTAAACTAGATTGGTTAAAATATTATTTCGTAGGCTATTTATAAACAAGTAAAACAGAAAGAGCTCTTGTGAAGTTATCTTTGGTTATGTTTACTAACATCAACTTTCTTCTTTTGCTGTCCTACCTCAACTGAGAACGTGCTGTGCCTTTCAAAGCAAATATAAATCTTTGGTGCTGTATTTATTAAACTTCAACTTTACTGTTCTTATCAAGATGAGTCGTGGTTCATATTGTGTAGTATTAACCTGCTCGAACAATAAAATGGACAAACCGGACCTCGCGTTTTTCACATTACCGAAGGACATGAACATGTAAGTATGAGTAGTTAATTCAATATAACAAAATCATCTAGTTTTGATTTTTATTCAGTGCCAAAAAGTGGATCGAATTCTCTGGGCGCAAAGACATTGACCTGACTTCGTTAAAACGCTATACTAAGTGTAGTGAGCATTTTACGAAAAACCAATTCAAATTTACATATCCACGGATTATCCTGGAACGTGGAAGTATTCCGCATATGAATGGACCTACTAAGGAGATCTGTCCGGAATCAGTGGCCGAGATGATCATTGATGAAAATAGTGCTGATACTGCTGATGTGGCACCTCACAGTATATATCAATCTAATGTTGGTGAGTTAATCTTATTATTAATTGTATACACATAAGTTATCAATAAATGTGGAGATGAAAACTTGGTGATATTGAATTTATTATTTTTGTAGATATAATTCCTGCTTCCAACTACAAAAGGAATTCTTCGAAAGAAGATAATGACATGCAAATACCATTTGTAAGTTCATTTACTTGAAGCTGTTTGGAAGTTATGAAATAATCAATTAATTTTGGGGATATATGCTTAAAGAGGTGTAAATTGTTTAGAAATAAGGTTCCCCACTGTTTCTGTAAAGGAAGACCCATCGAGGCAACAAATAGAGCTAAAATCTCTAGATTGATAAGTGAATCAAAAAGGTATCTTACCAAGGATGCTCACGTTATTTTTTCCAATGAGTTAAAGACAAACTTTGCGAATAAATTCAATAGGAGGTATGATGATAACTTGAAGGAATTGTGCTTATTATGGTATTATGCTTCACCAAAGGGATATAAAACATTATCCAAATCACTCAACTTGCCAACTATTAGAACCTTGAGGAATTGGCAGGCGAAGCTTAAAATTTCTCCTGGTGTAAGTCCAGCTATAGAGGAATCATTAAAAATTCATTTTAAAAACTGTCAAGAAAACAAACAAAAAATTTGCATCTTAATTTTCGATGAAATTTCACTCAATGAAGAGATTCATTATGATAGATCAAAAGATAGAATAATTGGAATTGTTGATACTGGCAAAATAAGGAGGAATGAGAAGGCTACGTCTGCACTTGTCTGTATGGTGAGGGGCATCGTTTACAATTGGAAATTCACTTTGGGATACTGGTTTTTGGGACGCACCGCCACTAATGAATATTTATCATCCATTTTTTCTGATTCACTTGATTGTGCATTCAAAGCAGGACTCATAGTCAAAGCAGTAGTATGCGATCAGAGTCCTGTGAATCAGAATGTGGCCGAGCAACTCCAAATTTCAGTTAACCAAAGTTATTTTTCCAGAAATAATGAAAAAAAATTTTTTCTGTATGATGCTCCTCACTTATTGAAAAGTTTGAGAAACAATTTATCTTCCAAACTTTCCAGCTCACATAAGGGACAGTGGGTGACACAAAGTCTGGAAGATACCTTTAGTGAGTTAAATACAAAGACATCAATATTAGTCATGAGTTCTGATTTGAGAAATTTAACATACTCAAAGTTCATTACTATATGTAATGACCACAAGATATCCTCAGTTTTAAAGAACCTTCTTCCATCACTGGGGAACTACGCTTATGCTGGTTTCAATCCTGCAGAGCTCTTCAAATTGCTGGTGTCCAAAGCTTTGGCGAACAACCTTACGACAGACCAGTTCATGGATGATGTGATCCAGATGTTAGCATTGTTCCATATCAGAGGACCCAATATCACCAACATGACATCTGATAATACAAAAGGAGGAGAAGCATCCTTTGAAAAGATCAACAATATTAAAGCTACGTATGATCTTAAAGCCCAAGCTATGAAGGATGCAAAGGCAATCACTCTTCCTAGAGTTTCATCCACTTTCCCTTATGTGAGCTGGAAAGTTTGGAATTCTTTACGTTTAGATGGGGTTACAAATAATCCAGTCAGTGAAAGAGAAGTTGGAATTCCTGGGTCACTTGCTTTTTCTCCCAATTATGTGCCTTCACTGATTCAATCAAGCAAATTGGGTAATGGTACTGAGGCAATGATGTATGTTATTCATATTATATATCAGACATATTTGGGCAAGAAAACACAAACACCTCCAAAAGGGAAAAGAACCAAGTCATTCAAGCCTAAGACTATGGTAGAACTTTTTGAGGATGCTTGTAAGTATAGTAAATTATCTTGCGATGGATCAGAAGCTGAAGAAGCACAATGTAATGAGTTTATTACATATAATACTCAATATATTTCTGATGACTCTATTGATCATGTGTTACCAGTTCTGCGAATTATTGTGGATCAGGCAACCACAACTATAGATATTGAATCTGACACCAAATTTCATCATGCAGTTTTGTACTGTGTTTTGAAAAAGCGAAACATGAGTGACATTCCAGCAATAGATTGGAAATTAAGTCTAAATGACTTTATCAAAAATTCCACGATGTCAATGGATTACGAAGTTCGTTTATTCGTTAAACTCTAGCAAGGTGTTTACTCTCCAACCTCTTATGCACGAAAAAGAAAGAATTTTCCATCGGCTAGACCGAATTAGAGTCGCGCATGCGAAACACACACTCAACTGTCAAAGCGAAGTGCGTTTTTTAGCGACCGATCGTATAATCTCAGTAAGGCGTTTTTGCTTGAGATCGGAATTGAAATTAATAGTATGACGTATTTTCGCGATGGAAACTGAAATCGACAGTGGAGCGTTTTGTAACGTTACAACATCAGTAAAGATGAAGAGGAGGTTGAATACTTCTGTCCTACATTGGAAAACATCACTAAGGGAAAATTCCTTCTGGTGAGATTTTTGTCTGGCAGTAGAAAAAAGACGGAATTTCGCTATGTTTGTATGGTAAAAGAAGTGTTAGAAGGAGAAGAAATCGAAGTTCAAGGACTGAAATCCGCAGAATCGCGAAAGATTTTCAAGATAATTGAACACGACATATCCACGGTTCCCTTCAAGGAAGTGGTGGCTATACTGCCAGATCCGATACTCGAAAAAATTTCTGATAGGATTGAAAAGTACCATTTCCGCGGAGAAATCAATATAAAGGAATGTTGAAAATTTTCCTGTTAATTTTTTTTATATTTTATGAATTGCATTTTTTGTTATTTAAATTTTTTTTCTTCATAAAATAAAGGATTATATACTAAGAACAGTGTGATCATATTTAACCTTTCATGATCAATCTCACCCCGTTTTGAAAAAACAAGAAAAACGGAAAAAGTACTTGACCGAATTCATCGGGGTGAAGATTGATCACTTCCTATCGAAAGCACTGCTGTTTAGTACTATAAAATTGATATGATCAATCTCACCCCATCTCCAGTCTGAGATTGATCACACCTTTTTTATAGGATAATTAATTTGTCTCAACAAAGATATCGACATTAGTGCTAAGGTTTCACTCTTTGGATCATAACTAAATATCTGAAGCTCTTAGAGATGAAAAAGTTTGAATAATTTCTAAATTACGGCCAAAATAAAGTTAAAATTGATCAATCTCACCCCGTGTCACGGTACTACTATACTTTTTTTAGATTTTTTTGGGGTTTTCACTCCCAATATCTGAAACAGAACTATCAAAAATTAAATGAGAATTGTTTTTTCATGAAAAACGCCCTTGCGAATTGCAGGATTAAACTAATTTTTCGTTAAGTCTCCTCAAAACGAAAAATCGAAAGAAAATATTTCTTCAAATGTTCCCTTTGTGTGATGAAATAGTCAGATTTAAGCTCTAAAACGTCACAGTTCGCTTTTTTAACGTTTGTATTGTTTCTGAAAAATGATTCGTAGTCCTAAAATAAGCTTTGATCGATACTACGATACTATTCACATCAATGTTATTGTAAAGCGTTATGTTAATGTTGATGTTATTCCGTCAAAAATATTTCTTGAATTCCTAAAATTATAGTTAACATCAACCAATGAGAAATGTTGTTTGTGTCGATGCGCACTGTCGATTTATCATTTTTGTTCACAAACTTAACCTATTTGGGCTTTATTTAACCTTAATATCCTTTTAATAGCCTTCAATTATCTATTGATCGGAAATACAATCGAATTACTGGAAGTACACTGCCACGATTATGCTTTTGGTGGGTCTCAATCAGCTCCCTCCATACCCTCACCAAGCTGCTTTAAAGACTTCAGTACTCCATCAAGAAGTATTGGAAAAAAAGGAAATTTTCTGCGGCTCCCAATTTTTGAAATGTTGTTTGAAAATTTTTTCTCGGAAAACCCGAAGTGTGCCAAAAAATTAGAAATAGCTGAATAATCACTCATTATTGTTGAATCTCAAAGGGATGAAGAAGATTTGGAAACGCAATAAACGGGGTGTTTTTTTAACCTGCACAATTAATTTCAAATTATCACAATAACATAACTGCATTTTGGGAAAATGTTGAAACTATTGAAGGTACTCATTCATATTGCACTACACTGAAAATTTCATTAATATTGAATGAGCCATACCGAAGTTATCAAAAAAATAGAATCGGTTGGAGTGGAATCTCGAAATTTTCCTTTTTTGAAAAATATTTTTCGGAAAACTGGAGTTGTGCCACACAAATTAAATACACCTGAATAATGCCTCATAATGGTACATAAGTTGTTGTGTGCGAGATTCCCTATGAAGATATGGAGGTTATGGTATGGCAAACCTGTTAAAAAAGTCTTTTACTAGGGGAAATGGATGAATGCAAGCTTAAAAACATCATTAAGCAGTCCTTTCAACAATTTCTCACCCCTGTTGAGACAAAAATGGACAAAAAATTTAATAGTCTGGAACAATCAGTTCAATTTATGTCGGATTCCTTTGAAGAGCTTAAGAAGAAGTTTGAGGCTGTTCTTAGTGAAACTAAGGAACTACGGAAGGAAAACAATAAGCTAAGAGACCGAATACAAATCTTAGAACTGAAATTTGATGAGCAAGAAGTGAAAGAAAGGTCAAATAATATTATAATTGAAGGTGTACCAATCCTGCCCGAGGAAAACACTAGGAACATAGTAGAAAGCATCTTGACTACATTGAATGTCCAAACTGACAATAATCAATGTGTGGAAAGGTTTAGGATGGGAAAAAATTAATATGGTCCAATACTGGCAAAATTCAGTAGTCAACAAGTAAAAAAGACTATTTTAACAAAAATTAGAGAAAGAAAAGGATTAAAACTGTCAGAATGTGAACTTAGGTGCAAACCAAATGAGAAGAACAAGAAAATCTACCTAAATGACGGCCTCCCAGTTAATAAGAGAAATCTCTATAAAAAAGTACGAGATTTTAAAAAAGAAAAAAATTTTAAAGCCGCCAATATATTTCTCTTTACTGTAAACATTCGGTGAAATAAATAACATCTTGGAAGATTACAAGTCCAAAGATGCAATTACTTGTGATAATCTGACTGGGGTAAGTTCTTTCGATGATGATCGGAATGGTATTAATATAATTCATGTAAATGTTAGAAGCATATATCCGAATTTTGACCATTTTCTTTTATTTATGGAATCACTACAGAAACATTTTGATGTCATTGTAATGTCCGAGTCTCACAGGGTGTATAATACCAGTTATTTTAGCAGGCCAGGTTTCGGTATGATTTTTAATGATAGCACATTGAATAAGGCTGTGATGGCTGTGTTGTATATGCTAGGGAAGATATTTTGGTATGCAGTAAACTATAATACATGTTGAGGGAAACCTGAAGTTGGCCTCGGTCACTATTCGAAGGAATGACCAACTAGTGGAAATATTAGCAACTTACAGAGGCTTTACAACAACTAAAGAGGCATTTATTGACAACTTGAATAAGATCATAAAAAGCAAAACAAATGACCTTAATCGTGTGTATGTCTTTACTGGAGACATAAACATTGACCTCTTGGACACAGAATCAAGAAACACCATTGACTATGTCACAACAATGGGAAGCAGTGGATTTGTGAGTATAGTAAATAGTGCAACCAGAAAAGTTGGTAACTCAATCTGAAACGGTTAGCGAAGTTTTAGAAACGCAATGTACAAGGTGTTTTTCAACCTGCACAACCAATCTGAAATTACCAGAATAACAACAGCTTATTCTGAAAAAATGTTAAGAATTTTTGAATTTGCTCATTCATATTGTGCTACGATGAAAATTTTATCAAAATCGGATGAGCCACACCAAAGTTATTTATAAAAGTAAAATCGATCGAATCGAGCAAATCACCCTGTATAGTCTCACTAGAGACCCCCAACCAAAGATTAAAGAGAGGAAGATATGAAACGAAGCGACTAATATGACGCCAGCGACACCTTCAGTCTCGTATGTAAACTAGATTGGTTAAAATATTATTTCGTAGGCTATTTATAAACAAGTAAAACAGAAAGAGCTCTTGTGAAGTTATCTTTGGTTATGTTTACTAACATCAACTTTCTTCTTTTGCTGTCCTACCTCAACTGAGAACGTGCTGTGCCTTTCAAAGCAAATATAAATCTTTGGTGCTGTATTTATTAAACTTCAACTTTACTGTTCTTATCAAGATGAGTCGTGGTTCATATTGTGTAGTATTAACCTGCTCGAACAATAAAATGGACAAACCGGACCTCGCGTTTTTCACATTACCGAAGGACATGAACATGTAAGTATGAGTAGTTAATTCAATATAACAAAATCATCTAGTTTTGATTTTTATTCAGTGCCAAAAAGTGGATCGAATTCTCTGGGCGCAAAGACATTGACCTGACTTCGTTAAAACGCTATACTAAGTGTAGTGAGCATTTTACGAAAAACCAATTCAAATTTACATATCCACGGATTATCCTGGAACGTGGAAGTATTCCGCATATGAATGGACCTACTAAGGAGATCTGTCCGGAATCAGTGGCCGAGATGATCATTGATGAAAATAGTGCTGATACTGCTGATGTGGCACCTCACAGTATATCTCAATCTAATGTTGGTGAGTTAATCTTGTTATTAATTGTATACACATAAGTTATCAATAAATGTGGAGATGAAAACTTGGTGATATTGAATTTATTATTTTTGTAGATATAATTCCTGCTTCCAACTACAAAAGGAATTCTTCGAAAGAAGATAATGACATGCAAATACCATTTGTAAGTTCATTTACTTGAAGCTGTTTGGAAGTTATGAAATAATCAATTAATTTTGGGGATATATGCTTAAAGAGGTGTAAATTGTTTAGAAATAAGGTTCCCCACTGTTTCTGTAAAGGAAGACCCATCGAGGCAACAAATAGAGCTAAAATCTCTAGATTGATAAGTGAATCAAAAAGGTATCTTACCAAGGATGCTCACGTTATTTTTTCCAATGAGTTAAAGACAAACTTTGCGAATAAATTCAATAGGAGGTATGATGATAACTTGAAGGAATTGTGCTTATTATGGTATTATGCTTCACCAAAGGGATATAAAACATTATCCAAATCACTCAACTTGCCAACTATTAGAACCTTGAGGAATTGGCAGGCGAAGCTTAAAATTTCTCCTGGTGTAAGTCCAGCTATAGAGGAATCATTAAAAATTCATTTTAAAAACTGTCAAGAAAACAAACAAAAAATTTGCATCTTAATTTTCGATGAAATTTCACTCAATGAAGAGATTCATTATGATAGATCAAAAGATAGAATAATTGGAATTGTTGATACTGGCAAAATAAGGAGGAATGAGAAGGCTACGTCTGCACTTGTCTGTATGGTGAGGGGCATCGTTTACAATTGGAAATTCACTTTGGGATACTGGTTTTTGGGACGCACCGCCACTAATGAATATTTATCATCCATTTTTTCTGATTCACTTGATTGTGCATTCAAAGCAGGACTCATAGTCAAAGCAGTAGTATGCGATCAGAGTCCTGTGAATCAGAATGTGGCCGAGCAACTCCAAATTTCAGTTAACCAAAGTTATTTTTCCAGAAATAATGAAAAAAAATTTTTTCTGTATGATGCTCCTCACTTATTGAAAAGTTTGAGAAACAATTTATCAAAATATGACCTCACTTATAAAAATCAAACTATTAGCTGGAAATATATTGAATCAACTGGCAACTCTCCAAACCCTCTGCGTGTACGTTTATTACCTAAACTTACCGAAGAGCATTTCAACGTGACATCCTTTAATGCAATGAGAGTAAAGTATGCCACACAAGTACTTAGCGGTAAGCATAGCAATGCTCGTACTACAGCAGTTAGGAGAGTTGCCAGTTGATTCCCTAGCTACAGCTGAGTTTGTGGGTGAAATGGATAAATTGTTTGATTGTTTGAATAGCAGCAAACTCGATCGTGATTTGTTGAAGATGAGATATGCCATGAGTGATGGATCACCTCATGAGCAATTTATCTCAGAAATCAGGGACAATTTCAAAAATTCGAGGTTTCTATTATCCAAACGATCTATCCCTCCCTGCATTAACGGTTTCATTATAACCATCAATAGTGTTCTGCAACTTGCAGAGGACTTGCGTTCGAATTATGGTGTTGCCAAATTATTAACCAGGCATCTCAACCAAGATCCTGTTGAAAATTTATTTGCAACTGTACGGCTTCAACATGGATGCTGCCGGAACCCAAGTTCACTGCAATTTGAGAATGGTCTGCGGCATAATTATTTGACTACAATTTCGAAGTTATCTGCCCATACCAATTGTGAAGAAGATTTTTCTTTCTCATTGAAAAAATTAACACAATTGAGTGAGCTCCCCCAAGCTCAATCGAATTGTGAAACAGAAGCATCGTTGAGTTGGAAAAATATCGATAATATTGATGTTGACCTGAAAGATAAAAATGCCATATATTATGTAAGTGGATATATGGCAAAAAATTCCTCAAATTACATCCTTGTGAAATTTGCGAAAATTTACTTGTAGACAATGAAAAAAAATTAACAGGTCAGCATCAATTATTCACATATTTTAAACAAGGGGAATTACTTCCAGAACATAAGGGATTGATCTATGCATCTCAGGGGTTCTATGAGTACGTTGAAAAACTTGAGGTTATTCATAACTAGATTTGAGAAGTGAGACAACATTTTTATGGCGGAAAAAAGGATCTGAAAATGCAAGAATTTAGAACTTTGGGGGCCCGTATTTTCCAAACAAAGAGAGACCGCCTAAGTTGGCCTTGATATTTTTTGTTCAGGAACTCACACTGCTTACAATGATGTGAATATCTTACTTATAGCTTCGCGACGGGAAATCTTGCGGGTTTACCCTTATTTTTACATTTTATGTAAGATAAAACATTCAAACAATCATACCTATATTAGGTAACTTATTTTCAACTCCTATCTGCTTAAAAAAAACTGGAGGATATTTTTGACACAACTTATGTGTTTCCTCCAAATGAATAATTTCCAAGTGATATTTTGTTGAAAATTATTTCCCGAACATTAAATATTAACACCCAAATTGAAGTAATAGAGCAGTTCCAGCTATCTATGGTTCATCGAGATGAATCAGCTGATGGGGGGACAGCCTGTCAAACGTTGAAAGTAAAACAACACAACCTCACTTTCCCGCTTTGTTTATGTTATGAAGTACAATATTTTCAACAATTTCAGGATAAATTCACAAGTTAAAATGATTTATATTAATGGAATTGGTGAATAATTAGGCCAAGTTATTGTTTCGTTGTGAAATACAACATAAATACACCGAGAGACGAAAGAATCCGATGTTTCAGATATATTGTACTGTAGACTTTATATTTGAATATTTGCATTTTTGACCCATTCCCCTAAATTTGATCTGGTATTGGAAGAAACAGAATACTATGTGAACTATCCCAGAGAAGGCAATAATACTATATTCTCGCCATAAATTGAAAAAACTGTTCTGACAAAGTAATAAACTATGGTAGAAGTTTGTTGGAGACATTTCCACACTGGTGAATGAATTATGTTAAGACTATCTGTCAAGTCGCGAACCTTTTTTTTTTATTCCACTTTGTCGAGTTGAGCCAACGTGTATGTTGGATTGCCTAACTCGGGTTGTGTTGGGCGTGAAACGCATTTTTGCCGAAATCGTCTGTCAACAGTCAGTTACTCGTCTAGAGTCGCAGGAGTCATTACTCACGTATTAAGAGATAACCTCTAAAGAAAGACGCAATTATCGCTAATCTATCGTCGCATTATTTCGAGGCATTGTTCGTCTGATTCATATATAATTTCGTCTATTTGCCTATACGGGTAAAACCCACTGCAAAGTGATATTGACAATTTGGAGTGGAGTGTCTTGTGGTTTTATTTCCATCAGGTGAAAGCCGAGGAAGCTGAGCAGAAGGAAAGGTACATCCTTGAGTCCCTCCCCTTTACCTGTACCTTTTGTTACCAGACCAGTGGTAATTCGCCTAGTTTTTCACCTTCAACCCATTCAGGTAAGACATCGCATTTCACTTCGTAATTGTGCAATATCAACCTATATTATTATCATCGGAAATTGACCGAGACAACAAATCTCGATCATTTATTGGTGCCGAAACCAGGGACCTTTAGATCAAAAAATAATTCAGTCTAGTTATCCCATTCATCTGATTATCTAATTTTGAATTCATATTTATTCCATTCAGCTGATTATTTCATCGTTAATTCATAATTCTATATTCGTTCAAACAAATTACTTGAAACGCTAATCTTTATCGCTGTCATCTGTTTTATCCTCATATTTACAAGCGCATCTGGGATTAATTATTAATTCATTTCCGAAGGAAAGTCTTATCTACGGCATCTGTTTGTTATCACCCATAATATCGTCTGTTTCATTCACATTTGAAATTTCCGTGAATAATTAAATTCCGTATACCCGGGTTGTTCAAAATATAAAATGCCGTCGGTGGAGAAATTGAAGGCATCTATCAGCGAGTGTGTAGTAAAGCGTGAGAATGCATTCTCCGCAGCGTCTACACTGCTCAAGCTGATCAAAGGGTTGACCACGGAGGTGGATACAGCCAACATGTGCCTGTCGGAGTTGATCAAGGTAGAAAAGAATTTCAGGGAAGCCGATGAATCAATCATCAGACTGAACTCTCAGTTGGAGGAACCGGCACAGGATGGATCACCATGAAAATTCGCGGCGTTCTTTGAGATTTGCCTGAGTGTACGTGAGGCCCACAGTCGTCTGACATGCTCTTCTTCTGGTACGGCGCTCGCATCCTCATCGGTTGATTTACCCATTCCTCGAGTTGAGCTGCCCGGCTTTTATGGCAAAATCGAGGAATGGCCCGGATTCATCGCTCTCTTCGATGCCCTAGTGCATCAAAACAAATCTCTGGCGCCTGTTCAGAAATTTCACCTCCTAACGTCTGCTCTATCCGGTGAGGCAGCGTCGGTCATCTCCGGGTTTGAATTGGATTCGGTTAATTACCCTCTGGCTTACCAAGCCCTTCACTCCCGGTACCAAAATCCTCGTCGGCTGGCGGATCTTTATGTAAGCCAGATATTGGACTCCCGGCCAGCATCTGTGTCCTCTTTGTCGCAGCTGAAGCATTTCATAACAACGCATCAGAATGCTATAAATGCCATCAATTTGTTCTGTTTAATAAGTTAAATCTTGATGAGATAACCATGATAAGAATATTTCGTGTTTGTTATACACATTTCAAGAATGATATCAACCTACGATAGCTGGCGTTATGATGAACAAACACATCCTGATTGTTTACCACTCACATCTCTATATTTTGTATAAAGCCAATCAAGGCAATTCGTTATGTCATAGATTTCCCAAAATATTGTATGTATTTTAAATAATAATGAACCAGATAACTTCCTCTGTTCTCAACCGAACATATTCCGACGTGGCTCGACTACCCAAGGATGGAACTTCTACATTTTGTTGTTTGTAATATGTTTCGAATTGAACTTATTGTCAATTAAAGATTATGAAAGCCTTAACGTTGCATCTGCATAATAAAAAACATTTTATATGGATAGTAAAGCATTTTTTGAGGATGAATCGAAATCGGTGTTCAAGGAAAAAATTTCATATGAATTATTTTATTTGTAACATATATGTAGTATGATATATATGTATATATACGGAACATAGAATAATATAGAGTAGTATATGTATATGTCAGATGTGCAAGGTCAGGTTTTGAGGTTAGATCAGACGATAAACAATGGTGATGTAGAAGCCAGAGACTTATGTATGGTGTACGAATTAATAAATAAAAAGTGATATAAATCAACAGTCTTTGGAGATAAATACATTATCAAATAACTTAAATATTATAGTTTCAAATAATATTACATGGCGCAGTCGATTAATAGAAGTGATTAAGAAAAAAATGGATCTAAAACCACCAACGTTCCAGGTTACGAGCAACCACGCCGCAAATACATGGCAAAAATTCAAGCAGAACTTTGAAATTTATGTAAATGCAACGGGATTGGAAGATAATGAAAAAAGGAAATATAATCTATTACTGCATTGTATGGGTCCAGAGGCAATCGACATTTATAACACCTTTGAAATGAAAGAAAGGGAATTAAATAATTACAGCTGCTTAGTAGGGAAATTCGACGCATATTTCCTACCAAAGGTTAATATAACGTACGAGAGACACAAATTCTTTAAAAGAAACCAACTACCAGGGGAAACTTTCGACGCTTATGTAACAGAGTTGAAGGCACTAGCAACAACTTGTGAGTTCGGTAATTTGAAGGAGTCACTGATCAAGGATAGAATTGTATGTGGACTTCTAGATGGCAAGATCACAGAAAAATTGTTATCTGAAAATAAATTAACACTATCCCGATGTATTGAAATATGTCGAGCAGCAAACCTAACTAAGGATCAGGTGAAAGAAATTATAGAACCATCAATCCAAGTTGACCAAATTAATAGAACAAAGAAGATGAAACCGAAGGGAAAATCAACATCAGAAGAAACAACTACAAGAAGTCAGAACAAGAAAATGATAAATAATTGTTCAAAATGTGGAAGAAATCATCCAATAAATGAATGTCCAGCATATGGAAAGGAATGTTTCAAATGCAAGAAGCAGAACGATTTTGGAAATATGTGCAAGAATTCAAGTAACAGAGGAAAGACCAGCAGTCATAGTCGAGAAGTGAAGGAAGTAAGACAGGACATAAATCAACAGGAAGTGAAGGACACTCAAGAGTTCTTCATGGGAGCAGTAGAGAAGACTATGGGTTCAGATCAAGATTGGAAAGAAACACTAGAACTTAAGGAAGGTGTTTTCTTGGAGTTCAAATTGGATACTGGTGCACAGGCTAGTATAATTCCTAAACATTTATTTGATAAAATTCCTGATACTCAATTGATTAAATCAAATGTAAAACTAATTAGTTACAATGGCACAACTATTGAAAATGTAGGAAAAACTGTTTTTTCATGTAGAGTTAGAGGTAGAAATGAGAAAATCGATTTAGAATTTCATATTGTGAACACTTCTACAAATTCTCCTGCAATATTAGGATTAGAAGCGTGCAAATCTTTAGAACTGTTCAAGAGAGTACAGGAAATCTCTGCAAATAATTCTGTACTTCCGCTTTCAATTAAAGATGATTTATTGAAAGAATTAGAAAATTTAGAGTCGTTAGGTATTATTGAAAAGGTTCATGAACCGACGGAATGGGTTCACCCGTTAGTTGTAGTAAGAAAACCTAATGGTAAAATACGAATATGCCTTGACCCAGTTGAGTTAAACAAAGTAATTGAAAGAGAGTTCTTTCAAATACCAACAATTGAAGAACTATTATCGGAATTATCAGGGGCAAAAGTATTCAGTATTTTGGATGCGTCAAAAGGTTTTTATCAAATTCCTTTAGATGAAGAAAGTAAAAGATTGTGCACTTTTGCGATACCTTTTGGCAGATATAAATTTTGTCGCCTTCCATTTGGAATATGTTCAGCACCAGAAATTCAAACAAGCGTTTGAAGGTATACCAGGTCAAGTATCATACATAGATGATAGACTTGTATTTGGAAAAAACCAGAAGGAACATGATGAAAATCTCAAAAAAGTTTTAGAACGGGCTAAGTTAGAAAATATAAAATTTAATAAAGACAAATGCAAATTCAGTATAAATCAAATAAAATTCTTAGGTCATATAATAAGTAGTTCAGGAGTCAAACCTGATGAAGATAAGGTGAAAAGCATTCTGAAAATGAAAGTACCAAAAAATAAAAAAGAGGTAGAACAATTTTTAGGCATGATAACTTACCTCTCAAAGTTTATCCCACATTTGTCAGAATATACTAATGAATTAAGACAATTAATTAAGAAGAATGTGATATTTGAATGGAATGAAAATCACACTAAGGCTTTCAATAGAATTAAAAATGTTATGTCAACAAAACCAGTCCTACAATATTATGATCCAAAGTTACCAATTACAGTTTCAGTAGATTCTTCAAAAAACGGAATGGGGGCTGTTTTACTTCAAAATAATTTACCAGTTATTTATGCGTCAAGAGCATTGACAGAGTGTGAACAAGGTTATGCGCAAATAGAAAAAGAATTACTAGCTGTAGTTTTTGGTTGTACCAGATTTCACCAATATATTTATGGAAAAAAAATCATAGTTCAGAGAGATCACAAACCGTTAACCACTATTTCTAAAAAACCTAAAGAACCTTTATTAGTAACGGAAGTACCAGGTAAACCATGGGAAGTGGTTGGTACTGATATTTTTAATTTCAATGGCAAGAATTTTTTGATTGTAATAGATTATTTTTCAAAATTTATAGAAACAACGCCAATTATAAAATTAGAAAGCAGTCATACTATAGAAAAACTTAAATCAATTTTTGCTAGACATGGGATACCGAAAATGTTAAGATCAGATAATGGCACCAATTATAGTTCGGTAGAGTTCAAAGAATTTTGTCGATCATGGAATATTGAACATGTGACCTCTAGCCCCACTCATGCTCAGTCCAACGGTATGGTAGAAAGATGTATACAGAGTTTCAAATTACTGATGAAAAAAGCAAAATATGACAAAAAAGATCCTTATTTGTGTTTACTAGAATATCGAACTACTCCAATTGATTCGAAATTACCTTCACCTTCTCAGATGTTATTCAACAGAGAAGTGAATAGTTTATTGCCTAAATTTGATATTGTGAATAGTTACACTAAACTCGGGAATCTCAAAGAGTCTTTAAAAGTCAAACAAATTAGACAAAAAACCAACTATGACAGAAACGCATTTGAAAGAAATATATGTTTTATGATAGGTGATAAAGTAAGAGTTCAAAAGCAAGATAAAACATGTTGGCAACCGGGAACCATAATAAAAATATCAAACAAACCACGATCTTATATTGTAAAACTTAATAATGGTTCGTTATTGAAAGAAATAGAAAATATATAATTAGAGATACACCTAGAAAACAACTTTCTCAACACGAAAGAACATATTGTAATGTTGAACTGCCTCATGGCAGACCGAAGAGGAAAGTAGGTAGTCCAATAAAGTTGAAAGATTATATCTGTGAGGAAATCTAATATAATATATATTGTTTAATCAAAAATTTCAAAATGTAAAAGTAGATTATAAGTATGTTTGTAAAATTAGTAAAGTAAAATGTGAGGATTACTTTAAGTTTAACTTGGCTTTGTGTAAAGAAAGGGGGATGTAGTATGATATATATGTATATATACGGAACATAGAATAATATAGAGTAGTATATGTATATGTCAGATGTGCAAGGTCAGGTTTTGAGGTTAGACCAGACGATAAACAATGGCGATGTAGAAGCCAGAGACTTATGTATGGTGTACGAATTAATAAATAAAAAGTGATATAAATCAACAGTCTTTGGAGATAAATACATTATCAAATAACTTAAATATTATAGTTTCAAATAATATTACAATATATGTAGTATAATAAATATATAATTGAATATTATGATAGCACTGACATAGCAACTGCAGACCAAAATTGTAGTAATTTGATAATTTGCAACATATAATGTTATTTGAAATAGTACTGAGAAGTTCTCTATAACCCATGTTTTTTCCATTCCATACATTTGTTGGATTTCATTCTGCTGTTTATTTTCAGGAATAAATGAGCCAAACATTTTACTGTGTTTACTGAAATGAATATCGTTGAAAGGAGATCGGAAATCAATAAAAGGATATTTAATCTTCAAAAACTTACCAGAAAAAGTAACCTAGCTCGTACACAACGGTAGGATTCCAGTAAGAAAGTTCGTTCTGAACCGGCACAAATTATGGTGAAATTTTGGAAAAAACTCAAAGTTGCTGGTAAAACACTTGAAAGGAATCAGTACCAACCTCTAATCGATCCATTTCAATATAATATATCCCATATTACAGTCTATTTCGTCGGGTTTCATGTTAAAATTTCCGTATAAGGAGCTCTCGGTCATGAGATAGATTCATGGAATTTCCTTTGTAATTATCACCAATCGCTTCATTCTTTTGCTTGAAATGGAAGCCCCGAGCTTAGTTTTAGCCATTTCATACAATATTTGCCAGTATTTCGGCGTTTTTCGGTCAAATTTATTCAATTTCTATCTGACAGCACTGACATCGGCTTTCAAACTCGTATGTAAACACAGATCGGACTCGATGGTCTGTCAGAATTTTTCCGAGAAAAAAGAAACGTCACGAAATAAACAAACTTCTTACGCATTTGCAATACATTTCTGTTCGGTTTCGAGGAATGGGAATATATTCATGGACGTCTCCGGTCTTTGAAGGTTCATTCCCCACCCTCGGTTTAGGCCGAAAAGCTTCGCCTTAGGAGGAGATAGCCCGTATGGAACGGTCTATTTTACGAAATCGAGCAAATTCGTCAAGTTTAGGATTTTTTTTCGGTATCTAGGAAATTTCGTAGCGAAACGAACTTGGTATCGACGGAAAGAGCGTTCTTTCTTTTTTCAGATCGGGAAATCGCCTTCGGCGAGTTCCCTCTCTCGGTGGCTCGCCACCTTCGAACTGTCAAAGTTTCGAATTTCGTAGTTCGATGATTTTTCAAAATTCTTTTACTATATAATTTATAAAAAAAAAAATAAAAAAAATTATATATTGGTGCTTACTTAAATTAAAAACTTCACTAATTTGACAAAGCATTTTTATTTGGAATATTAATTTTACTCTAAGATCCTCTCATTTTTGAGATCAATACGTCAATGATTATCTCTACTTGATGGAATGAATTGGGAATGAAAAACTGAACTTGAATATTGAATGCCCTGTACAGATTCAAAATTTGCGCCAAATTTAGTGAGAATGGCGATTTGACATTCACACCGTGAAGATATCTTATTGTCTACATAGTTTCAGCGCCATCTGTTTTGTCGACTGTTTACGACTCGGTCCAAAAGTTAGTCGCTATTTAGCACTAGCTATAGCACGGCGCTTCCTATCTTCCTCTCTTTTTTAATGTTTGCCCCCAACCATAAATCAAACATTGTTTCGAAACTGTCTCGACTAGTGTAAACTTGCCCTAAAATCTGACGGTCTCCTCCGGAATCACCCTGTATGAAAATATTTCACTAAATAAGAGGAATTTGAATGATTATATTGTTTTTGTTTCTGAATTGTTAATCTGCTTTTGGTAAATTATTGAAGCTACTTTCTACGTTATTGAAACAGTTAGAAACCTTAATTTTTTTTATTTCGACAACAATAGAAGAAGCTAGTGTCGAATCTGAGTTCTGAGAAACATGAAATATGATCATTTAATTTAGATATCTATGTTTAAGATCAACCTTGCTTTAGGAAATGGCTCTATAGCCAATCTGAGCCCGAAGGGATTAAAAAAAAGTTTTTATGCAGTAGACATTATTCTGCGGAGCAGATCCTGTCAAGGAGATTACCACTTGATGCTGTGCCAGTGAGATATGTGTGTGACTCGAGTAGTGAAATTGACGTTGAAAAGAGCCCAGAGCTTTATGTGAAACGTGTTCAAATAACTTATGAAAATAAGAAACGAGTTCCCTACACCCAGACGGACCAAATAGAAGAAAGTGGAAGCAGTGAAGACATGTACCAGCAGGAACTGCAAAATTTACAAATCGGGCCTAAACAAAAGAGGAGTTCGGGCACTTTAATAGATGAAAATGAAAACCCCTATAGGCAAGTTGAAAGTAAAAAACATCAATTGAATGCTGCGAAGAAAAAAGTTATGAAGGCACAGTTGTCATCAAAGATTTTTTGAAAGAATCACCTCGATTTTCCGCCAACCTAATGAATATGCAGGTGGCGCATCGTGTCAGGAGCCCGTGGTCACCTGCTGAAGAAAATACAGCTTTGTCTTTATATTATAAAAGTCCTTCGGCTTACAAGTATCTACGGCACAAAGGTGTAATACTTCCAGTCACCTCAACCATAAAAACTTGGTTAGGAAATTTCAACTGCTGGCCTGGTTTTAACAAGAAAATGTTTAAACAGTTATCTATTAAAACCGACACAGTGAAGGATTCTGAAAAAGTATGTATTGTCATTTTTGACGAAATGAGTGTGAAAAGAAATATCGACTACAATCCGGAATTCCATAGGATTGAGGGCTTTGAGGACTTGGGTCCATTAGATAGAAAACCAGTTCTTGCTAATCAGGGCTTGGTTTTTATGATAAGAGGAATTTATTCTTCCTGGAAAATTCCAATTGGTTATGTTGTGTTTAAGGATAGTGTAAAGGGACAAGAACTGCAGATACTTCTTACGTATTGTTTGGAAAACCTCATTGACGTGAAACTGAGCCAATTGGTATTGTCTGTTAGGTATCCGCAGTGAATCAAAATTTATTCAAAAAATCGGAAGTAACTGTGGAGAAACCCTATTCTTATTTCAAAGGACAACAATTTTTCGCCCTCTATGATCCACCGCACTTTTCTTCTTGAACTCAAATTTTATTTTTGGAGCTCGGAAAGTTGCTTTCGAAGATATAAAAAAAGTGTATGAGATAGACAACAAGAGTAAAGCAGGTAGGTCGCTTCTCAAACTTACTAATTAACATTTGAACCCGAATTCATTTGAGAAAATGACTGGCTGCTCAGCTTTTCAGTAACAGTGTGGCAGCTGCATTGAAAGTTGCTATTAGAAGTCGAGAACTTCCGTCAGCAACGGCTGAAAATACTGCCCATTTTGTAAAAACAATTAATACTCTATTTGATGCCCTTAACAGCACCCCTTTCCAAAATGCTCAACCGTATAATAGGGTACTTAGAGATAAAAATCATCAAGTATTAGAAGCACTTAATTCTGGGTATGAAATGTGTATGTCAACTATTTACTGGGCAGCTAATACAAGATCCTTTTGAGAACCAGTTTTCTGTATATAGACAGAAGGGTGGCTACAACAGAAAGCCTACTGCAAAATAATTTCGGGCAGCATTCAAAATTAATATTGTGAGCAATTTAATAAAGCCAGCTAATAGTGGTAATTCAGGAATGAATATCGACAATGATGAAAATTGATGATTTTCGATTATGACAATAATTTTTCAGTCAATTCGCTTCTTGGAGGACAAGATGCAGATAAACCAGAATTTTCGTCCACTTTTGAGTCTAATTCAACTGGACCTACCACATTCAATCCCAAATTATCTGTAAAAGACATCTTTTTGGAAAATTGTTCGATCACATATTTTGCAGATTTTGTGATTTATGCCGTCAAAAACTGGATACACTATTTATCATTTCTTTTGTGAAACTTCTTTGTGGCGCACAATGTATTATTGAGTTTATGTGTCATATCGATATTGAAAGAAACTGAATTTTATTGAAATCCGTTTTTCTGCAAGCATATTGAAATGTATACAATGTCAACAAAGTTCACCATTTTTCTCTATATGAACATAATTTTGAGATGAAAAATTAGTGTTATATTGTCAAAACTAATTTTCATGTAAGATAAATTATCAATAATAATGATTTTGTTATACTGCATTTGTATTAACATGGTTTGTCTATAAAGCTTATTGTGAATCTTCACAAAATGATTCGTTTTTCTTTCAATAAATATTATTATATGTCTATTTGAAATTTCATTTTCCCATTAGGTATATTCAGAAAAACTGATCTGATCAAATCAAAATACCAGATGAAGTCTCTGAGATATGAAATTTTCAAAATATTGGCAGATAGACGTTATGCATCATCGATGTCGTATTGACTCTAACAGACATCATTGTACGTAGATTTCCAATTATACGTGAAAAACACAAATAAACGAGCAAACTATTACGAATGTATTTAATTTAAGGAAATATTGTCGAGAAGAAATTCACCGTGATTGCTGTAAAATTAGTAAGCTGCTACAATAAATACAAAGGTCGAAAGGATCTGCCCTGGGGCTGGCTCTTTTTATGGCATCATAAATAAACACGTACGCTCGATGTGGCGCTATCAGATCGCTAGGGGAATCCAAGTATTGTCTGTTTGATATGAGTCACTAAACTAAGTAAATATAAGTGAATAGAAATTCTGAAACATTTCTTGCTAGGACTTCAGGTGTTGTAAGTATGATATTTTTAAGAGGAACAATTAATAAAATCAAGAATATCCAGGTTTGAGCGATAGTCTGGAATAAAAATTCATATTTATTCATAGATCCCAATATGTTTCAGTGGAGGGTTTTAGATCTCGATATTTTGCAGCAACTTCAGGGGTGCCTCAGGGATCTCATCTGGGTCCACTATTATTTATCATATATATAAACAATATTAAAAAAAATTTCAATATCTGTAAGATACTACTCTTTGCTGATGACCTCAAAATTTATTTTCGAATCAAAGAACTCAATGATTGTGTAACCCTTCAAAATGAACTACGTCAGTTTGAGGAATTTTGTGAGAAGAGCGGTCTCATCCTGAACCTTACTAAATGTCATGTGGTTTCGTTTACAAGAAATAAAAATAAAATCCTCTATCCCTATGCAATGCACGATACAATACTCTGTCGTTCAACTCATGTAAAAGATCTAGGAGTTGTATTTGATTCCAAAGTTAAATTTGATTTACATATCGACCATGTCACCTCGTCCTGTAATGCAACATTGGGATTTATACTGAGACAGAGTCGATGGTTTTCCGATCGAAAAACCGCAGTAATCCTCTACTATAGTTACGTGTTCAGTAAACTAAATTTTGCATCTTGTATATGGAATCCCAAATACGACATATATATAAACCGTCTCGAAAAAATTCAACGGAAGTTTCTCCGCACTTTGGGGTACAGATTCAACTTGAGACTAACGCGGGGAGATCCAAGTAACTACTCCATTAGATTGAAGTACTTCAATATGATAAGCCTCAAAGATCGATGTGTTGTAAGTGATGTTGTTTTTATCTGCAAATTGTTAAGCAATCGAGTGAACTCTCAGGACATCACTGGGATGGTTAATTTGCATGCGCCTATCAGAAGATCAGGTGGCTGGAAACCTTCTATTTACCCCTAACGCACACAAATAGCGCTATGAATTCCCCTATCTTCAGGATGCTGCATCACTGTAACAATCTGAAGGATCGTATAGATGTATTTTTTCAAAGCGAGGTAACCTTGAAAAATTCCCTTAGAAGGTATTTCTTATCACTCTATTAAACTATTTTGGTTTCTTTGTTTGCTATTTTTTCTTCTTACTGTTCAGGTATTTTTATTATAGGAATAGAGCACTTTTGTTGATTTATTATTATTAATATATAAAAAGGGCACTTTTGTTAATCTTTTTTGTATTTTTGATTTGTGAACACTTTTTTTGGGTATTGGATTACCTGTTTGTCTTCCTTTGTAAATAAATAAATAAATAAATAAATAAATAAATAAATTTTTCAACCATTGACTTGAATAGAATTTCCAGAAATGCACTGAGGTGATGGCATGAGGTGATGAAATTGTGCCTAGGTATTTGCCAAGTAGTAACTAATTTTCATCATGATCCGATCAGTTCGATTCCGAATATTTTCCCAACTCCATATAATTTGTTCAATAAACTAATTGAATATAAGTGTAACGAAATTCCGGAACACTTATGGTGAGAACTTCATTCAGGTGTTGTAAATATGATATTTTTAATGGGAACGATTAATAAAATCGGAAATATCCTGGTTTGAACGATGATCTGGATTAAATTCAGATTTCTACCAATAGCTTAAAATAAAAACTCTAAAAAACCACCAACATATAATGGGACTGAAAAGTAATCATCAAAACCACTTCCTGTTGAATTAGGAGTGCCTCAAGGAAGCATTCTAGGACCAATCATCTTCATCATCTTCATGAATGACCTGTTTGCTGAAACATCTTCAATAATCGAGTGTTCATTAATAAACTATGCCGATGACACAAATGTGTTGCTGAAAGCAAAAACATTAGCCGATCTAAGGCGCCTCATAGATTCTACCATCGCAAAAATAAATGATTGGTTCCTAAAAAATCAGTTGTGTCTAAATCCTCAGAAAACAAGTGCCATCTTATTTCACACCAGCCATGCAAACTTTGAAATGCCTGAATACATTAGAACAGTGGATCTCGAATTACCATTGGAGAGAAGTAGTAACTTCTTGGGTCTGGTAATAGACAGCTGTCTAAATTAGAATGACCATATCTCCAAGTTACGCAAAGAACTTAGTTCTATCTGTTACTCCCTGGGGGTCTTGAGTAGATATCTTGATAAAACGTCCTTGAAAACAATATACCAGGCTACTTTTGAATCAAAGATGAGATATGGGATTGTCTTTTATGGAGCCTCATCTGGAATGGAGGAAATCCTAAAAATACAAAAAAGAGCTCTCCGTATCATTTACAAACTGGGATTCCGAGAATCCTGCAGAGGAAAATTTCAGCAAAATAAATTGCTCACAGCAGTCGCTATCTACATTCAAGAATGTCTCCTATTCGTTTTTAAAAATAAAAAATATTTTGAACATAAAACCACCAGTAAATATAACACAAGAACAACGGAACTGAAATACCCTAGACATAGACTGACCCTAACCGAGCGCAATTCTGAGTACTGCTGCATAAAGTTTTTCAACAAACTGCCACCCAAAATGAGAGAAGAAACTACCCTGATCGGTTTTAAGAGACAGATCTTTCAACTGCTTCTGAGGCTTGAGCCATATTCGGTGAATGAATTTTTGCTGTCAATTTTGACCCTATTTCACTTCGAGTATGTGTATGTACATTTTCTCTATTTGAAATAAAGACATATTATTATTATTAATATACGAAGAATTAGATGGATTGAGGAACTTAATTTGAGAACTATATTCCGAGAGTTTTGTTGAAATCCATTATTTATTGCAAGAATCTAATTCATATTTCGTACATAAGCTATCCTCAAGTCGTCCCTGCATTTTCATACGCAGTTCATATGAATTTATGATGAGGGCGCATCACTACGGTCGTTTACTTACAAGTTGTGAATAATTTTCGCTAGATCTCGCTCAAAGACGTCCGAATCCGTTTCTCCATTAGGTTGTCCTACTATGTTGTCTTTATACAAGGGTTATAGCAAGTTATGAAACGTTCTTGTCTATTTTTCACATCTTGAAGCTGAAAATATTGACTCTCGTTTTCCGACAGAAATGGATTCGATTAATGACTTTGATGATATATTCGATAATAATTTGAAAGAGTTTGTGAAAGATGAGTTTGTTGATTATGATGTGAAACAACGAATAAATTATTGGTTATATCGCGATGATATTTCATTTTATGATTGTACGCGCTTATTTGAAGAAATTCATTCGTATTCCAATTAATTTGTCATTAAAATCTGACATTTTCAAATATGAAAAAAAAAACTTCATAGAAAGAAAACATTGAACCTTTAGAACTCAATCATAGTGTGTGATGCTATCAACAAATGGAAAAAAGTAGATTTCGTTTTTTGTATTCTTGGGTTGCAGCAAATGTTTCTAGTAGTGGTATAAGCGTATGTTATTTCTTCTTGTGTCTGTAATTGATCGGGTAAAAACTTACAGTGCTGTGCCGTAGAAAACAATGATAAAGCCTACGTAAAACACCAGATATCCCAAGTAGCAAAATTTTGGAGCTTCCGAGGGATTTTTGTGAAACCTAGGATAATCAGAAAAAGACTTACCTACTTAGATCGAATCAATGAGATAATAGTAGATTTCAAGGATTCCTTGTAATTTTAAACTGCTTCATTACCAACATTTTCATTGCCTCTTGTTTTTCATCATCTTGAATTGACTCTCTGCAGTCCAAAGGATTTCATTTGAATAGATACTGACGAAGATTCTTTGTGCAGTTTAGAAGGTGTAAATGATATAACTATCGAAGAAACCATGAACTATGAACACTATGCCGAAAATGTTCGGTAGAGTAGTTGTTATGTTAAAATAGAGTGGAGATTTGGCTTCAATGGGGTTGTCATCTGATTCAACAATTTAATTTCAGTCTGGATGGCTTTGCTCTTGAACTTGTGTGTCATTTCATTTGACTGCGATATTTTTATCGTTTGCATGCAAAACTGCAAAAAACTGAAAATCTAAATAACACCGAATGTTGAGTGAAAATATATTTAAAATTTTTAGTATATAGGTGACTCAAATATTTCCTTGCAATAAAATTTATTATTGAGTGGAACTTTTTGAGTGAGACAAGATATTACATATTAATATTATATGTTGGTTAATTGTCAAGAGCTTTAAGGTTGATCAGTCATAGTGATTGAGCCTGGACTTCATGTTATATAATGAAGGTTGGTTTAACCAGAAAATTTGGTTGGAAATATGGTGAATCTTAAAATTTCGGAGTCCAGCATATGATACTTAGAAAACCAAGAATAAGGTTTCAGGATAGTTCAATATAGATACATATGAATCAAAATACCGTTCATATTCAAAATATATAATTCTTTTCAGATTCATTTCATAGAATTCTGACCATTGTTCCTTAATAATAGATTGGCATTATAGAAACAATTCAAAGGCTATCAACACACTATGTGGTTACTAGGTAATTGAATATTTTTGGAATTTGAAACCCGAGTGATTATTCATAAACATACAAGCTAATTCATAAAAATAAAACAGGTTCCAGTAAGCGGAATGAACTAATATGTCAACTCCTCATCATTCATAGCTGCTAAAGGATATATTCACTTATGAGTTATAGAATAAGTGCATAAAAGCTGCCAAACTTCATATCAATGGAATGAGGTTGTAATTTGAGGTTCAATGGTGTTCTGATATTTTCGATAATTTTCAATGAAATATTGAATATTATCGTGAGAAAGTGCTACATATGATTGTAAAAAAGTTGGAAGGTGATTTGTGATCTATAAAGAGAAGAGATGAAAGGTTTACATCGTGGAAAATGTGAAATGAAGATTTTGAAACTTTAGGGACCCATATCTTCAAAACTAAGTGCCACGTTTCGATTGCAGATTTGTATTCAGGGGACCGAATTGAATATAACAAGCCAAAAACTGGGTCAATATCTGCTGGACTCCAATATTTTAAAGTTTACCGGAAATATTAATCCTACAATACACCTATAAAATATTTTCGATCAAAATAAAATAGATACATAGGGTTAATTTTAACTGGACAAGGAAATTAACACAATTTTAAATTTAGTTGTGATTGAAGCTTGAGTCACTAGTTACCTGAAGTTTTGAAGGGTAAAATATATCCTGAATCCAAATGTTTTGCAGCAATATTTCCTAATTGTATTTCTTTACATATTGCTAAGGTACTGTAGTTTAATGCTGCTTTAGAAGATATAAGGTCGTTCTATACTAGTTGATGTTGGCCTCCTACTGTCAGTCAAGCATTAAAATTATGGGGCAATCGATCCTGGTTTCAAGCAACCCTGAGATCCTGATCCATCAATTTTCCAACTGAAATAAGAATCCATTGAAATAAACAGAAATGAATGCAAAAAAAAGGAATTAACCTCAAAAGGTGATTAAACATCGAAATAATATAAGTGGAATTATTTTTTTATGATAATAAATTATAATTGATGAAAGAGGTGGATTAACACTTACGTCTTACGTCAAGGTGATCTTCGCAGTTTACGGAGGAAAATTAAAAATTAAAATGATCAAATTGAAAGATGTTTTGAAATCGTCTACCCATAGATCATAGACTTATAACAACATTTTTATTCTATGTCTATGACCACCGATAACAGAGTTATCTGTGCTCTGAATAAAGAACATTGTTCTTTATTCGCAACTACTGCTAAACGATACGCCCTCTGGCGATAGAAATTCGAACACTTCCAAGCTAGTAGTTTTTCGACGTGCCTGTTATTCTAACGTATTTTGCTTACTTTTGGAGTTCATTTTCGAGCTTTTGTGTTGTTCACCGAGTTGGAATTTCGGTATACCGAAAGTGTTTGTAATATTCATCAATCGATTCCTTTCTTTCCGATTAAAATTTTCGATTGTATTAATTCGAAATGGCATCCTCCCGAAATGACTATTGTTGTGTGCCTCAACTCAATGTTATTCATGGTCACAGAAAAAAGAATCATCTAGTGCCTCTAGTTTTCATTTTTTCCAAAGCCAAATGAAAGTAAAGTTAATTTGTAAACAGCATTTGGCAGGGAACTCAATGATAGAAGAAAAGAATAGCTTTAGAAATTGAAGATTGGTAAACAGGTCACGAAATACATGAAAGTATGTTCACTGCATTTCTCTGAAGATGTTTATTTTCATAAAGGTAAATTACCTACAATGTATTCATTTCGAAACAACTTCATGTCATGATGTTTTCAGGTGTAAATGAAAATAAGAGAATTTTGAAGAAAAATGCTGCAGAGAAACTACCGAGCACTTCTGCAGCTACCTAATTCACATACTACACAAAATCATATTCTAAAAGAGTGATCTGATTGAAAACCTGACAAAAACTAGATATACTGTTAGAGTTGATAATAGCTGAAGTTATTCGTATATATACATCAATACTTTTCATTTCTATATATAGGTATAGGTTGAAGCAGCTGTGACATTTTTCATTTTGTATGTGTATCTTGAGCTGCTGTAATATGAAAATGAAATCAATTATATGTCTATCTGTTTTCTTTTCTTTAGAAATACGATGCAAAAGAACTAAAGCAGAAAATCTGTTTTCATTCGATTGATTCACTCGTTTGTAAAGAACAAACAACAAAGAACAAGTCATATCATTTGGATTGATTCTATATTTAACACATAATAAAGCCTACATTCAGCACTTGTTCACATGAATAAGAGTCCTTAAATTACTTTATTGAGGTGCCTATTTTTCCAGAAATTCAATTAAACTTAGATATTGGTTCATATTGATCCACCTAGCACTATACACTAAAATAACACCGAAATGATCCTGCAGGAACGATTTAAAGTACGATTTTATATCGTGATCCAAACGAAAAGTTCTTTCTCAAGAAATCTTACAAAAAATTATAATAATTTCTTCAAATATTCAAGCTCTGCTTAATAAATCTTCGTTCTTCACCACATTTCTAAGGTTTGTTTACATGAAACTACTAGCTTGGACAGGTTCCAAATTTAACCGTTAGGGCGCTGGCATCTTCGCAGAAGTTCTTTGAAGTATCTTTGAATAGCACTAACCTTAAATTGCCCACATCACGCAACCACTCTACTAACGATTTCATCGCGTAGCCGCTCGAATGAACTACGAAGAATATAATTAAGCATAGATTGGAACTAAGCAGCGTTGCCAACCGTACGATAATTACCGTATTTGTACGGTTAATTGACACCAAATACGGTATTCGGTCCAAAGGGGCTACCTTACGTCGAAATACGGTAATTTCGACGGGATTTAGTTTTACTACGTCAAAATAATATTTCAACACATTTTTGAATTTATCTCGTGAAACTGAATACCCGGAATATATTCTGTGGAATAAACTCAAAAAAACTATATTATTGGGAACTTCTGCGAAGATACCAGCGCCCTAACGGATAAATTTGGAACCTGTCCAAGCTAGTAGTTTTATGTAAACAAACCTTAGAAATGTGGTGGAGAACGAATATTTATTGAGCAGAGCTTGAATATTTGAAGAAATTATTATAATTTTGTGTAAGATTTCTTGAGAAGGAACTTTTCGTTTGGATCACGATATAAAATCGTACTTTAAATCTTTCCTGGAGGATAATTTCGGTGTATGTTGCTTGGTGGATCAAAATGAACCAATATCTAAGTTAACTTGAATATCTGGAAAAATAGGCACCTCAATAAGTAATTTGAGGACTCTTATTTATGTGAAGAAGTGCTGAATGCAGCTATATTATGTGGTAAATCTAGAATCAGTCCAAATTATACGACTTGTTCTTTGTTTACAAACGAGCGAATCAATCGAATGAAAACAGATTTTCTGGTTTAGTTCTTTTGCATCGTATTTCTTAAGTAAAGGAAACAGTTAGACATATAATTGATTTCATTTTTATATTACAGCAGCTCAAGATACACATGCAAAATGAAAAATGTCACAGCTGGTTCAACCTACCTATATATAGAAATGAAAAGTATTGATGTATATATACGAATAACTTCAGCTATTATCAACTCTAACAGTATATCTAGTTTTTGTCAGATTTTCAATCAGATCACTCTTTTAGAATATGATTTTGTGTAGTATGTGAATTAGGTAGCTACAGAAGTGCTAGGTAGTTTCTCTGGAGCATTTTTCTTCCAAATTCTCTTATTTTCATTCACACCTGAAAACATCATGACATGAAGTTGTTTCGAAATGAATACATTGTAGGTAATTTACCTTTATGAAAATAAACATCTTCAGAGAAATGCAGTAAACATACTTTCATGTATTTCGTGACCTGTTCTCCAATCTTTCCAAAGCTAGGCCTTTCTTCTATCATTGAGTTCCCTGCCAAATGCTGTTCCAAACTAACTTCACTTTCATTTAGCTTTGGAAAAAATGAAAACTAGAAGCACTAGATGATCCTTTCCTCTTTGACCATGAATAACATTGAGTTGTGGCGCATAACAATAGTCATTTCGGTAGTATGCCTTTTCGAATTAATACAATCGAAAATTTTAATCGGAAAGAAAGGAATCGATTGATGAATATTACAAACACTTTCAGTATACCAAAATTTCAACTCGGAGAACAACACGAAAGCTCGAAAATGAATTCCAAAAGTAAGCAAATTACGTTAGAATAACAGGCACGTCGAAAAACTACTAGCTTGGAAGTGTTCGAATTTCTATCGCCAGAGGGCGTATCGCTTAGCAGTAGTTGCGAATTGAAGGAAACATTTCGTTCGTTGTCATAAATCCTTTGAATAAAGAACTTTAGTCAGAGCGTAAATCATAACTCATAACCTAACCTCAAGTGTTTGAACCTCTGAACAAAGAACATAAGGAAGGAGCATAAATGCCTCACAAAGTGGTTCCGGGATGGATGTTGCATATGGCCGACTTTCCTTTCACTTTGAAGAGAGAACAACTTGTTCCGAGACTTCTTTGTCTGAAGAAACTAACTAACATGAGTCATACTTGGAGGTTCAATATGGGCGCTTATGTCCCACTTTTATACGAAGAAGAAAATCGTTATGCTCCTTCCTGTTGTTCTTTATTCAAAGGTTTGAACAGATACCGGATCTGAATCAGAATTTTAATATTGGATGGAAATGCTGAATGCGAAAGAGTATTCATGAAAATCAACAGGATTAAAACAAAGTCTAGGAATAAAGATCACAAAGACAATAAACGGCTGTCTTCTAACGAGTCAGTGTGAAAAAAAGTATAAACTGTGTTAATTTAACACCTACACAAGCTATGCACGCCTAAATGAATTAGCTGGAAAAAAAATATTCTTCCAGTACTAGTCTAGAACTGGGGGATGACCAGTTTGATTTCGATACATAAATTCCAGATATGGTTACTTTGCATCAAGCATGAGTGTTATATAATTATATATAAATTGTATTGTTTTGTTGAATGAATGTTAATATAACTATATATAATATATATTGATTAGTTTGGCTTTCCACTCTGTGGTACGGTGTACGGTAAAAGTCCATCGAATACGGTAATTTTTTCGTACCACATACGGTAATTACAAGTAGTTGGCAACGCTGGAACTAAGCAATACCTCCAGAACAGGAGGGTTCCTGGAGTTATAACCGGCAACAATTCATTTATTATGCAGAAAAGCCTCTTACATGAAATGACGAAGAAAACCGGTCACTGGTCAGGTACTGATGTATATTAGGAAAAGGGGGAATTCTAAATTTTCAAAAAAAAGTATCTCCCGAACGAAGAATTCCCTAGGATTGAAACTGGCATGAATGGATTTGTCATACTGAATATTATCTTAGAAAAATTCACAGAGAACATCGGTGACTGGCCAGGCCTTGACGTATAGTAGGAAAAGGGGGAATTCTCAAAGAATCACTTCTAGCGAATGAAAAATTTTCTAGGATTGAAACTGGAACCAATCGTTTTGTTATGATCGAAAGTATCTTAAAAAGTTCACGGAGAAAATCGGTTACTGGCCAGGAAATGAAGTCTCGCAGAAATATGCATTGTACTATTTCATATGACGAAATTCTGCTCAGAAGAAATAACTATTGAAATCAGTCACTTATCAGGAAAATAATTATTGGCGCAAAGGGGGAAGTCAATTATAATAACCTTATGATCGCACGTTTACGTACGCCCAGCCTATTTTTCTCTGTATTATTTCATTAGCCCCTTAAAGCAGTAAGGTAGGCTACCCAACATTCAGTGTGATAATAATGATGCTCTATGATTTCTATGATATAACAGTATAACCTCATAAATTTGTGTAAAAAACTTCAAAATAGCATGTATAAAGACAACATAGTAGGACAACCCTATTGAAAAACGATTTCATACGTTTTCAAGAGACATCTAGCGAAAATATTCGAAATCTCTGAAATAAGAGCCCGTACAGAGGCGCCCTCGTCATAGTGGGTAAAGGATACATTCGTGCAAGCAATTATTTGACTCTTGGAATATATTACTCAAAAATCTCAAAGTATATTCATTAACATTTCCAAGTATTTGTATTTTACTTTATAGTGATTTTATCGTTTTCTTCTATAATTTCTTGACTTCGGCCTTTCCGAAATAATTAATTACCGATGATAAATATGTCAAAAATAGAACAGAAAGTTGGTGCCTTATATTCTATATGGCTTGTTCTTTCCATATCAAACAGAAATAATACTAATTCTCTCTTCACAGATCGAAACTGCCAATTTTTCTTATAGATATTCTAGATTTCCTCAATCATCCCCATTAGAAATATCATGCGTCCAATACCTGCTGAGTAAGGTGTTTCGGAAGTGTGAAGTGTTTTGGAACTTCGGTTCACTTATGTTACGTTAATTAAGTCATTGTGGAAAGATCTGATCTCCGTTCAAGTCAGACGGATAATTCTGTGATTCCCGGGGATCAGACAAACAGGGGCGTTGAGCGCACGTGCACGTACTTTAAACGGGTTTATTTATTATGTAAGCCTAGTAAATGTAAATAGAAAAAGCCCTTCCGTCCTTCTTTGTTATAACAACAATCGCTCTGAATTGCTTTTCGGTCCAATATTATTTCTTGGAATTATTAATACGGAATAGTTCACATGGTGAATTTTTCATTGAAGTCTTTCACGTATAAATGAAACTTTGTCACATGATATTTATTTGAATGAATACGACATCGTGGCATCGGTATTTTTCGATCATTTTGAATAAAGTGAAAAAAATCTTGGAAATTTCAATGATTTTGTTGAAATTTGGTGTTACCCTATTTTCGGAGATAATAAAAAAAAATTATTCATATTGTTCGGTATTGTTGTTTATTTCCAAAATATACTCAAAAAAACTGATCTTATAATCAAACGGCAAATGCGTAAAATTATGCGAAATTTCGTGAGGATCTTGTCGTCATACCAAGCTTTCAGGCGGTTGTTCAATAGGAATAATTTTTGTCCAATTTCCCGAAAATATATCGAAACAAGCTGACGCTGTTGTCGAATATTAATTTCGAGAATTAAACCAAATTCCAAAGACAAGATTGAAATTTTCAAGATTTTTTACTTACCGATGGAAAGATTTGACGATAGTCTTTTCATCTATTCCACACAAAATTCTTCATGTACCTTCAAGCTATCATTTTTATATCCAATACTAAATTTCAATTCTGTCCGATCTGTGTACTTCAGGAAATATTGGGAAAATAACGATATCTGATAAGTCTCGTCCATGCTGTTTAATTGGCTGAATATTTTCTTGGCTTCAGGACTGTGGGGTGAATTATACACACTTTTTTTTAAATCGCCGACGTTTCGACCTTTTTTTGGATCTTCTTCGGGCTGCAAGATATATATTAGTCTTGGAGTGTACATGTTTATGTAAAATACAAACTTTAAATTTTATGATGTACAAACTTAATCGATTACGTACTACACAATAACAAACGAGCTACATGGAAACAGGTTAGAGAGAGACTGACCTTCAGGTAGAATTTGCTGTTATATTATAATTTTCTATTTATATATTATTTCTATTATTATAAATTTTTTTTTCAATATAAATATATTTTTTTTCATTAATGTAACATTTGGAGATGCTAGTTTAATTCTTACCAATTTGGTCAGGTGTAATGAGATACAGTGGATGTTTAGTTTCATTAGAGCACGATTAATAGTTTAGTTTGACTTTGTTTACGTGTCTTGTTGATAATCTCGGGTGGTATGTCTCCGTGGCCAGTCAATATGATACTGATTGACGGAGTTCTCGCGTCTTCGGTTATTAAATCTTGAATTAGTGGATTTTTTGTTTGTTCTGTCATGATGATACTTTTTACTTCATTTCTCTTAACAGGCCGTTATAAATATTGCTCAACCCTTGTATGTCTGATCTGACATTTACTGTTTCATTAATGGATATGTATATCATTTCACTGATGCATTTTTTTTGGTAATTCTCTTCTCTATCTAATATTTTTACTCCGTCAAAATCAAAATCGTGTTTATCGTCAAATGGTGCATCGCCAGAGCGGTTTTTTCATTCTTATCCTTGTTATTTTCTCCGCAGTGATATTTGTGTTGGTATATTCGGTTTTTCAAATATTGTTTTGTCATGCCAATATAGGACAAATTGCAACCTTTACAGGGGATTTAATAAATTAAGTTGGATTTTGTTACCCTTGGGTAAGGGTCTTTTAATTTTGTATATAAGGTGTTTAGTTTTTCTAGGGGATAGAAGGCTAGTTTAATGTTGGTGGCGTGGTTCTCTATGAGTGTTCTTACTTTTTCTCATAGTCCTCTTATGTATGGGAATTTATAATAAGTGAGGTTTTGTCTTTCAGTTTGCGCGTTATTCTCTTATGTGGTTCTCGTAAATTTTCACCTGTAGTGTTGTATAGTTTGGTTGAATAAGTTTCTGGGATAGTTGTTTACTTTTAAAATTTCTCTTATCTTCATTTCATTACTATGCCAGTACTCCCTATTGCTAAGACTGTAACATCTAAATAAAAGGTTTTTTATGGTGTTTACCTTTTGTATTTGTGGATGATGCTATAAGTAATTTAAAATTCTGTTGGAAGAAGTGGGTTTTGTCTACCAGTTTGATGAGATTGACCCGTCGTTATTTCTAGTTAGTTGAACATCTAAGAACGATATTTAGTTTTCTATTTCTGTCTCTATGGTGAATTGGATTCTTTCATGATAAGCATTAAACGTGTTTAAAAGTTCGTCGATTTTGTCGTGTGGGACTGCGATAATCGTATCATCTACGTATAATTTTAAAATTGGTATCAGAAATGAAAGCTTACTGACACATTTCAAAATGAGCTTGTTCATTGCTATGTTAGCTAATGTTGCACTGGCAGGGTTTCTCATCGCTGCGCCCTCCGTCTGCAGATGTATTTATCCGTTCGAAATAAAAAAAAAGTGTGTATAATTCACCCCACAGTCCTGAATCCAAGAAAATATTTCCCCAATTAAACAGCAAGGACGAGACTTATCAGACATGGAAGTAAACACCGGCTTTTTTCAGAACATCACAGCAGAATATGGGTATGATACGGTATATTTGTTGAAGTCTTGGATGAATAATAGTAGGAAACTGGCCTTAACGAGAAATAGGAGAATTTACTTATTAACCTGTCGATCAAAAAACATATCACTTAAACACATTACAAATAATAAATGTATTGACGTAATAAAATCAGGATCAAGCACATTTATCAATGAAATTGAACGAATAAAAACCAGATTTCAGAATTCAGTGTTAAATATAAAAATAAAATTACGTTGTGGAAGTTAACAAAGGCTTGAATAAGAAAAATCTCCAATCGAAACTAAGATTAATAACCGCGACTACCAGCAAAAGTTTCCACATTATTTTTTCTGAAATCAAATGAATCAAGAAATTTTAAATTAATTAAAAAGAATAACTTAAAGAAAATTCAAAATTTATCTAAAGAGAAGGCTACGTTCAGGTCCGGAATAAAAACAAATTTTCTTTTCAGTTATACTAACATACAGCTTCCTGAAACAGTTATACAAATTCTCAACCTAGGTCCAAAATTTAGCATCCCGATAAACACAAACAGTAAATACAGATTAGATGTCAATGCAATTAAAGATTTTGAATACATCCTGAGCGGTCGACCAAATCTCAAAGGAGAAACAAAAAATAACTTTAGATCATCTTTTACTAATATCACGAAAAAACATTACATCAAAACCCGAAAGAATTACAAAAGAAAAAGCATACTTCATAGCAACCTTGCTGCAACGAGAAAATTCCTAAATGACCACCCTACATGTATTGTATCTAGAGCAGACAGAGGTAATAGTACAGTTATAATGTATTGTGACGTCGTGTGTCCTGTGAAATCAAACACGCAATAAAGGAAAGAGATTAGCCTGTTTATTTTTCTGTCGAGTGTTACAACAAAAGTGAATTCGAAAGGCAATAAAATTCTTTTTGTTGAAAAGGCACAGTCTAACAATTCTGGTTATAAATCTTCGGGAATGACGGCAGGTAGTTTCTTCGCTGGCACCGGGTTGTGGTCGGTGATGACGAGAGGACGGAAGCAGTCGTCGATGGTAGTAAACCAGATGTCGATGTGTTGGAGCTTCTTGAATTTCTTCGCTGGCGCCAGATAAAGATGGAATACAGATGTCGGTCAGGAATATATATATAATAATAATAACTTTATTCAAACTATCAAATTGTGTACATATTCAAAATAATTCTCAGATAATCCGAATAAAGAATACAAAAGGCGATGAGTGCGAACACTTGTTTCGCCTTGAACAATAACACATATAAAAATAACAATATAATCCTGCATTACAGGAAACGAAAAATAAATTCAAAATTCACATGATCATTCTAAGCACTAAAATATACACCATCCCCTGAAAATATAATAACATGCATTTCAAATGTCAGGATTAAGGATCTAAATTTCATCTAAACTGACTCAATCAAAGACCTTGAGAAGTTCTCTTCGTTGGAACCCAAGCAGGTATGTTTTTACTTCTTTCTTGAAGGCATGTACAGCCAGTAGGGATCTTACGGTCGCAGGTAAACGATTGAATAACCTAGGAGCAAAATAAGTGTATGTTCGCTGTGTTGTTCTCTTGACCATCAATGGTGTGACAAAATGATCCTTTTCACGAGTACCATATAGGTGAGCTGGATGAACTCCTCCTCTGAATGCTGCGTATAGATAGAATATCTTCTTAGCGGTGAATGCAGATGGGTTGGAGTGAGTTGAGTAATTTTTGGAGAGCGGAGCGAAATATATTTATACGATTTTTCAGAGATTTGAATTTCGTGTTTCGACTCCGCCCTTTTTTCCGTTTTTGTTGAGGTGGATGAATTCGCTACAGTATAAAGACGAGTACATTACAGCTATGAATGACTTAGTGAAAGACGAAACCACCTATAAAATCACCAATGAAGACCCTACCGCTATCTTTCAAACAAAAACTAATGAACTAGTAAAAGAATTATTTGAACAGAATATGTTAAACACAATGCGGTACCACCAAGAATGTATGGACTAAAAAAAAACCCATAAAACTACTCTCTGCATGAGACCAATCGTAAGTTGTCTAGATTCACCCACATACAGTTTGTCTGTATTCATTCACCATATTTTATCCCCTTGGACTACAACTTTCGACTACAATATAAAAAATTCTTCAGAACTGGTTGAATATGTAAAGACAATACAACTCCCCCCAAACTACTTTTTAGTATCACTAGACGTAACTTCATTATACACTAATATACCAAAACAGCTCATTTTGCAGGTAATAAAAGAAAATTGGTCACATATTTCAGCTTACACAGAACTAAGCAAATCGCTTTTATGTAAGATAATAGAGTTCATTTTCGACTCCAGTTATTTTATTTTGAACGGACAAATATATCTGCAGACGGAAGGCGCAGCGATGGGAAACCCTGCCAGTGCAACATTAGCTAACATATAGCAATAAACAAGCTCATTTCAAAATGTGTCAGTAAGCTTTCATTTCTGATACCAATTTTAAAATTATACGTAGGTGATACGATTATCGCAGTCCCACACGACAAAATCGACGAACTTTCAGACACGTTTAATGCTTATCATGAAAGAATCCAATTCACCATAGAGACAGAAATAGAAAATAAAATATCGTTCTTAGATGTTCAACTAACTAGAAATATTTTATAACGACCTGTTAAGAGAAATGAAGTAAGAAGTATCATCATGACAGAACAAACAAAAAATCCACTAATTCAAGATTTAATAACCGAGGACGCGAGAACACCGTCAATCAGTATCATATTGACTGGCTACGGAGACATACCACCCGAGATTATCAATAAGACACGTAAACAAAGTCAAACTAAACTATTATTCCTGCTCTAATGAAACTCAACATCCACTATCTCATTACATCTGACCAAATTGGTAAGAATTAAACTAGCATCTCCAAATGTTAAATTAATAATAGAAAATATATTTATGTTAAAAAAAAATTAATAATAATAGAAATAATATATAAATAGAAAATTAATATAACAGCAAATTCCACCTGAAGTTCAGTCTCTCTCTCTAACCTGTTTCCATGTAGCTCGTTTGTTATTGTGTAGTAATCGATTAAGTTTGAACATCATAAAATTTAATGTTTGTATTTTACATAAACATGTACACTCCAAGACTAAAAATATATACTCTTGCAGCTCTGAAGAAGATCCAAAAAAGGGTCGAAATGTCGGCGATTAAAAAAAAAAGTGTGTATAATTTACCCCACAGTCCTGAAGCCAAGAAAATATTCCCCCAAGAAAATAACAATTTGAATAAGAATGTCTACGAAACATAAGGTGGATTTCACTCATTCGCATGAATTCTGCTTCGTAATTAACCTCTAAGCCTTATCTAAAAATAAATATCGGAACTCGAAATTTTGTGTTTAAGACTGCTAAACGCTCATCGTAAACGCAATAACTACCGATAGAATTTACTTAGAGGTTGTCAGGAATTCAATTAAGAAGAAAAATTTGGCGAATTGGTAACATCTACCTGATGATTCCGCTGATATATCAACTCAAAATTTTATTTTCCCGATATGTCCGATATACAGATTGGCTCGAATCGACATCAAGTACTTGATTGAAAAAACCTAGAAAAGCTCTACCGTGAAGGCAGCAGCTTCTGCGCGCATGTTCAATGGAGATGCCCGTTTTGGTGAGGAATTTGAACAAGCGTTCAAAAGCTGCTGCCCTCACGGCAGTGCTTTCGATCTAATCGGTATTTTTGGAAATATTGGGGAAAAAAAACGTTGAATGGGTATCTACGGAATCATTGGGCGGATTCTGCCCATTCACGAATTCGACCTTCGTCATTAAGCCCCAAACCTTTCCTACAAATATCGAGTTTCTAAGCCTAACAGCCAACCGTAAACACCATAATTTCCGGGAGAAACAACTTCGAAACTCGATATTTGTAGAGAAGGTTTGGACCTTAATCACAAAGGCCGAGTTCGTGAATGGGTAAAATCCTCCCAATGATTCCGCAGATATACCCATTCGAAATTTTATTTTCCCCATATTTCCAAAAAAACAGATAAGATCGAATTGAAATCTAGTACTTTATCGAAAGATGACAGTTCGAAGGTTCATTCAAAATTTAATCAGGATAATATGATGAGATCACAGAATATTGAATATATTGTAACGTTTTCTGGGTTTTCAAAACGTTTAGAATATTTAAACTATTTATTTACACTATTTACACACTACTATCCCAATAACTAAACAAGTATTTCTATCAAAGTCTGTTCACAATTTATATGCACACTGATTTATTTCCACTGAACTCTTTCCGCTACGGATCACTCTGCTGAATTGGTCCCCGTGCAGCTGCGCGCCTGCCCTTATATCGTCCGTCTGGTTTCCAGCAATTACCGGAAGACTCTCGAAAGAGGGTGACTCATACGCGCCTAGAGTGTTCAGGCACATTCTAGAATAGACAGGGCCGTACTCGTCACACTGTCCCCTCCTTAAGCCTGTTCTGTCCCAGAACAGATTCCATGAATTCCTCAGAGGACCGTGGTGAAATCTGCAATCGTTACCATTTCTACAGTAGCCCCTCTGATGGAAGTAGCAATCTACGGTTTTACTGGGCTTTACGTTTTGCTTTGGGTTGAAATTGCATACCAAAATCTCAATACCTGTCTTCTGGAAGACTATCTCAGGCATGCTTCGCACAACCCTCCAATTCAGTTGATCCAGTCCACAACCTAGTTTGGGGACAGCTAATTTCCTAATCCCGAAGCATTGAAGATCTTCTTTCAAGCCATGCAGTGCTGTCCATAAATTCTGGTGGGTGGGCTTCTGACATGAGTACTGTTTGGTGACTACGTAATAAATGAATCGACCCTCTGACTTCAGTCTCAGGCATTTTCCGATTCTGGGCTGCTGTCTTATCAGTTCCTCTTGACGTCCAAATTTATTTCTGAATACTCTTGCTATTCCCCTACTCATCCTTAGATCCGCTGCTACACAATGAGCCAGAGAGTATTCCTCGGGAACTGTAAACAGGTCTTGATGAACTTCCTTTGTAACGCCAAACCGTGCAACTCGTGTTCCCCCATAGCTATTCATGAATTCCTGAAAATCGTCACTTTCCTTCGCCGGAACCTCGATAAAACGTACTTCTTCTTCGTCATCCTGTGTTGACGCGTACGGAGCCAATCGATTGAAATGGACGACCTTCGGTTTTCCTCTAGGAAGCTTCCGTATCCGGTAAACTACATCATTTATCCTTTTCATGACTTCATACGGTCCTTCCCACTGTCTCTGCAGCTTCGGAGAAAATCCTCTTTTTCTTTGAGGGTTATACAACCACACCAGATCTCCTGCGGTGAACCCTCCTTCAATGGCCTTGATGTCATAGCGCATTTTCATCCTATCACTTGCTTGCTGCATTTGATTGCGCACCTTGTCATGGATGTAATCTAGCTTACTTCTCAATTTACTGACGTAGTCCTCCCCGGCTACATCTTCTCCAGGCTTACAACCAAACTCTAGGTCACTAGGTAGTCTAATTTCTCGGCCGAACATTATTTTGGCTGGAGTTTCCTTGGTGGATTCTTGAACCGAAGATCTATATGCCATGGTGAATAGATGCAAATACTCATCCCAGTCCCGCTGGTGGTCGGAGACTACTTTGGCAAGATGTTTTCCCATGGTCCTATTCATTCGTTCTACCATGCCATCTGATTGGGGATGTAGAGCTGTTGTTCTTGTCTTATTAATCCCCAATTTCCTACAAACTTCTTGGAATAATGTCGACTCGAAATTTCGGCCTTGATCACAATGCAGCTCTAGAGGTATTCCAAATCTGCAGAAGAATTCTTTGACCAATTTATCAGCAACCGTACCTGCCTCTTGATTGGGAATACCGTACGCTTCCACCCATTTGGTGAAATAGTCCATGGCTACCAATATGTACTTGTTTCCGTGATCTGTTTCGGGAACACAATGCTTCAGAAGACCTTTATCGATCTTCAACGTTTCCCATTGTGCCCAATACGACTTAACATTTTGACTCAGTCTGGATACTTCTTCCCAAGTAGGTCGTCTACCACTCTTCTTCCAACTCAGGATTACTTTCAAGTCTGGATCTTCTTCTTGTGCCCGTTGTATTTCTTGGGAAAGCCAATCATCTTCAATTACTGTGGTCCGTCTCACATCAGCTTTGTCTTCCACACGTGAGCAATGGCTGCAATCCTCGGGGCAAGGTCTTCTTGATAACGCATCGGCATTGCGATGGGTAGCCCCCGTTCTATGTTCGGTATCAAAGTCATATTCTTGCAGTCTTTCAATCCATCTGGCCACTTGTCCTTCCGGGTTCTTGAAGTTCAGGAGCCACTTCAAAGCAGCATGGTCCGTTCTCAGCAGAAATTTTCTTCCGTACAAATATTTGTAGAAGTGTTCTACGGACTTGACGACTGCTAAAAGTTCTCTTCTGGTCACGCAGTAATTTCGTTCTGGCTTCGATAAGACCTTGCTGAAATATCCTATCACCCTTTCTTGTCCATCCTGAACCTGCGATAGAACGCCCCCGATGGCTGTATTACTAGCATCCGTGTCGAGCACAAACTTGTCTTCAGCTCTTGCGTAGCTTAAAACTGGAGCTGTGACCAGGGCCTTCTTCAGCTGTGCGAAAGCTTCAGCGCAATCATAGGACCATATGTACTCCTGTCCATCCTCTGTTAATTTAGTAAGTGGTATGGCAACTTTGGCGAATCCAGATACGAATCTCCTATAATAGGTGCATAAGCCTAAGAAACTTCGCAATTCACTCTTGTCTCTCGGTATAGGCCATTCCTGCACTGCTTTGATCTTATGCGGGTCGACTTTCACGCCCTCTCGAGAAACTACATGTCCCAAATAATTTACCTCTGTTCGGAATAAATTGCATTTCTTTGGACTCAGCTTTAGGTTAGCTTCACGAAGTCGCTGGAAAACCTCGGATAGGTGGTGTAGGTGGTCTTGGAATGATTTTCCCACCACTATCACATCATCTAAGTACACCAGGCATGTCTTCCAGGAGAGTCCTCTCAATATAGTCTCCATTAAACGCTCAAATGTGGCAGGAGCGTTGCATAAACCAAAGGGCATCACTTTGAATTGCCACAGACCCGTTCCAATACTAAAGGCAGTTTTCTCTTTGTCTCTTGGATCCAAGCCAACCTGCCAATACCCACTCTTCAAATCCAAGGTGGAAAACCAACGTGATCCCGAGAGTGTATCCAGTGTATCATCTATTCTCGGTAAGGGATAACTGTCCTTCTTCGTAACTTGATTGAGCTGCCTATAGTCTACACAGAACCTAGTGGACCCGTCCTTTTTCTTCACTAACACTACAAGTTTTTCACTTTATTCCCGATATTTTATTAGATTTCTAGTTCGAAATGAACAATTATGGATCTATAGGAGATGATTCCCCAATAAAGAGGTCTGTAGCGTTCTTCGTTTATCTGAGGATCTGAAAATCATCGCTTGGAGGACTGAACCTGGTCGAAAGACCCTCTCGGTCATGAGCAAATGTAGGTGATATTATTTACTGCTTCCTTCTGGTTTTCTGTCCCTCTTTCTGTTTCAGATATTATGTCAAGATATTTTGTCGAAATGAATTCAAGATGACGAAAAAATTAATTTCAAATGAAAAAGATGCCATCCATCTTCTATAAACAAATTACCACACTTATGCGGGGAGACAGAATTTTTCCTGAGGTTTTTATCTGTGCTCTTGTATCATACGCAAATATGTATGGTACCCCGTTCACATTTCCTCTGCTAACACTGTGATATATCTTAGAATTGTAATGCTCGTTCTCAAAAGAATATATATATATACTAACACTACAGGCGACGTCCAGGGGCTATTGGATGGTTCAATGACACCTTCTCTCGCCATGTCTTCAATAATCCGTTCAGCCTCTTCTCTTTTTGCCAGAGGAAGACGTCTAGGGTGCTGTCGGATGGGTTGTGCATCACCAGTATTGATTTTATGCTGCACAATATCGGTCTTTCCTGTTCTTTCGTCAGTGGCAAACACGTCGGAGAATTTCTGAATCAGTTTTCTCACTTCGGCAAGTTCATTACGGTCAAGATCTTGACATTTTGAGGTGAGAAGGGTCACTAGCTCTTCAGTATTCTTCTGGCTCTGCGAGACTCCTGCAGTACCTAACCCACCAGAAATATGGTACACTGGTACTTCGTGTCCAATCAAAGTGTTTTTCTTCAAGGTGACTGGAAACATGTTCATATTCAGTAATCGGATGGGAATAGTATCTCTCAACCTTACCAGTGTCTTTCCGAGTAACAGTCCTTTAGCCAGTATTGCATCGTCAGAGGGTTCGATTACTTTAACGCAGCCATTTCTCGTAACATCATCACAACTACCAATCACTATGCTTTCAGTTCGACCTGGTAACGTGATGTCCTCTGTCAATCGAATCCGATGTGTCTTGTCATCCACATCATTGAACGGGATCTCTTCATTTCCCAGTCGAAGAACATCATTCTTCATATCCAGTTGGCATCCAAGTTTCTTGACGAGGTCCAATCCCAGGATTACTTCTTCCGTGATTTCAGCCACTAGAACTTCGTACCTTGTTGTTGTATTTCCCAATTCAATAGTGGAGAGGACCGATCCATAAGTTGGTATTTCTTGTCCAGACGCAGTTCGAAGTTTGATCATAACTGGACGAATCTTGAATCCATTAGCTATTTCTGGACGCACAATAGTTCTGGTCGATCCAGTGTCTACCAAGATTTTCACATTTCGATCATTTATTTTTCCGGGAATAACTATGCTTGAAGAATCCGTAGACATGATTCCTCGGATTATCACTTCAGGGGCATCCAAAGCTTGGGTCGATTTATGCCCCTTATCACCGACCCTTTTCAGTTTTCCTGCTGTGGCTCTTTTTCCATTTTGGGACAATTTCGCTTAATATGCCCACTTTTATTGCAGTACCAGCACACAGCGTCCTTTTTCTTAGTACGTAATAATCTGCTCACTTCTTCTCTGATGATTTCTTCAACAGGTCGGTCTATTTCTTGGACTTGTCTCACACGAACTTGTCCTCTATGAGATGCCTGCTTCGCTGCCTCGAATTCTAAAGCCTGAGCTAAAGCATCATCCATGGTTTTAGGGCGTGCAAGTCTCAAGGCTTGTTGTATTTCGCTGTCCTTGATCCCATCTACAAAGGTTTGGATGGATAGCTGTTCAAGGAAGCTGTCTGGAGCAGTTGGGTACGCCAGCCTGACTAATCTAGCCACATCTGCTTCAAACTCCTGGAGATTTTCTCCTGTTTTCTGCACCCGGTTCTTGATTTGGGCATGATAAACTTGTTGTAAATGAGCATCACCATACCTCATCTGAAGTTTCGATGTTAGAACTTCATAACATGCTTGTTGACTCTCCGGAATCGTTTGCAGAATGTTGAGTGCCTCTCCTCGTAGAGCTATTATCAATGCTGTGGCTTTTTCGTTATCGCCCCAACTGTTTGCCATCGCAGCAGCTTCAAATTGTTTTTGGTATGTCGGCCATGGGACTTTTCCATCAAATGTCGGTGGCTTGATCTTCATTTTTCCACTTTCACCGTTATTTTCCATTTTCATGTTGCCATAAGGTGATGAAGCCGGATAATCTTTTCCAATCGACATTCTTTTCAGGGACTTTATCATTTTAGAATGCTGTTCAATTATTTCTGTTATTTCTTCAAATTTTCCGTTAACTTCTTCATATACTTCGTCAAATTTTTGGTCAACCTTATCGAATTTTTCATGCACCTCGTCCATTCCTTTCTTCATTTCATCCTTTATGGTTTCCATTTTCTCATCCAATTTACTTGCAAATTGACTCACCAGTTCATTGCTATTCCGAGAATTTTCCTCCATTTTCTCATTGATTTTCTGAGAATTTTCTTCCATTTTCTCATTGATTTTCTGAGAATTCTCTTCCATTTTCTCATTGATTTTCTGAGAATTCTCTTCCATTTTCCGAGAATTTTCTTCCATTTTCTCATTCATTTTACTCAAAAATTCCATTATCGCCTGCGTCTCCATTGCGCTCTGCAGTCTTGTAGTCACTGGCATAAATTTCAATCAATAGAGTTTATGTATTCAATTCGAGCGATGTCGAACCGCACACCTGACACCAATGTAACGTTTTCTGAGTTTTCAAAACGTTTAGAATATTTAAACTATTTATTTACACTGTTTACACACTACTATCCCAATAACTAAACAAGTATTTCTATCAAAGTCTGTTCACAATTTATATGCACACTGATTTATTTCCACTGAACTCTTTCCGCTACGGATCACTCTGCTGAATTGGTCCCCGTGCAGCTGCGCGCCTGCCCTTATATCGTCCGTCTGGTTTCCAGCAATTACCGAAAGACTCTCGAAAGAGGGTGACTCATACGCGCCTAGAGTGTACAGGCACATTCTAGAATAGACAGGGCCGTACTCGTCACAATATGAACAGAAAAATCATTTGAATTTTTTAAAAAATTGTTCCAATGATACGATCATCACGAAATTTTGCACAAGGTTGTCGTCCAGCATATTCAAACTAGCTGCTTCCTTGAGTTATACCGAAAAAAACAACGATATCGAGAAGAAAACCACGAAATTCGACATATTTTTTCCCAATATCTCCAAAAATTATAATCGTATCGGACTGAAATTTGGTACACTGCTGTAAAATAATATGGACTTCAAGGTATGACTGAAATTTTCCTCCTCGAAAAAAATTTAGAAAACTTTTTTTTTAAATTGAGTGACCTGACGATTTCAACGAAATTTTGCTGAAAGTTGCGCGTTGTTATGCTTCAACTAACTGCCAAGTTACAATCCAATCGCTCCAGAAGTTTCTGAAATATGAGGGAAATAACCTCAAAATTTGAAAGGGCTATAACTCCGAAACCATTTGGCCGATTTGACCCATCAACGAACTTAACCGCGGCATCCCGATGCGCGAACTACCCTGTAAGTTTCGAGTTGCTAGCTGGCTCCGTTCGACAGTTATCGTGTCCACGGCCAGCCGGACAGAATCGATTTTGACACCGGATTCGTCATCAGTGAGTCTAGCCTAGACTACAAACAAAATTCGAGAATTTCAAGTCGCTCAGTAGTTTCCTTGGAAATAAGTTACAGTAGATACGGCCGGCAGGACAGAATTGAATTTGACCACCGATTCTTCTCCAGAGAGTCCAACCTAATCCTTCAAAGTAGTTCAGACCATTTTCGGCTCAAACTTCAAAAATTAGAGACATTTTAAGAAAACAATAACGCGCTGATATTCCCTAGTACCAACGCGTAAATTTTTTTTTTAAATACTTATCATATATTCATCTTTCTATCATAATAATATGAATCTCACGAAATCTCTTATGAACCTTCTGGCTGTCATTTTTACTCGATTTCAATTTGATCTGTATTTTCGAAAAAACAAAATAAAATTTTGAATGAGGAAAATTTCCTGACCTCACGTCACCACTTGCCTAGAATTTTTTTTTCATTCTAATGGTGATTAGAGAAAAATAAAATATTTTCCAATCTTCGAAACTTACAAAATTTTGCCCATAATCTTCAAAATCATATTAACGATACGAAGTTCACATCAGTGCGCGATGGAAAAGGAATGGTCTGAAGACAAATTCGTTTAATCAAATGGTATTTGCCTGCCCGAAAGCCAAGATTCTAAAATTTTTATTTTAGAGGTGATTAGCAAGAAATATTTCCTCTTGTTCGAACCTCAAAATCTACAAAATATGGCCCATAAACTTCAAAATCGTATTAACGATACGTAGTTCACAGTAAGCGACTAAAGCCTAAACTCGTTATATCAAATGGCTATTGCCTACCCGAAAACCAAGATTCTCAGAATCTCTAATCTGCCGGCCCTGTGATACTAGAGTATGCGATTTTCGACCTTATTGACGTCGAGTATCTTTCGACGGTGACGCCATCTAGTTCGAGTATCTTTTTCGGGAAACGATATTAGCAGGGAGGTTGTCCTACTATGTTGTCTTTATACAATGAAAATAGTATTCCAAAGTGGAAAATTTTCTTCCGAATAAGAAATTTCCTAGAGTTGATACTAGTATCATTGTCTAGTATCAATGAATTTCTCGTGAAAAACTGCGCAATAAAAAAAATCTTCTATGTTCTATGAGTTTTCATAGACGAAACTTTCGTTTGCGCTAGTACTAATGAATTCTGGGTTAACAAAAAGGCAGATCAGCTCAAAAAGTAATTTAAATCTTAAATTAATTCTTATGAAAGTTTCGGGAACTTCTGCGAAGATGCCAGCGCCCTAACGGATAAATTTGGAACCTGTCCAAGCTAGTAGTTCTATGTAAACGAACCTTAGAAATGTGGTGGAGAACGAATATTTATTAAGCAGAGCTTGAATATTTAAAGAAATTATTATAGTTTTGTGTAAGATTTCTTGAGAAGGAACTTTTCGTTTGGATCACGATATAAAATCCTACTTTAAATCGTCCCTGGAGGATAATTTCGGTGTTATTTTAGTGTATGTTGCTTGGTGGATCAAAATAAACCAATATCTAAGTTTACTTGAATTTCTGGAAAAAAGGCACCTCAATAAGTAATTTGAAGACTCTTATTTACGTGAAGAATGCTGAATGCAGGCTATATTATGTGGTAAATCTAGAATCAGTCCAAATGATATGACTTGTTCTTTGTTTACAAACGAAGGAATCAATAAAATGAAAACAGATTTTCTGCTTTATTTCTTTTGCATCGTATTTCTGAAGAAAAGGAAACAGATAGACATATAATTGATTTCATTTTTATATTACAGCAGCTCAAGATACACATACAGAATGAAAAATGTCACAGCCGGTTCAACCTACCTATATAAGGAAATGAAAAGTATTGATGTATTTATATGAGTAACTTCAGCAATTATCAACTCTAACAGTATATCTAGTTTTCGTCAGATTTTCAACCAGATCACTCTTTCAGAATATGATTTTGTGTAGTATGTGAATTAGGTAGCTGCAGAAGTGCTCGGTAGTTTCTCTGCAGCATATTCCTTCAAAATTCTCTCATTTTTATTCACACCTGAAAACATCATGACATGAAGTTGTTTCGAAATAAATGCATTGTAGGTAATTTACCTTTATGAAAATAAACATCTTCAGAAAAATGCAGTGAACATACTTTCATGTATTTCGTGACCTGTTTTCCAATCTTCAATTTCTAAAGCTTGGCCTTTCTTCTATCATTGAGTTCCCTGCCAAATGCTGTTTCCAAATTAACTTTACTTTCATTTGGCTTTGGAAAAAATGAAAACTAGAGGCACTAGATGATCCCCTCTTCTTTGACCATGAATAACATTGAGTTGAGGCACACAATAATAGTCATTTCGGGAGGATGCCATTTCGAATTAATACGATCGAAATTTTTAATCGGAAAGAAAGGAATCGATTGATGAATATTACAAACATTTTCGGTATACCAAAATTTCAACTCGGAGAACAACACAAAAGCTCGAAAATGAACTCCAAAAGTGTGCAAAATACAAATTACGTTAGAATAACAGGCACGTCGAAAAACTACTAGCTTGGAAGTGTTCGAATTTCTATCACCAGAGGGCGTATCGCTTAGCAGTAGTTGCGAATAATATGAATACTCATGAATTTTATTTATGGTTTCTCCTTTTCTGTGGTGATGTTGATTCATTGATTTCTATGAGATAACCTCATGATGTGGTAAACAAAACGTCAAATTAACTGATTTGAAAATTAATTCTAATATCTCCCGAGAAAAAACCCTGCTCCAAACAAGTACCAATTAATTTGATCACTGGCCACGTGTGGAAATGCAACCAGCAAGGCACGGGTTATGTTATCAACGAAGTTCCCACCTTGAACGGAAATAATTATAGTTCTTGTGTTGGTGGTTGTGAACAGAGGTTACAGACTGAAAATCGTTCTTTGAATGGATGCTGCTCGAAAACCAGTGTGATGGGGGACCTTCATGGATGAGGAAGCCGTAAGTGACTTCACACTTTCTATTTTACAATTCATGAAATTCTACATGCTATGAGATGTGAATAATTTAGGCACACTTTTTAATTCCTTCTGGTAAACCCACTTGTTTTTTTTCTGGAGATTTGAAGTGGATAAACTAAATCATTATTTCCGATAATGAGGGTTGGTGTACTGAAGATTTTAATACCGGCTTGATTGTGTCTATGTTGATTTATGAAGAAATACAGGCAAACATAATTGTTTTTACTCAGTAACTTTGCACTACCATTGCTTTTCGAAAAGTGGCAGATGACATAGGAGTGCTATTGCTGTCTTTTCAGGGGAAGGAAGTGTTGGATAAATTGCAATTAAACATGCCATCTATTACCTAATGTTGTATGCCCGTAAGTTGTGAGAGTTGGCTAATTTGAAAACCTGATCAACCGTTGGCGAAAATCACTTGAAAAACTGAGAAGATTCTTTGTCATCTTAATTTCAAAGTGTTTGAAGTTAACTGTTCAGCCAAAAGTGAAACATCATTCTAACTGTTGGTTTCACAAAACTTTTGAGGGTCTATCAACTCGTTGATTAAGGTTCGCATTGAATTGTTTGGTTCAAAATTAACTGGAATCGAGCACAGAATTAAGTGTTGATTGACCATCAGGTCCTTGAGCGGGCAATCAAAGTTTTGTGAAACCGACGGTTAGCATCCTTGAGCAAAGCGAAATTTGCTCTTTGTTTAAAAATTCATGTTGTCTGTCGGAGAATGAAACATTCCATATTCCTAAAAATGAAAGTACTGGAAAGAGAAAACTGTGCAGATACTTTCCGTATTGGAAGAAAATACAAGCTGTAAACATCATACTGCTGCCTAATAATTTTCAAGTGAAACTAAATACAATAAGTGAACTTCCAAATCACATTACATATACTCCATTCACTTTTATAAAGTAGCCCGGTTGGCCATGATTTAGGTCTATCATGTTTTTGTAACTAAAGCCAAGGCAGGTTGGAGCTCCTGAAATATCGACAATGTCAAAACAATTCGACGCGAGGTTGCCAATTTCTACTTTCTTTCAATAACAAATAACAATTCAGCTCCGGCCATAATAAACTAATAAATTAACATTTTGCTTTGATTCGAAATCGAAACTACATAAAGTAATCTGAAGAAGCAAGGACAGAGTATCAGGAAGTGCTATATAGAATTACCCTCATTCCGATAGTAAGTGATATTTTGAAAACAATCATTCATCAGAAGCTATCTTACATCAAGATGTATGTGAGTAAAAATCAAAATATTATATTTTATTAGAAAGATATTTCTTTTTTAGCTACACGTCACCACGATCAGAAAGATTCATAATGAAAAGGAAGCCGAAGAGTTTCTGGTATTACAGTTTTCTTCTATTGGTGCACCTAAAAAGAAACTCACTGAAGATTTTATTTTGGAAAACTGATCTGCAACCACCAGTTTGGAATTATAATTTGCGAAATAACCATTTTCCAATTGACACACTGCCGAGCACCCTACACTTTTTTGTGAAGGAACATTTGGAATATAATCAAGGCGTAAATCACTCTTCCGAAACACAATATCAATGGGTTGCTAATAAATGAACACAAAATTTTATGTGAACAAAAATATGTTATTGCAAAGATTCTTCAATAGTGAGGGCATGTAGGATTTTCCATATACAGTGAGGATCTGAAAAACCATTGCTTGGCGAAACAGATCTGGTCGAAAGACCTTCCAAGTAAGGTCACAAATGTAAATAACACTTTTTTCAATTTTCTGCTAATTTTCTTTCTGTTCTGTTTCAGATATGATTTCAAGATATTTTGTCAGTTTCAATCCTATAAAAAAGAAGAAATTCTGTCTTGGAAATCGAGGCCTTCTATTATGAATATGTCAACCAATTTCTCTACACCTATGCAAGGGGACACTATATTTTTTTAGGTTTATATATTTATGCTCTTGTATCATAGTTAGCAACGTATGGTGCCCTGTTCATTCCCTCTTGCTTATACCGTGATGCTATATTGTTGAATGTATCAAAGAACCTGCTCTTTTTCAATAAAAATGTAAATATCTAATGATATTAGAAAGTTACACCTCCTACTTGCATATTATTGATATTTTATGTATCGAAAAAGAGTTTTTTCTATTGTCTTAATGGTTTCTCAAGTTTTTGCCTTCAATCATTATTTGTCAGTTGATATAATGATTAAATTAGTAATTCAAGACTTGATAGGTACTTTGAATTTAAGGAAAGTATGTCGTGAAATATCAATCTCAACAGATATAATGAGAAGGAATCACAGAAAAATCTATATATTATTCTAAGATTGTATTAAGCCTTAATTAAGTAGGTAGTCATGTTTGAATTGAACAAATTCCTTAATGAATAATTTCAAACATTATATATTCCGCGGAATTGTTTCGATAGGAAGTAGTACATTGAAAATGAACTTGGTATATCCTATGTTGGCAGAACATTGAAATTTTACATATGAAAATAACATGAATTATACAAGCTCATTCAGTTCGAGTTTTTCCAATATTCTAGGAGTTGCTTTTTTTTGGAAATTGAATATTTGAGTTGACTTCAAAGTATGTCCATGAAACATAATTCCATATCTTGCTTTTGACTTGAATACTGCATGATAGGTAGTTTTCATGGAGAATTTATCCAGATATCTTGTCATTACAACCAAAGATAATAGACTGAAGCTAAGCTACATACCAGTTTAGAAATATGTTGATCCAATCCAGTGTATGTATCATTCACCTAGATTCCCAAGAACTTTGTGAATGGAGTTAGTTCTTTTGAGGTTAACTGTGACACAGGTTGTGAGTACATTTTCATACAGGAATATTTCAAGTGGTGCAACAAGGTATTTAAATTACTTCTGTAAGCTACTTTCTTGGGAATTTGGAAATGTAGGGAATTCCATCGGTCCGTCTGTTCGTTTAGAAGATTTACTGCCGGTTTATTCGAGTAATTTAATTTTTTTTTCGAATGAACTATCACAAAGTAACGAACTACTCTATCCATAATTTTTCAGTATAATTCCAAAACACTCGATTCTTGATTTCTGTTCAAGAAAGTAGCATAACTGAATCTTCCAACCATGATTATATATGTAAAATATTTTCAGTATTGATAGAGAAAAAAGTTTCTTTAACATTCGCCAGGTCTTTGTAATTATTGAATTCACATAATATTTTCTCAAATTCATTACTTTCTCAATGTAGATTCACATTTTGAAAAATAAGTAATTACTACGACCTCTTCGTAGAGAGGACAACGTTGTGTAGTTATCTGACAGGAAAATGACTATAACCTAATATTTTCAAACTATATACGGTGAAATCTGTCAGGATGTCATGGCAAACCGGGATACTTTATAAAAGTGAATGGAGTATAAGATGTATCATTTTCAGTTCGCTTCCATGTAACTTTTTAATTATTTTTATTTTTAATATTCCATTTGGTTATTTGCCTGGGACTTTGGTACATAATTGAGGTGGAGACGTATGTACTTTGTCCCTTTTAGCCAGTGTTGAAAGGTTTCCTGATAATAAATTTACCTCAAAGCATACAAGGATCCAATGACTTGGGTAATGCTCATATGTTCCGAACCATCTACACTCTGATACCTACAATAATGAACAGAATAGAATAGTCTATATTTCAAATAGAGAAAGTACATCTGGAAGTGAAATAGAGTCATTATTTTACATTGAATGTTCAGAAATTCATTTACACAATATGGTTCTATTCCCAGTAGTTGTTGAAAGATCTTACACAGTAGTTGTTGAAAGATCTTATTTGTGGTGACAGTTTGTTGAAGAATTTCGTACAGCGATATTCAGCATTGCGCCTAGTTAGAGTCAGCCTATGTCTTGGATATTTCAGTTCAGTTGTTCTTGTGTTATAATGAGTGAGTTAGTTTTCTCCTCAAAGTATTTTTTATTTTGGAAGGCAAACAACAGACACTCCTGAATGTAGATGGCGACTGCTGTCAGTAATCTATTTTCTCGAAATCTTCCTCTTCATGTTTCTCTGAACCCTAGTAGGAAAATGGTTCAAAACGCTCTTTTTTGAAGTTTCCGGATATAAATGCTCATGGTTCAGAGTGTCAAAGGCCTTTGAAAGATCCAGAAAAACGGCCATCACAAATTCAGAATTTATTAAAAAAATGAATTTATTTCAAACCCATTCCAACTCGCATCTCCAAAAATTTGGCTGCTGGTAATGGCTTTGTCAGGGCATCTGCAAGTTGATGACCTGTAGGAGTATAATGAAGTATCATTACATTTTTCTCAACTTGTTCTCTTGAGAAATGATATTTTATGTCGATGTGCTTCGATCTTTTATGACTTATCGGGTTGTTAGCTATACTAATTCAACCATTATTGACCTCATATATTAATATTGGTTCTCCAATTTCTAAATTGATACTTTTACTCAGTGCTTTCAACCACATTGCCTCTTTTACAGCCTCATACAGAGCCATGTATTCTGCTTCTGTTGAAGAAGCCGCGACAGATAATTGTCGCTTCGTATTCCAACTTATTGTACAATTTTTAAATAATTTGAATATCTGTTTCGAAATTTCCTCCCTAATCAGAATCAACATAACCACTCAAAATATTATTACAATCACTCCGGATATATGTTAACTTAAGATCATTTGAGCCTTTCAAATACCTTAGTACCCTTTTAAAACATTTCCAAGTTTCTAGATTATTTTTATTCATATATCTACTTAAGATATTAACAGATATACTTAAATCTGGTCTCGTACATTTCCTTAAGTACATTAAGCATCCCATTAGATTGCGACATGGTGCATCATATTTTTCATCTGAGTTCAAAGCGGCATAATCTAATTTACTTTCAAGGGGAGTACTGATAGGATTGCAGTCATTCATATTAAATTTATTCAAAATTGTTTTTATGTATGCACTTTGGTCTAAAGTAATTCTATCATCATTTCTAAAAATGTTTATTCCAAGAAAGAATTTGATGAATATATTTTGAAATTATTCATTGTATCAATATTTCCAGTTATTATCACAAGATCATCAACATAAAGTACCACATAGATATTTTCATTAATTTCTCGTCTTTCTAAAATATAAATACATCTATCTACAGGAGAATTTCGAAAACCTATCTCTTTTAGTGTATTTTCAAATTCTTCAAACCAGCACCTTGCTGCTTGTTTCAAACCATATAGTGATTTATTCAATTTGCAGACCATGTTTTCATCACTACCAATTCCTTCAGGAACTTTCATGTATATTTCCTCTTTCAATTTACCATTCAAAAATGCAGTTTTCACATCCATATGATGTATTAATAAATTATGCTGATTAGCAAATGCTACCATGAATCTAAAACTTGAGATTCTTGCGACCGGTGCATATGTTTCATTATAATCTATTAAATATTTCTGGCTGAAACCTTCTGCTACAAGACGAGCTTTATATCTCATTAGATTTCCAAATTCATCATGTTTAATGGTGAATACCCATTTACAATCGACTATGTTTTTATCTTTAGGTCTAGGTACTAATGTCCAAGTATTGTTTATTTTTAAAGATTGTACCTCATCATTAATTGCTCGTTCCCACTGTTTCCTATCATTTCTATATTTAATTTCCCCGAAGAATTTTGGATTTTTATATAAAATAGATTGAGCACATAATAAACAATCGTCTATATAGTTTTCATCATAAGAAATTGGCGGTATCTGTTAAATTCGATCACTCCTCTTTGGTTCGAAATAATTTTTTTTCGTGGTTTTCAGTATCTCCTAAAATAGTCCTATCTGTGATATCCGAACAATCTACCTTTCCAAATTCATTTTTTAAATTGTCAGAATCTTTGGATGATCCTTCCATTTTCTCATTCGAACGAAATCTATCTGATTTATCAATATCAGATTTAAGAGACTCGATCACTGATTTTGACACCATGTCAGAAAGATCAGTTTTATTCTCGGAGTTTTCATTATCAGCTCCATTAGGCTTTAATTCAGGCCTAGATAAGAGAAAGTTGGTCTCATCCACAATAATATCTCTGACTACTGAATATTTTTCAGTATTCACATTCCACACTCTATAACCGTTCGGTTCATAGCCTACTAATATTCCTTTCCAAAATTTTTCGTTAAACTTGGTTTTATTAGTTTTATTATGCACATATGCCGTTGAACCGAATACTTTCAAATATTTAACCTGAGGTTTCTTTCCATGCCACAATTCATATGGTGTTTTATTTTGTTTCAGAGCTTTAGTTGGACTTATATTTATTAAATATGTAGCAGTGAGGACTGCATCACACCAGAACCTTTTTATCTAAAACTGCTCCAGCTATCATTGCACGAGCTTTCTCTGTGATAGTCCTTACCATATACGCTCTGACCAGTTCGTGGAACTGTTAAATGATAAGTTATGCCTTTTTGTACACAAAAATCCTTCATCTCATTAGATAAATATTCTCCTCCATTATCGCAATATAAATTAACAATTTTTAAGTTGAAATGGGCTTTACTTTTTGCAACATAATCTTGAAAAACAGAGAATACATCCGACTTATATGTTTATGAATATGTAACACAATAGTGCGTATTTTGATCAACAAATGAAACAAAATAATTTCTATTATTAATCGAAGAAGGAGTGATCGGACCACAAACATCACTATGTACGATAAAGAGTGGTCGTTTGATGTGAATTTTATCCTTTTTTTTTTTTTTTTTATTACACATACATTATCATGCGGCGTGATTTTATCGGGATAATCTGAATCATCTATCATTTTCTTGTTTTTAAGTTCTAAAAATTTATTTTTACCTATATGGCCCAATCTTTCATGCCATATCCGATCATTTATTTTCATTGTATTGTGTACTTGAACAAGGCAGTTTTTATTAACTTCTACGCAAAAATCTAGGGATATCAAATTATTCAAAGGCTTACCTTTCGTGATAGCCTTACCCCCTTTTTGTATTTCGACACCTTCCTCGTCGAAAATTATCTTCATCCCTGCCTGTTGCATTTTTGAAACCGACAGCAAGTTGTATGGAACTTCAGAGCAGAAGAGATCATTTTCAATAGTTCCTTGGAAACCCATTTTACTCGTAATACTCAGCCTACCTTGCTTTGTGGCAGCAATAAATTGTCCATTCTTGGCTACCGAGATTTTAATCGGCGGTTTCAAATCCGTGAAATCACTGGTGAGGTCTTCCCTATTGATTGAGTGGTCCGAAGCTCCAGAATCCAAAAGGAAAATAATTCTGTTCTTATCGTTCAGATGACTTCCATAATTCCCTGCCATAAATACAAAACTCTTATTCTCACCACTTGTTGAGGCTTGAGAAATTTGAGCAGTTTGGTTATTTTTCTGTGAATTCAGATTCTCAATTTTCTTTTTGTAATAAAAGCAGTCTTTTTGCATATGGCCTGTTCTTCCACATTGGTAGCACTTCTGATGATGGCCTTTTTCTTGGGGTTCAATTCATTCTTGAATTATTTTCGATTGTTCCGACTTTGCCTATCAAACTTCGATTTTTTATCGACAAAGTTCAGTTTTTTGTTCCTTTCATTTTTGGTGTCCACTTGTAGAACTTTGAAACTGGTATCACTTGTTTCAGTCATTAATTTCACTTCGTGATCTAAAAGTCTTGTTTTCACTAAGGCTAAACTTAGGGTATCTTCCGTTAATGTATCTATTGCGGTTATTATACCATCGAAAGAATTTGGAAGGGTTAGTAACAAATGTGCCACTTTATCTGTTTCATCAAGTTTGGCACCAGCTGCTGACAACCCGTTTATTAATTCGTCGAAAATAATGAAATGTTTGAATAATCTCATATCACCGTGCAGCTTTAATGCTAGCAGCTTTTTTCGTAAAGCGAGTTGAGTAGCTAGACTTTTTCGTTCATAGATTGCATCTAAGTTATTCAGAATGTCTTTTGCACTATAATCATGTTTCGCGAAATCAAGGAATGAATCAGCCAAATAATCCACAATAATGTTTTTTGCTTTCCGTTCTGCTTCATTCCACTGTTCACTATCTTCTTTCAACGCATCCTTATCAACAACTTTAATCACGTTAAAATCTGTTAACAAGGCAAGAATTCTAAACTTCCACACACTATATTTGTCCCCATCGAAGGGTTTGATATTCCTCTTCGAGTTGGTGCTTTCCATTTTCCCGGATAAGCTTTAATTGTTTTAAATTTTTTTTTTCTTTGCACTCACGCACACACCATTTGAGTAATTCAATAATAGTCTTGTGCGTAAACTGGGCACATAACCTGTTGGAAAGGCTATTATAAATAAGAAAAGATTCGGCACTCTAATGCAGTTTATTTCGAATATAAATGCACCAAAAGGTATCTTTAGCCAAGGAAGGATTTATAAGAACTAACTTGAATAATCTACAGAAATTCTCTCATTCCCAATAATACAAAATGTAAGCATTTCTTCAGGGTCCCTTCCTCTATACACTTATATAATGTAAACATTCTGAATGGGCATTTCTGCTTCGAGTCGACTATATCAATTCCTTATCTAAGAATTTATTAGCTGGGAATGGACCACAAGTAAACCTAACAACTTTGATTTAATGCGACTTAATTTTTGAACATTCAGCGGGGACTGAAAAACCAACAGTTAAAACCAATTCTTTGGCAAATTTGAATGAACTCATCATATTTTAAGCTCTTGAAGTCTCAAAAAATTCTAGAAAAGCACTGACATGAGGTCAGAAGTTTTGACGCGCTTGTTGAAATTCTAAACACTAGATCAACACAGTATATTCCACCAAGTTGCGCGTTGGAATTCTAACTAATTGCGAAGTTACAATCTGATTGCATTTGTACGCCTTGAAATATTGCGAAAACAACGTTGATATTCCAAATATCAATTGAAATTCGGAACATTTTTTTAAAATACTGTTTCTAAGGTTGTGCAAAAATACGTTGAAATCTAGTCAATATTTCCGGAGAAAAAAATTTTTTTAACAAAAATTTGAAAAATGTTCGAATAAATATTTTTTTGAAAATTTCTAATGACTTAATACACACGAAATTTTGCAATGCATTGCGCGTTGGTATTCCGAAACTATCCACAAAGTTTCAATCTGATCGAATCAGTTTTTCATGAGATACCGAAAAATTAACTTCAAAAGGGCCTAACTACGAAATTGTTAACGAACTTAACCTATTTACCTGGACTCCAGACCTAATTTGACGATTTCAAGTCGCTAGGTGCTTTAGAGCACATATGCACGGACGGACAGAATTTAATTTGACCATCCACTCTTCTTCAGGAAGTCCAACCTAATCGTTTAAGATAAAATTCGGTACAATTTTGCGAGTTTGTTTTAGCAATGTGCTAAAATTTTGCCCAAATGTTCCCGAAAATAGCGAAACGACTAGGTTGGACTCACTGAATAATCTGATACAAATTCTATTCTGTCAATATCTTATTCCCTCAATATCTCGGGAACTGTTTATGCGATCGGATTGAATCTTGGAAATGTATCGCAGAACACCTATCCTCAACTTTCTGTGAAATTTTGTTGTGTTCGTATCCTTAGTGAATTTTGAAGAGGTGGTTTCAGGAATTTTGAAAATTTTTATTGAGAAACTTTTTTTTTCGGATTTTAATGGAGTTAAACCTCAAATCGACATTTAACGATTGCCACGTTCTTTAAGACACAATTACCTATTTCAAAATAAAATTAGTTAGAATCTCAACAGAACTTAAAACCTAGGTTAATTAAATCATAAGATTAAAACTCTGGCTCAGACCGGGGCAGGTCCGGGTACTATACCCCATAGATCACTATGTGGCAAATACAAAAAATGCTTCTTTAATTGGTTTTTTCGAATACAATTATTAGTCAATATATACATATATCAATGCCTACAAAACCAGATGTGCATAAGTATCAAGATCTCAAGTCGTACAATAATTCAAAAATGAAATGAGTTACAAATTTCGAAGAATGATACATTCACGAAGACTTTTCATCATTGGCAGAACCTCACTAAATTGAAAATGTTGAAAAGGAATTTAAAGTGAATTTTATGAATTCGAAAATTGGAAATATCAATATGAAATTTGAAATTTATAAAAATACACTGATGAAAAAAATAGCTGCAAGATATGAAAATTATACTATACGGAGGGACTTAGGGTGAATGCCACCTTTAGATCTTTCCTTTACGATAATAGGTATGGTTCTATTTGCTCTTCCTGGTTTGTATAATAATGATGTTCCTTATTTTTGGTGCCCTGTTCATTCCCTCTTGCTTATACCGTGATGCTATATTGTTGAATGTATCAAAGAACCTGCTCTTTTTCAATAAAAATGTAAATATCTAATGATATTAGAAAGTTACACCTCCTACTTGCATATTATTGATATTTTATGTATCGAAAAAGAGTTTTTTCTATTGTCTTAATGGTTTCTCAAGTTTTTGCCTTCAATCATTATTTGTCAGTTGATATAATGATTGAATTAGTAATTCAAGACTTGATAGGTACTTTGAATTTAATGAAAGTATGTCGTGAAATATCAATCTCAACAGATATAATGAGAAGGAATCACAGAAAAATCTATATATTATTCTAAGATTGTATTGAGCCTTAATTAAGTAGGTAGTCATGTTTGAATTGAACAAATTCCTTAATGAATAATTTCAAACATTATATATTCCGCGGAATTGTTTCGATAGGAAGTAGTACATTGAAAATGAACTTGGTATATCCTATGTTGGCAGAACATTGAAATTTTACATATGAAAATAACATGAATTATACAAGCTCATTCAGTTCGAGTTTTTCCAATATTCTAGGAGTTGCTTTTTTCTGGAAATTGAATATTTGAGTTGACTTCAAAGTATGTCCATGAAACATAATTCCATATCTTGCTTTTGACTTGAATACTGCATGATAGGTAGTTTTCATGGAGAATTTATCCAGATATCTTGTCATTACAACCAAAGATAATAGACTGAAGCTAAGCTACATACCAGTTTAGAAATATGTTGATCCAATCCAGTGTATGTATCATTCACCTAGATTCCCAAGAACTTTGTGAATGGAGTTAGTTCTTTTGAGGTTAACTGTGACACAGGTTGTGAGTACATTTTCATACTGGAATATTTCAAGTGGTGCAACAAGGTATTTAAATTACTTCTGTAAGCTTCTTTCTTGGGAATTTGGAAAAGTAGGGAATTCCATCGGTCCGTCTGTTCGTTTAGAAGATTTACTGCCGGTTTATTCGAGTAATTTTATTTTTTTTTCGAATGAACTATCACAAAGTAACGAACTACTCTGTCCATAATTTTTCAGTATAATTCCAAAACACTCGATTCTTGATTTCTGTTCAAGAAAGTAGCATAACTGAATCTTCCAACCATGATTATATATGTAAAATATTTTCAGTATTGATAGAGAAAAAAGTTTCTTTAACATTCGCCAGGTCTTTGTAATTATTGAATTCACATAATATTTTCTCAAATTCATTACTTTCTCAATGTAGATTCACATTTTGAAAAATAAGTAATTACTACGACCTCTTCGTAGAGAGGACAACGTTGTGTAGTTATCTGACAGGAAAATGACTATAACCTAATATTTTCAAACTATATACGGTGAAATCTGTCAGGATGTCATGGCAAACCGGGATACTTTATAAAAGTGAATGGAGTATAAGATGTATTATTTTCAGTTCGCTTCCATGTAACTTTTTAATTATTTTTATTTTTAATAATCCATTTGGTTATTTGCCTGGGACTTTGGTACATAATTGAGGTGGAGACGTATGTACTTTGTCCCTTTTAGCCAGTGTTGAAAGGTTTCCTGATAATAAATTTACCTCAAAGCATACAAGGATCCAATGACTTGGGTAATGCTCATATGTTCCGAACCATCTACACTCTGATACCTACAATAATGAACAGAATAGAATAGTCTATATTTCAAATAGAGAAAGTACATCTGGAAGTGAAATAGAGTCATTATTTTACATTGAATGTTCAGAAATTCATTTACACAATATGGTTCTATTCCCAGTAGTTGTTGAAAGATCTTACACAGTAGTTGTTGAAAGATCTTATTTGTGGTGACAGTTTGTTGAAGAATTTCGTACAGCGATATTCAGCATTGCGCCTAGTTAGAGTCAGCCTATGTCTTGGATATTTCAGTTCAGTTGTTCTTGTGTTATAATGAGTGAGTTAGTTTTCTCCTCAAAGTATTTTTTATTTTGGAAGGCAAACAACAGACACTCCTGAATGTAGATGGCGACTGCTGTCAGTAATCTATTTTCTCGAAATCTTCCTCTTCATGTTTCTCTGAACCCTAGTAGGAAAATGGTTCAAAACGCTCTTTTTTGAAGTTTCCGGATATAAAAGCTCATGGTTCAGAGTGTCAAAGGCCTTTGAAAGATCCAGAAAAACGGCCATCACAAATTCAGAATTTATTAAAAAAATGAATTTATTTCAAACCCATTCCAACTCGCATCTCCAAAAATTTGGCTGCTGGTAATGGCTTTGTCAGGGCATCTGCAAGTTGATGACCTGTAGGAGTATAATGAAGTATCATTACATTTTTCTCAACTTGTTCTCTTGAGAAATGATATTTTATGTCGATGTGCTTCGATCTTTTATGACTTGTCGGGTTGTTAGCTATACTAATTCAACCATTATTGACCTCATATATTAATATTGGTTCTCCAATTTCTAAATTGATACTTTTACTCAGTGCTTTCAACCACATTGCCTCTTTTACAGCCTCATACAGAGCCATGTATTCTGCTTCTGTTGAAGAAGCCGCGACAGATAATTGTCGCTTCGTATTCCAACTTATTGTACAATTTTCAAATAATTTGAATATCTGTTTCGAAATTTCCTCCCCAATCAGAATCAACATAACCACTCAAAATATTATTACAATCACTCCGGATATATGTTAACTTAAGATCATTTGAGCCTTTCAAATACCTTAGTACCCTTTTAAAACATTTCCAAGTTTCTAGATTATTTTTATTCATATATCTACTTAAGATATTAACAGATATACTTAAATCTGGTCTCGTACATTTCCTTAAGTACATTAAGCATCCCATTAGATTGCGACATGGTGCATCATATTTTTCATCTGAGTTCAAAGCGGCATAATCTAATTTACTTTCAAGAGGAGTACTGATAGGATTGCAGTCATTCATATTAAATTTATTCAAAATTGTTTTTATGTATGCACTTTGGTCTAAAGTAATTCTATCATCATTTCTAAAAATGTTTATTCCAAGAAAGAATTTGATAAATATATTTTGAAATTATTCATTGTATCAATATTTCCAGTTATTATCACAAGATCATCAACATAAAGTACCACATAGATATTTTCATTAATTTCTCGTCTTTCTAAAATATAAATACATCTATCTACAGGAGAATTTCGAAAACCTATCTCTTTTAGTGTATTTTCAAATTCTTCAAACCAGCACCTTGCTGCTTGTTTCAAACCATATAGTGATTTATTCAATTTGCAGACCATGTTTTCATCACTACCAATTCCTTCAGGAACTTTCATGTATATTTCCTCTTTCAATTTACCCTTCAAAAATGCAGTTTTCACATCCATATGATGTATTAATAAATTATGCTGATTAGCAAATGCTACCATGAATCTAAAACTTGAGATTCTTGCGACCGGTGCATATGTTTCATTATAATCTATTAAATATTTCTGGCTGAAACCTTCTGCTACAAGACGAGCTTTATATCTCATTAGATTTCCAAATTCATCATGTTTAATGGTGAATACCCATTTACAATCGACTATGTTTTTATCTTTTGGTCTAGGTACTAATGTCCAAGTATTGTTTATTTTTAAAGATTGTACCTCATCATTAATTGCTCGTTCCCACTGTTTCCTATCATTTCTATATTTAATTTCCCCGAAGAATTTTGGATTTTTATATAAAATAGATTGAGCACATAATAAACAATCGTCTATATAGTTTTCATCATAAGAAATTGGCGGTATCTGTTAAATTCGATCACTCCTCTTTGGTTCGAAATAATTTTTTTTCGTGGTTTTCAGTATCTCCTAAAATAGTCCTATCAGTGATATCCGAACAATCTACCTTTCCAAATTCATTTTTTAAATTGTCAGAATCTTTGGATGATCCTTCCATTTTCTCATTCGAACGAAATCTATCTGATTTATCAATATCAGATTTAAGAGACTCGATCACTGATTTTGACACCATGTCAGAAAGATCAGTTTTATTCTCGGAGTTTTCATTATCAGCTCCATTAGGCTTTAATTCAGGCCTAGATAAGAGAAAGTTGGTCTCATCCACAATAATATCTCTGACTACTGAATATTTTTCAGTATTCACATTCCACACTCTATAACCGTTCGGTTCATAGCCTACTAATATTCCTTTCCAAGATTTTTCGTTAAACTTGGTTTTATTAGTTTTATTATGCACATATGCCGTTGAACCGAATACTTTCAAATATTTAACCTGAGGTTTCTTTCCATGCCACAATTCATATGGTGTTTTATTTTGTTTCAGAGCTTTAGTTGGACTTATATTTATTAAATATGTAGCAGTGAGGACTGCATCACACCAGAACCTTTTTATCTAAAACTGCTCCAGCTATCATTGCACGAGCTTTCTCTGTGATAGTCCTTACCATATACGCTCTGACACACCATTCAATTGAGGAGTTCGTGGAACTGTTAAATGATAAGTTATGCCTTTTTGTACACAAAAATCCTTCATCTCATTAGATAAATATTCTCCTCCATTATCGCAATATAAATTAACAATTTTTAAGTTGAAATGGGCTTCACTTTTTGCAACATAATCTTGAAAAACAGAGAATACATCCGACTTATATGTTTATGAATATGTAACACAATAGTGCGTATTTTGATCAACAAATGAAACAAAATAATTTCTATTATTAATCGAAGAAGGAGTGATCGGACCACAAACATCACTATGTACGATAAAGAGTGGTCGTTTGATGTGAATTTTATCCTTTTTTTTTTTTTTTTTTTTATTACACATACATTATCATGCGGCGTGATTTTATCGGGATAATCTGAATCATCTATCATTTTCTTGTTTTTAAGTTCTAAAAATTTATTTTTACCTATATGGCCCAATCTTTCATGCCATATCCGATAATTTATTTTCATTGTATTGTGTACTTGAACAAGGCAGTTTTTATTAACTTCTACGCAAAAATCTAGGGATATCAAATTATTCAAAGGCTTACCTTTCGTGATAGCCTTACCCCCTTTTTGTATTTCGACACCTTCCTCGTCGAAAATTATCTTCATCCCTGCCTGTTGCATTTTTGAAACCGACAGCAAGTTGTATGGAACTTCAGAGCAGAAGAGATCATTTTCAATAGTTCCTTGGAAACCCATTTTACTCGTAATACTCAGCCTACCTTGCTTTGTGGCAGCAATAAATTGTCCATTCTTGGCTACCGAGATTTTAATCGGCGGTTTCAAATCCGTGAAATCACTGGTGAGGTCTTCCCTATTGATTGAGTGGTCCGAAGCTCCAGAATCCAAAAGGAAAATAATTCTGTTCTTATCGTTCAGATGACTTCCATAATTCCCTGCCATAAATACAAAACTCTTATTCTCACCACTTGTTGAGGCTTGAGAAATTTGAGCAGTTTGGTTATTTTTCTGTGAATTCAGATACTCAATTTTCTTTTTGTAATAAAAGCAGTCTTTTTGCATATGGCCTGTTCTTCCACATTGGTAGCACTTCTGATGATGGCCTTTTTCTTGGGGTTCAATTCATTCTTGAATTATTTTCGATTGTTCCGACTTTGCCTATCAAACTTCGATTTTTTATCGACAAAGTTCAGTTTTTTGTTCCTTTCATTTTTGGTGTCCACTTGTAGAACTTTGAAACTGGTATCACTTGTTTCAGTCATTAAATTCACTTCGTGATCTAAAAGTCTTGTTTTCACTAAGGCTAAACTTAGGGTATCTTCCGTTAATGTATCTATTGCGGTTATTATACCATCGAAAGAATTTGGAAGGGTTAGTAACAAATGTGCCACTTTATCTGTTTCATCAAGTTTGGCACCAGCTGCTGACAACCCGTTTATTAATTCGTCGAAAATAATGAAATGTTTGAATAATCTCATATCACCGTGCAGCTTTAATGCTAGCAGCTTTTTTCGTAAAGCGAGTTGAGTAGCTAGACTTTTTCGTTCATAGATTGCATCTAAGTTATTCAGAATGTCTTTTGCACTATAATCATGTTTCGCGAAATCAAGGAATGAATCAGCCAAATAATCCACAATAATGTTTTTTGCTTTCCGTTCTGCTTCATTCCACTGTTCACTATCTTCTTTCGGCGCATCCTTATCAACAACTTTAATCACGTTAAAATCTGTTAACAAGGCAAGAATTCTAAACTTCCACACACTATATTTGTCCCCATCGAAGGGTTTGATATTCCTCTTCAAGTTGGTGCTTTCCATTTTCCCGGATAAGCTTTAATTGTTTTAAATTTTTTTTTTCTTTGCACTCACGCACACACCATTTGAGTAATTCAATAATAGTCTTGTGCGTAAACTGGGCACATAACCTGTTGGAAAGGCTATTATAAATAAGAAAAGATTCGGCACTCTAATGCAGTTTATTTCGAATATAAATGCACCAAAAGGTATCTTTAGCCAAGGAAGGATTTATAAGAACTAACTTGAATAATCTACAGAAATTCTCTCATTCCCAATAATACAAAATGTAAGCATTTCTTCAGGGTCCCTTCCTCTATACACTTATATAATGTAAACATTCTGAATGGGCATTTCTGCTTCGAGTCGACTATATCAATTCCTTATCTAAGAATTTATTAGCTGGGAATGGACCACAAGTAAACCTAACAACTTTGATTTAATGCGACTTAATTTTTGAACATTCAGCGGGGACTGAAAAACCAACAGTTAAAACCAATTCTTTGGCAAATTTGAATGAACTCATCATATTTTAAGCTCTTGAAGTCTCAAAAAATTCTAGAAAAGCACTGACATGAGGTCAGAAGTTTTGACGCGCTTGTTGAAATTCTAAACACTAGATCAACACAGTATATTCCACCAAGTTGCGCGTTGGAATTCTAACTAATTGCGAAGTTACAATCTGATTGCATTTGTACGCCTTGAAATATTGCGAAAACAACGTTAATATTCCAAATATCAATTGAAATTCGGAACATTTTTTTAAAATACTGTTTCTAAGGTTGTGCAAAAATACGTTGAAATCTAGTCAATATTTCCGGAGAAAAAAATTTTTTTAACAAAAATTTGAAAAATGTTCGAATAAATATTTTTTTGAAAATTTCTAATGACTTAATACACAGGAAATTTTGCAATGCATTGCGCGTTGGTATTCCGAAACTATCCACAAAGTTTCAATCTGATCGAATCAGTTTTTCATGAGATACCGAAAAATTAGCTTCAAAAGGGCCTAACTACGAAATTGTTAACGAACTTAACCTATTTACCTGGACTCCAGACCTAATTTGACGATTTCAAGTCGCTAGGTGCTTTAGAGCACATATGCACGGACGGACAGAATTTAATTTGACCATCCACTCTTCTTCAGGAAGTCCAACCTAATCGTTTAAGATAAAATTCGGTACAATTTTGCGAGTTTGTTTTAGCAATGTGCTAAAATTTTGCCCAAATGTTCCCGAAAATAGCGAAACGACTAGGTTGGACTCACTGAATAATCTGATACAAATTCTATTCTGTCAATATCTTATTCCCTCAATATCTCGGGAACTGTTTATGCGATCGGATTGAATCTTGGAAATGTATCGCAGAACACCTATCCTCAACTTTCTGTGAAATTTTGTTGTGTTCGTATCCTTAGTGAATTTTGAAGAGGTGGTTTCAGGAATTTTGAAAATTTTTATTGAGAAACTTTTTTTTTCGGATTTTAATGGAGTTAAACCTCAAATCGACATTTAACGATTGCCACGTTCTTTAAGACACAATTACCTATTTCAAAATAAAATTAGTTAGAATCTCAACAGAACTTAAAACCTAGGTTAATTAAATCATAAGATTAAAACTCTGGCTCAGACCGGGGCAGGTCCGGGTACTATACCCCATAGATCACTATGTGGCAAATACAAAAAATGCTTCTTTAATTGGTTTTTTCGAATACAATTATTAGTCAATATATACATATATCAATGCCTACAAAACCAGATGTGCATAAGTATCAAGATCTCAAGTCGTACAATAATTCAAAAATGAAATGAGTTACAAATTTCGAAGAATGATACATTCACGAAGACTTTTCATCATTGGCAGAACCTCACTAAATTGAAAATGTTGAAAAGGAATTTAAAGTGAATTTTATGAATTCGAAAATTGGAAATATCAATATGAAATTTGAAATTTAAAAAAATACACTGATGAAAAAAATAGCTGCAAGATATGAAAATTATACTATACGGAGGGACTTAGGGTGAATGCCACCTTTAGATCTTTCCTTTACGATAATAGGTATGGTTCTATTTGCTCTTCCTGGTTTGTATAATAATGATGTTCCTTATTTTTGGTGCCCTGTTCATTCCCTCTTGCTTATACCGTGATGCTATATTGTTGAATGTATCAAAGAACCTGCTCTTTTTCAATAAAAATGTAAATATCTAATGATATTAGAAAGTTACACCTCCTACTTGCATATTATTGATATTTTATGTATCGAAAAAGAGTTTTTTCTATTGTCTTAATGGTTTCTCAAGTTTTTGCCTTCAATCATTATTTGTCAGTTGATATAATGATTGAATTAGTAATTCAAGACTTGATAGGTACTTTGAATTTAATGAAAGTATGTCGTGAAATATCAATCTCAACAGATATAATGAGAAGGAATCACAGAAAAATCTATATATTATTCTAAGATTGTATTGAGCCTTAATTAAGTAGGTAGTCATGTTTGAATTGAACAAATTCCTTAATGAATAATTTCAAACATTATATATTCCGCGGAATTGTTTCGATAGGAAGTAGTACATTGAAAATGAACTTGGTATATCCTATGTTGGCAGAACATTGAAATTTTACATATGAAAATAACATGAATTATACAAGCTCATTCAGTTCGAGTTTTTCCAATATTCTAGGAGTTGCTTTTTTCTGGAAATTGAATATTTGAGTTGACTTCAAAGTATGTCCATGAAACATAATTCCATATCTTGCTTTTGACTTGAATACTGCATGATAGGTAGTTTTCATGGAGAATTTATCCAGATATCTTGTCATTACAACCAAAGATAATAGACTGAAGCTAAGCTACATACCAGTTTAGAAATATGTTGATCCAATCCAGTGTATGTATCATTCACCTAGATTCCCAAGAACTTTGTGAATGGAGTTAGTTCTTTTGAGGTTAACTGTGACACAGGTTGTGAGTACATTTTCATACTGGAATATTTCAAGTGGTGCAACAAGGTATTTAAATTACTTCTGTAAGCTTCTTTCTTGGGAATTTGGAAAAGTAGGGAATTCCATCGGTCCGTCTGTTCGTTTAGAAGATTTACTGCCGGTTTATTCGAGTAATTTTATTTTTTTTTCGAATGAACTATCACAAAGTAACGAACTACTCTGTCCATAATTTTTCAGTATAATTCCAAAACACTCGATTCTTGATTTCTGTTCAATAAAGTAGCATAACTGAATCTTCCAACCATTATTATATATGTAAAATATTTTCAGTATTGATAGAGAAAAAAGTTTCTTTAACATTCGCCAGGTCTTTGTAATTATTGAATTCACATAATATTTTCTCAAATTCATTACTTTCTCAATGTAGATTCACATTTTGAAAAATAAGTAATTACTACGACCTCTTCGTAGAGAGGACAACGTTGTGTAGTTATCTGACAGGAAAATGACTATAACCTAATATTTTCAAACTATATACGGTGAAATCTGTCAGGATGTCATGGCAAACCGGGATACTTTATAAAAGTGAATGGAGTATAAGATGTATTATTTTCAGTTCGCTTCCATGTAACTTTTTAATTATTTTTATTTTTAATAATCCATTTGGTTATTTGCCTGGGACTTTGGTACATAATTGAGGTGGAGACGTATGTACTTTGTCCCTTTTAGCCAGTGTTGAAAGGTTTCCTGATAATAAATTTACCTCAAAGCATACAAGGATCCAATGACTTGGGTAATGCTCATATGTTCCGAACCATCTACACTCTGATACCTACAATAATGAACAGAATAGAATAGTCTATATTTCAAATAGAGAAAGTACATCTGGAAGTGAAATAGAGTCATTATTTTACATTGAATGTTCAGAAATTCATTTACACAATATGGTTCTATTCCCAGTAGTTGTTGAAAGATCTTACACAGTAGTTGTTGAAAGATCTTATTTGTGGTGACAGTTTGTTGAAGAATTTCGTACAGCGATATTCAGCATTGCGCCTAGTTAGAGTCAGCCTATGTCTTGGATATTTCAGTTCAGTTGTTCTTGTGTTATAATGAGTGAGTTAGTTTTCTCCTCAAAGTATTTTTTATTTTGGAAGGCAAACAACAGACACTCCTGAATGTAGATGGCGACTGCTGTCAGTAATCTATTTTCTCGAAATCTTCCTCTTCATGTTTCTCTGAACCCTAGTAGGAAAATGGTTCAAAACGCTCTTTTTTGAAGTTTCCGGATATAAATGCTCATGGTTCAGAGTGTCAAAGGCCTTTGAAAGATCCAGAAAAACGGCCATCACAAATTCAGAATTTATTAAAAAAATGAATTTATTTCAAACCCATTCCAACTCGCATCTCCAAAAATTTGGCTGCTGGTAATGGCTTTGTCAGGGCATCTGCAAGTTGATGACCTGTAGGAGTATAATGAAGTATCATTACATTTTTCTCAACTTGTTCTCTTGAGAAATGATATTTTATGTCGATGTGCTTCGATCTTTTATGACTTGTCGGGTTGTTAGCTATACTAATTCAACCATTATTGACCTCATATATTAATATTGGTTCTCCAATTTCTAAATTGATACTTTTACTCAGTGCTTTCAACCACATTGCCTCTTTTACAGCCTCATACATGTATTCTGCTTCTGTTGAAGAAGCCGCGACAGATAATTGTCGCTTCGTATTCCAACTTATTGTACAATTTTCAAATAATTTGAATATCTGTTTCGAAATTTCTTCCCCAATCAGAATCAACATAACCACTCAAAATATTATTACAATCACTCCGGATATATGTTAACTTAAGATCATTTGAGCCTTTCAAATACCTTAGTACCCTTTTAAAACATTTCCAAGTTTCTAGATTATTTTTATTCATATATCTACTTAAGATATTAACAGATATACTTAAATCTGGTCTCGTACATTTCCTTAAGTACATTAAGCATCCCATTAGATTGCGACATGGTGCATCATATTTTTCATCTGAGTTCAAAGCGGCATAATCTAATTTACTTTCAAGGGGAGTACTGATAGGATTGCAGTCATTCATATTAAATTTATTCAAAATTGTTTTTATGTATGCACTTTGGTCTAAAGTAATTCTATCATCATTTCTAAAAATGTTTATTCCAAGAAAGAATTTGATAAATATATTTTGAAATTATTCATTGTATCAATATTTCCAGTTATTATCACAAGATCATCAACATAAAGTACCACATAGATATTTTCATTAATTTCTCGTCTTTCTAAAATATAAATACATCTATCTACAGGAGAATTTCGAAAACCTATCTCTTTTAGTGTATTTTCAAATTCTTCAAACCAGCACCTTGCTGCTTGTTTCAAACCATATAGTGATTTATTCAATTTTCAGACCATGTTTTCATCACTACCAATTCCTTCAGGAACTTTCATGTATATTTCCTCTTTCAATTTACCCTTCAAAAATGCAGTTTTCACATCCATATGATGTATTAATAAATTATGCTGATTAGCAAATGCTACCATGAATCTAAAACTTGAGATTCTTGCGACCGGTGCATATGTTTCATTATAATCTATTAAATATTTCTGGCTGAAACCTTCTGCTACAAGACGAGCTTTATATCTCATTAGATTTCCAAATTCATCATGTTTAATGGTGAATACCCATTTACAATCGACTATGTTTTTATCTTTTGGTCTAGGTACTAATGTCCAAGTATTGTTTATTTTTAAAGATTGTACCTCATCATTAATTGCTCGTTCCCACTGTTTCCTATCATTTCTATATTTAATTTCCCCGAAGAATTTTGGATTTTTATATAAAATAGATTGAGCACATAATAAACAATCGTCTATATAGTTTTCATCATAAGAAATTGGCGGTATCTGTTAAATTCGATCACTCCTCTTTGGTTCGAAATAATTTTTTTTCGTGGTTTTCAGTATCTCCTAAAATAGTCCTATCAGTGATATCCGAACAATCTACCTTTCCAAATTCATTTTTTAAATTGTCAGAATCTTTGGATGATCCTTCCATTTTCTCATTCGAACGAAATCTATCTGATTTATCAATATCAGATTTAAGAGACTCGATCACTGATTTTGACACCATGTCAGAAAGATCAGTTTTATTCTCAGAGTTTTCATTATCAGCTCCATTAGGCTTTAATTCAGGCCTAGATAAGAGAAAGTTGGTCTCATCCACAATAATATCTCTGACTACTGAATATTTTTCAGTATTCACATTCCACACTCTATAACCGTTCGGTTCATAGCCTACTAATATTCCTTTCCAAGATTTTTCGTTAAACTTGGTTTTATTAGTTTTATTATGCACATATGCCGTTGAACCGAATACTTTCAAATATTTAACCTGAGGTTTCTTTCCATGCCACAATTCATATGGTGTTTTATTTTGTTTCAGAGCTTTAGTTGGACTTATATTTATTAAATATGTAGCAGTGAGGACTGCATCACACCAGAACCTTTTTATCTAAAACTGCTCCAGCTATCATTGCACGAGCTTTCTCTGTGATAGTCCTTACCATATACGCTCTGACACACCATTCAATTGAGGAGTTCGTGGAACTGTTAAATGATAAGTTATGCCTTTTTGTACACAAAAATCCTTCATCTCATTAGATAAATATTCTCCTCCATTATCGCAATATAAATTAACAATTTTTAAGTTGAAATGGGTTTCACTTTTTGCAACATAATCTTGAAAAACAGAGAATACATCCGACTTATATGTTTATGAATATGTAACACAATAGTGCGTATTTTGATCAACAAATGAAACAAAATAATTTCTATTATTAATCGAAGAAGGAGTGATCGGACCACAAACATCACTATGTACGATAAAGAGTGGTCGTTTGATGTGAATTTTATCCTTTTTTTTTTTTTTTTTATTACACATACATTATCATGCGGCGTGATTTTATCGGGATAATCTGAATCATCTATCATTTTCTTGTTTTTAAGTTCTAAAAATTTATTTTTACCTATATGGCCCAATCTTTCATGCCATATCCGATAATTTATTTTCATTGTATTGTGTACTTGAACAAGGCAGTTTTTATTAACTTCTACGCAAAAATCTAGGGATATCAAATTATTCAAAGGCTTACCTTTCGTGATAGCCTTACCCCCTTTTTGTATTTCGACACCTTCCTCGTCGAAAATTATCTTCATCCCTGCCTGTTGCATTTTTGAAACCGACAGCAAGTTGTATGGAACTTCAGAGCAGAAGAGATCATTTTCAATAGTTCCTTGGAAACCCATTTTACTCGTAATACTCAGCCTACCTTGCTTTGTGGCAGCAATAAATTGTCCATTCTTGGCTACCGAGATTTTAATCGGCGGTTTCAAATCCGTGAAATCACTGGTGAGGTCTTCCCTATTGATTGAGTGGTCCGAAGCTCCAGAATCCAAAAGGAAAATAATTCTGTTCTTATCGTTCAGATGACTTCCATAATTCCCTGCCATAAATACAAAACTCTTATTCTCACCACTTGTTGAGGCTTGAGAAATTTGAGCAGTTTGGTTATTTTTCTGTGAATTCAGATTCTCAATTTTCTTTTTGTAATAAAAGCAGTCTTTTTGCATATGGCCTGTTCTTCCACATTGGTAGCACTTCTGATGATGGCCTTTTTCTTGGGGTTCAATTCATTCTTGAATTATTTTCGATTGTTCCGACTTTTCCTATCAAACTTCGATTTTTTATCGACAAAGTTCAGTTTTTTGTTCCTTTCATTTTTGGTGTCCACTTGTAGAACTTTGAAACTGGTATCACTTGTTTCAGTCATTAATTTCACTTCGTGATCTAAAAGTCTTGTTTTCACTAAGGCTAAACTTAGGGTATCTTCCGTTAATGTATCTATTGCGGTTATTATACCATCGAAAGAATTTGGAAGGGTTAGTAACAAATGTGCCACTTTATCTGTTTCATCAAGTTTGGCACCAGCTGCTGACAACCCGTTTATTAATTCGTCGAAAATAATGAAATGTTTGAATAATCTCATATCACCGTGCAGCTTTAATGCTAGCAGCTTTTTTCGTAAAGCGAGTTGAGTAGCTAGACTTTTTCGTTCATAGATTGCATCTAAGTTATTCAGAATGTCTTTTGCACTATAATCATGTTTCGCGAAATCAAGGAATGAATCAGCCAAATAATCCACAATAATGTTTTTTGCTTTCCGTTCTGCTTCATTCCACTGTTCACTATCTTCTTTCGGCGCATCCTTATCAACAACTTTAATCACGTTAAAATCTGTTAACAAGGCAAGAATTCTAAACTTCCACACACTATATTTGTCCCCATCGAAGGGTTTGATATTCCTCTTCGAGTTGGTGCTTTCCATTTTCCCGGATAAGCTTTAATTGTTTTAAATTTTTTTTTTCTTTGCACTCACGCACACACCATTTGAGTAATTCAATAATAGTCTTGTGCGTAAACTGGGCACATAACCTGTTGGAAAGGCTATTATAAATAAGAAAAGATTCGGCACTCTAATGCAGTTTATTTCGAATATAAATGCACCAAAAGGTATCTTTAGCCAAGGAAGGATTTATAAGAACTAACTTGAATAATCTACAGAAATTCTCTCATTCCCAATAATACAAAATGTAAGCATTTCTTCAGGGTCCCTTCCTCTATACACTTATATAATGTAAACATTCTGAATGGGCATTTCTGCTTCGAGTCGACTATATCAATTCCTTATCTAAGAATTTATTAGCTGGGAATGGACCACAAGTAAACCTAACAACTTTGATTTAATGCGACTTAATTTTTGAACATTCAGCGGGGACTGAAAAACCAACAGTTAAAACCAATTCTTTGGCAAATTTGAATGAACTCATCATATTTTAAGCTCTTGAAGTCTCAAAAAATTCTAGAAAAGCACTGACATGAGGTCAGAAGTTTTGACGCGCTTGTTGAAATTCTAAACACTAGATCAACACAGTATATTCCACCAAGTTGCGCGTTGGAATTCTAACTAATTGCGAAGTTACAATCTGATTGCATTTGTACGCCTTGAAATATTGCGAAAACAACGTTAATATTCCAAATATCAATTGAAATTCGGAACATTTTTTTAAAATACTGTTTCTAAGGTTGTGCAAAAATACGTTGAAATCTAGTCAATATTTCCGGAGAAAAAAATTTTTTTAACAAAAATTTGAAAAATGTTCGAATAAATATTTTTTTGAAAATTTCTAATGACTTAATACACACGAAATTTTGCAATGCATTGCGCGTTGGTATTCCGAAACTATCCACAAAGTTTCAATCTGATCGAATCAGTTTTTCATGAGATACCGAAAAATTAACTTCAAAAGGGCCTAACTACGAAATTGTTAACGAACTTAACCTATTTACCTGGACTCCAGACCTAATTTGACGATTTCAAGTCGCTAGGTGCTTTAGAGCACATATGCACGGACGGACAGAATTTAATTTGACCATCCACTCTTCTTCAGGAAGTCCAACCTAATCGTTTAAGATAAAATTCGGTACAATTTTGCGAGTTTGTTTTAGCAATGTGCTAAAATTTTGCCCAAATGTTCCCGAAAATAGCGAAACGACTAGGTTGGACTCACTGAATAATCTGATACAAATTCTATTCTGTCAATATCTTATTCCCTCAATATCTCGGGAACTGTTTATGCGATCGGATTGAATCTTGGAAATGTATCGCAGAACACCTATCCTCAACTTTCTGTGAAATTTTGTTGTGTTCGTATCCTTAGTGAATTTTGAAGAGGTGGTTTCAGGAATTTTGAAAATTTTTATTGAGAAACTTTTTTTTTCGGATTTTAATGGAGTTAAACCTCAAATCGACATTTAACGATTGCCACGTTCTTTAAGACACAATTACCTATTTCAAAATAAAATTAGTTAGAATCTTAACAGAACTTAAAACCTAGGTTAATTAAATCATAAGATTAAAACTCTGGCTCAGACCGGGGCAGGTCCGGGTACTATACCCCATAGATCACTATGTGGCAAATACAAAAAATGCTTCTTTAATTGGTTTTTTCGAATACAATTATTAGTCAGTATATACATATATCAATGCCTACAAAACCAGATGTGCATAAGTATCAAGATCTCAAGTCGTACAATAATTCAAAAATGAAATGAGTTACAAATTTCGAAGAATGATACATTCACGAAGACTTTTCATCATTGGCAGAACCTCACTAAATTGAAAATGTTGAAAAGGAATTTAAAGTGAATTTTATGAATTCGAAAATTGGAAATATCAATATGAAATTTGAAATTTAAAAAAATACACTGATGAAAAAAATAGCTGCAAGATATGAAAATTATACTATACGGAGGGACTTAGGGTGAATGCCACCTTTAGATCTTTCCTTTACGATAATAGGTATGGTTCTATTTGCTCTTCCTGGTTTGTATAATAATGATGTTCCTTATTTTTGGGGACCTCGTCAATGAATTGATTTGTATTACCGTTACCCTCGGTCCAGTAAATTGAAGTTAACATCCAAAATATGTATGATGTCCAGAATCCATAAAACGTAATTCAAGGCTATCCGAATTTAATCGTTCACCAATAATGCTTTCACAGCCAAATTTATAAGCCAAACGAAATTTCCAATACCCAAAATATGACTTCAACAACTCGACTGCAATTTACTATTTCTATAGTTCTGTTCTCAAGGATGACTTGAAAGAGAGTCGCCTTGATTTTAAATTTTAATTTATCGAAAACCCAGATTTCAGAAGATATAAAAAACTGATGGTGAAACTACAAAAAATCCATAATACGCAGAATTAATTTTGAAGAATAACAAACCAGTTGACCAACAATGACATCTACCCATGCATTGACGAACTTCCCATTTACAGAAAACAATACGTGAAATGTGAACATGAAAACTATAATGGATAAATGACAACTCAGATATGAAATTGAAAATAGAAACTACAATTAAATAATTATAATTTAAATTTACTGGAAGCGAAAACTTATGATACGATGTTAGCATGAACTTGAAAATCAAATATAAAAAGAATTACTATGAAATGACAATATTGAGAACTTGAATTTTGAAATGAACAAATTGATCAAATGAACCAAAGAACAGTATTTACATAAGATGAAAAAAACTGAATTATAACACGATAGTTCACCTTATTTCAATATGATCCAATTTTTATTTTCGGAGACATCGGGAAAAAATTCCTACGTAAAGTTCCGTGTTTTTTTCCTCAAGTGTAGTTGATAATTCGGAAATAACTCAAAAAATAATAATCAGATCATAATGAAACAGTGGCAAATGGAAATGCGCGAACTAATGCGTCATCAGAACGATGAAGAATAGTCTAATTGTTTCAATAGTTTTATATTTTGCTGTATTTTTTATATTATCCTCTAGAAATTGTACATGAACCTACAAGCTGTCATTTTCCAATAAACACCAACAAAAATACATCAGTTCCCAGTAATCATCCCCAAATGAGTAGGGGAAGGTGTCCTAAAATGACATACTTTTTATTCGAACCTTGTTTTCCCGAGGACCATTCAAAATATCAGTCTGAAAAAAAATTACACGTTCCTTCAAATAATCTGTATTAATATTCTCAACGAAAACATCTCAACTCTTATAAAAACTTCAAAAAAATATATTTTCTATAAACATAATACTGTGTCATTTTACAAACAGGTATCATGTAAAATGACATAGTCATGCGGTATAAAATGACATATTCTCTAAACAACTAGTAATAACAATGCTTCATAAAAATATAGGTATGAAAAGTAATAAAGCAAGAAATCAGTCATGGCAAATGTCACAAATGAAACTTTTCACCTTTTAAGATAATCCGGCGCATTCACAATGTGTCCACTTCTTACATTTCATGCAACTAATCCAAGGCTCCCTGGACCGAGAATTTCCAAACAAATCATTGCAGTACAGACAAGCCACCTCGTCATCATCATCCTCGGCTCCAAAGGATTTTCTTCATCATTTTCTGTTTGTTTAGTGGAACTTAACGGCTTACCGAAAACGTTCTTTTTGATTTGACGAACATTTCCTGGCCTTTTCTTTTCTTCCTCCACCTTTAGTTCTAGCAAATTGGGAGTAGTTGTTAAAACTCCGGTTATTGTCTGCCTTATCTTCCTTTTTTTGGTTCCACTTGCTGTAGGAACTGGATTAATTTCCTGTAAAGTAACTTTTTTTTAAAGTAATTTTTTCCTGTTTGCTATTATCTCCCTGGTAATCTCTAGCCTCATTTTCTTCATTGCCAGTTTCAACGTGTTCTTGATACTCCGAATCTTCCATAAACCCCACTTTGTTCCATTTTGTCGCTGACTGAGTCTGGTTGCCTTGATGTTCCTCCTTCTGTGCTGCTTGGTTCCAATAATCTATCTGTGGTCTCAGCCGGCTCAAATAACTCGTCTGGGAAAATATTTGGGTTTAATGGGTAGATGCCCGTGTTCAAAAATCCGCTTGTAGCATTTTTTATTGTTGCTGCTTTTCCGTAAGCAGAAGAAAACAGTTCACTAATTTGCATTTGTGTGATTACTCGTCCTGGATGGTTTTTCAACTAGACTGCACATTCTTGATTGTAAAATGTTTTCAGAGGACCATAAAAGCAGACATCGAGTGGCTGCATACGATGTGTGCAGTGGACAGGAAAACATAAAATAATTATTCCATCATTGTTGGCAAATGTCAATGCTTTCAGGGACTTATGGCTTGTGTGCCCATCCAGGAGTAATAAAACTTTTGATTCGCGAGATGCCTGAACAAATTTCTGAAAATGCTCCAACCACAAATTGATTAAATTTCGATACTCTATGTATTTTAGTTAGAATTAATCCATTCCTCAATGCCTGTTTCAAAGCTTTATAATAAGCTTGTGCTGTGGCTATTTTTATAATTAAAAAAAGGGACCCTGCATTTTGGGGCGCCTAAAAAAATATCGATTAATGATTATTACAACCAGAAAATAAATGTTCACCTGAACAACAACGTGTTCACCATCGATTGCTCCCAAACAATTAGGTAGTTGCCAGTCTTCCTCAAATCCTTTCGCTTTTTGAAGCTACTTCTCCGTTGTAGGTTTAGGCAAAACTTCATCTTTAACACGTTGAGCGCCACGTGCACACCGGTGGACATTTTGAATTTTCAAAGCAGGACCAAGTGATCACTGGTGGTCATTGTTGATTTTCATAGATCGGACAGCATGACCACCCGTGGTCACATTATGTATTTTATTGGGGGACCGCGTGCTCATCGGAGGCTACGTTTTCTATTCAGTTTAACATAAGGAATGTAAGGTTTGGTCCCAGGGTGTGACCATTTTTCACTTGGACTTTGTAGTTTGGTCCAGCAATGTGTACTAATTACTGGATAATAATTGGAAAGGAAAACTCCAATATGATTGGATCATATTTATTTGAACTTTCTGTAGCATTGAAACTTTATGAAATTAATATAAAAATGTCTTGACATAAAGTATATAAAAAAAATGTATATTATGGCGAAAATATTTCAAATGAAAACAAGAATGAATTTAACCAAACGAAACTTCTCTGAAAATTAAAGTACACTTGAAATTATCAAACTTAACAGAAATGGTTCATTTATGATTATTAAAACATGATATACACATTGGTTGTTCACATTGCTCGCAAATTGTGTTGACCTTTTTAGCATTTTTTCTAGCATAAGCGGAATTGTGCTGCCTTGACATACGTTTGTAACACATACTACATCTCTTTCTGGTCACCCTCTTTTGTCCCTCCACTTCTTTTAATGTGTGTATTTGCCTTTGGGAAACTGTAGAAGTTGTTGTTCGAGCAGGTAATGGCATATCCAATTGATTAGTAGATTCTACCAGAGACGAAACAATAAATTCCTTGAATCGAGTTATGTTCATCTTTTTGTTATTTACCTTGTTGAATAAATATAAGGCGTTCACAACTGTCGTAGCTGTTATTAGATGAAAAAGTAAACGTTTATACCATTTTACGGTACGGCGACAATATGGAGCGTATGCAGCCATTTGATCAGATAAATCTATAAATGTTTTTCCTTTGTTGTAATCTAAGACCATATCTGGCTTGGTACATTCTCTACCCTTTTTGGAAAAAGTTGTAAGTGCATCATCATGTTTGGTACTTAGCATTAGCACATCTCGTTTATCTTTCCACTTCAGTACCACTGTTTTATTTTCATTCTGTCGTGCTACTACTTCCCCTTTTTTCAATTTTGCTTTTGTCACTTCTGGAGGATTACCCTTTCGATTTACCCTTAAAGTTCCAACGAGATGTGTCTTGTTCTCAATCATTTTATCGGCTAATGAGACACTTGTATACCAGTTGTCCGTAAAAAGTGTTCTTCCTGAATTCAAGAGTCCATCCATCAACTCAGTTACAACTTTTTCCGAGACTGCTATGTTTTCTGTCCTCTCCTTGCCAGTGTAAACTTTAAATGCCCAGGTATAACCTCCTGTTACACAAAGTTTAAAAACTTTTATGCCATATCTATGGCGTCTGTTTGGTATATATTGCCGAAAATGTACTCTTCCACGGAATGGAACGTTACTTTCATCAATACAAACAATATTTTCTGGTACATATGCTTCTTGAAATTTGGACTGAGCATATTCAGGGCATCGGATATTTTATAGAGACGATCATTCAGATCTCTTGGTTTTTCATTATCACAGGTATGAAACATGCTCAATATATTTTCAAATCTATTGCGGCTCATTATAGTAGGAATTTTATTTTGATATATAAGGCTCCTTGACCAATAATCCCTTAGTTGTGGTACTTGAAACAAGCCCATCCAAATAATGATTTCCAAAAATTTACGCATTTCCGATTGATCGGTATCAACCCATTTTGAGATTCTTGTTTTACATATCTGGCTTCCGGAGTTGGCGGCGGTAATGATCTTTTGAGAAGCAAACCTGTTAGTTTCGGTAACGAACAGATTTATAATATCGTCATCTATAAAATACTTGAAAAACTCCACCGGATCTTTTCCAACCAAAGCAGCAGCTATGTCTGGATTTACTCCTGCATTTGTGGGCATTTCATTGAAGGTAAGACGGTCTCCATTAACAGGCTCCCATTTTCGACTATTTATCAGGTTTGCTAGTGGGACAATGTCTTCGAGTTCTTCTTCCGAGCTATTTTCACATTCTTCAGTATCAGATTCTGAATCAGAACTGCTCTCCCCTGGCTGAAATTCTCGATCATCGGTCGAGTCATCCGAAAACCCAGTTATTTGATCCTCATCACTAAGATTATCGAGATTAGCGGCAATTTCGTGAAGTTCTTGATATGTTAAAGCCTTTTTTCTATTCATTTTGAATCAATCCCTGAAAAAAAAACCGATATTGAAATTAAAAACGAGATGCCCACTGGTGGACATTTGGTGCCGAAATGTGTTTTAACATTCTGGGACTAAGTGACCACAGGTGGATCATAAAAATAAAAGAAAAAAGAAGTACAAAAACTAGATTCTATTTATCACTTATGAACACCAAAAGTACTTACTCGATGTGAAATGTTTGTTTCACTGACTTAACGATGTTGGTCCCAGCAAGTCACAACAAGAACTGCTGAACGTCAGCAAGCGGTCTACTGCGCAGAATCGAGAATGACCACCGGTGAGCACGTGGCGCTCAACGTGTTAAGAGCAATCCATATGGCTTCACAACACTCCTTGATTATGTTGGCAACTGCTGTGTTCCCAATTCGGAATGCATATGAAATGGAAGCCATGCTATCACCTGATGCCAAATATCTATAAAAATAAATTTAAATTATATAAAAATAAATATATATAATCTCTGTTCATATGAATTATAATATAATTCATATGATGATATGATTATAATGTAATTTACCTTAAGGTCAAAGCTAATCTTTCAGCTGGAGAAATAGGCTCCCTGACAACATACTCCTTTTTAATCATGGGACTAACTTTCCTCAGAAGTATTTCAAACTGTGCAGGACCCATTTTCAAATAATTGAAATATTTTTTGCTTCGTCCCAACGTTTCATTCCATCTAAGAGATTGCTGAAATCCCCTTGTTGTTTTCTGTTCCTGAATATTTCTCGAACCCAAATCCTTCTATTTTTGTTGTATCTGATATATTTATGATAAATATTGTATAAACTTAGTAGATGATAACTTCTCCATATATAATAATTTTGGACCTGTAGACAACTCTCCATTTTTGACCATTAGTCTTCCAACACAGCACAATAACACAAATACCAATAATACTATATACCACCATGTGGCTATACATACAAAATTTCAAATTGCGGAAAGCGGAAATACATTTGACATTTCATAAAAATCGCGCGATTTTTATTATGACAGACGTCAGCTACAACTTAGGAAATTACTGACATTGGGCAAAAAAATCGCGCGATTTTTATTTTTCTACGCGTTCATGAGTACGAGCCTTTAAGATGAACTAAACTGGAGTACGCCTCTTTTATCTGACAGTCTATTTACTCGTGCCACAAGCAGCGTCTAGAATCGATGATTCAGCGCAGATCCTATAAATTCATTGTTTATAGAGAGGAGAGTGTTTACCCTCCTAGAGGTTCCGACCAGGCTGAACTGCCACATTGAATTGGTGTATCACTGGGTGATCGGCGCGGTTTGCAGGCAGTTTCTTTCTTATACAGTCTGGTTCACACAGTAGAGTGGATTGTCCATATTTGTTAGAAAAAAGGAAATTTTATGTATCAAGGTCGAATATGAGATCTTGACCTCTGTTTTATCTAGATCCTCTTACGAACCTATGCATTTCATATGTACATCGTTTAATTCCTTGTGTGAAATTCGTGACATCTTTCATGATTCATTACCAACATTTAAGGAGAGATACCTAAATTGTATGAATTGATGATAGTTTCTTGTACCTTATATAATGATTTTCTCGTAAATATTCTGTTTTTCAACTGTAGAAAATGAAGGGCTTATTAATATTATCTCAAATTATGACCTTCAATTCGAATATTTTGTTGTATTTTGTCCCTCTTTGCTTCTTCCTTCTCCAATCGGGAGGAATAGCATCCTGCGCCAACGTCTCCTTCAAGGACTCGCATCTCAAATTGTGACCGTCGCAGATTCTGTGAACACAATAGATTCCGATAGAAACAACTAAAAAACTCGATATTTGTAGAGTTGGTTCGGACCTTAATTACGAAGGCCCAAATGGGTTAAATAATAATAATAATAATAATAATAATAATGTTTATTCCCAAATATAATACAAAATTACAGTTTCCATGTGAAAAATAAGCAACAAACATTGAAATCTCACAGAAGTGAAATAAATCACTTGTATGTGAGGTAAAGTAGTTTCTACCCCTGTTTCAGTGTATAAAGATGAATTTTATAAAACCCACAATGGAAAACAAGAGTTACACCAACATTTTAATTCCCTTTTTTCCTATGCTCCACAAAAGATCCCGACCCATTCGACATTAGCCGTTGAGAACACCAGACAATTTTTCTCTACCAAGTTCTAATAGCCATTCCTTGACTTTGCGTTTAAACACAGTGATTCTTCTCTGTTCTCTCACCTCCAGAGGCAAGATATCATAAACATGTTGACCCAGGTAAGTATAAAATCTTTGTCCTATACGCTTTAAACAACGTTCCTTACTTGTAACAATATTTTTTCTCCTTGTGTTGTACGTATGGTTATTGAAACACAATTTTTCCCTATTTTTCTGTAAAAATATTAACGTATTCAGTGCGTACAACTGAGGGACATCAAACACCCTATTTTCACGAAAGAGGAGATCTGTAGAGTATGTTCTGGGCTTGTCAAACATTATTTGAATGAACCTTTTTTGAAGTATTTCCAAATTCATCAGGTGAGTCTGTGAAACCCCGCCCCAACCAACAATGCCATACGAAAGATGTGTTTGAACCAAGGAACAATAAACTATCATCATTTGATTCTGTGACAGGTACCGTTTCATCATCTTGAATCTTGGTAAGAGATATCTGATTTTGTTGATAATATGTTTCATCTGAAAGTCCCACCTCAAGTGCCTGTCCACAACTATTCCCAAATACTGAGCGTAATCACCCTCCTCTATCTCGACATTATCCTTTATTTTAAGCGAACCCATTTCCGGAAGACCATCACAATACGAAGTGAACGGGAGATATTTCGTCTTAGAATGATTCAACGATAGACTATAACAATCAAGCCAGCTCTTCACCAATGACAAGTCTTTCTCACTGTAATCTTTGAGATTCTTCCATGTGTCCGCGCTGTAGAGAATAACGGTGTCATCTGCAAAACTGAAGATTTCTCGATCTCCGCCAAGGGTGAGTAAGCCATTTATATATATCGTGAATAAAATCGGTCCAAGGACCGTGCCCTGTGGTACGCCACAATCAACTTTCTTGGGACCACTCAATCGACCATCGATTAGAACTCGCTGATACCTATTCGTTAAATACTTTTCAACAGGTCTAGCGCGTTTCCTCTGATTCCGTAGCTCTCGACGACTTCCAACAGTTTTTTGTGTGACACCGTATCAAAGGCCTTTGCCAAATCCAAGAACACACACAACGAAGGCCTACTTCTGTCTATGTTTTTATACACCAACTCCAGTAGTTTTATTATGACGTCCTGTGTAGATGTTCCGGCTCTAAATCCGAATTGTCTATTTGATAAGATGCTGAATTTTTCAAAAAAGTTATTCAATCTTATTTTCATTATATTCTCAAAAATTTTGGCAATATTAGATATTAACGTGATAGGCCTATAGTTCTCCACTCTAAGTTTATTTCCTGTCTTGTACATGGGTTTTATTATTCCATTCTTGAGGACATCAGGAAACACTCCCGATACTAGGGAACGATTAATTAAGTGCTCTAATGGTGCCTTGATATGGTCTACTACTTCCTTCAGAACTTCCGAGCTAATGTTATCCGAACCTGGTGCCTTTTTATCTTTTAGTTTCAAAATCGTATCCTTGATTTCCAGTTCATTAGATGGAGAGAGATATATCGACTCATTACGAGGTTTCAGTTTGAACTCAATACCTGCATCATAATTTATTTTGTCAGCATACCTTGTACCTACTTTACTGAAGTAATCATTCATTGCCTCTGCAATTTCCTCCTTATCTTCAATAATGGTGTTGTCGATTTATAATTTTTCTATTAGTACTTCCTTTTTCTCCTTATGGCAAATTTCATCTACAGTCCTCCAAAGCCCTCCACTAGAATGTCTGTTCTCAATTATTTTATCTCTATAGAATTTCGTTTTTACCTGTTTAATCAATTTAACCAATTTATTTTTATATGATTTATATTCTCCATTCAACTGAAGGTTATCTGGTTTTTGCTTCAACTTTTTATACATCTCATTTTTAACCTCAATGGATGTTAGTAAACCCTTTGTTATCCAATCCTTTTTTGCCCTATTTTTTATTTTCGTTAGAGTAGAATTCCCGTCGATAAAATCAGTCAATTTTTTAACAAACCTTTCAGTTGCTTCATGGAGACATGGAGAGCTATAGACATCCTCCCATCTTTCATCCTGTATGTCTGTCCTAAGTTTTTTGTAATTGATGATTTTCCTCACTTTAGTTGTCAAGGCGGGACTAGTTATCGGTTCATCCTGCTCCATCAGCAGGATTACAGGGTAGTGATCAGTTATACCATCCTGGAAAACAATAGGTAACGGCTGTCGCCCCGATTTCTTAGTATTCACGAAAAAATGATCTATAATTGTCTTCTGGTCGTTACTCACGCGAGTATATTCATTTATATAGGATACATACCCATACTCACTCATTATATTTAGGTACTCCTGGACATAATCATCTTGAGAATCAAGATCTATATTAATATCACCCGTTATAACTTGTTGACGACGAAATGTTACACTGCTGGATAGATACTCTTCAAGGGCTCTATTGAATGACAATGGACATGTACTAGGTGACCTGTATATAGCACTCAATAAAAAAATTTCATCATGATCATGATTTAACCAAACGAAACTTCTCTGAAAATTAAAGTACACTTGAAATTATCAAACTTAACAGAAATGGTTCATTTATGATTATTAAAACATGATATACACATTGGTTGTTCACATTGCTCGCAAATTGTGTTGACCTTTTTAGCATTTTTTCTAGCATAAGCGGAATTGTGCTGCCTTGACATACGTTTGTAACACATACTACATCTCTTTCTGGTCACCCTCTTTTGTCCCTCCACTTCTTTTAATGTGTGTATTTGCCTTTGGGAAACTGTAGAAGTTGTTGTTCGAGCAGGTAATGGCATATCCAATTGATTAGTAGATTCTACCAGAGACGAAACAATAAATTCCTTGAATCGAGTTATGTTCATCTTTTTGTTATTTACCTTGTTGAATAAATATAAGGCGTTCACAACTGTCGTAGCTGTTATTAGATGAAAAAGTAAACGTTTATACCATTTTACGGTACGGCGACAATATGGAGCGTATGCAGCCATTTGATCAGATAAATCTATAAATGTTTTTCCTTTGTTGTAATCTAAGACCATATCTGGCTTGGTACATTCTCTACCCTTTTTGGAAAAAGTTGTAAGTGCATCATCATGTTTGGTACTTAGCATTAGCACATCTCGTTTATCTTTCCACTTCAGTACCACTGTTTTATTTTCATTCTGTCGTGCTACTACTTCCCCTTTTTTCAATTTTGCTTTTGTCACTTCTGGAGGATTACCCTTTCGATTTACCCTTAAAGTTCCAACGAGATGTGTCTTGTTCTCAATCATTTTATCGGCTAATGAGACACTTGTATACCAGTTGTCCGTAAAAAGTGTTCTTCCTGAATTCAAGAGTCCATCCATCAACTCAGTTACAACTTTTTCCGAGACTGCTATGTTTTCTGTCCTCTCCTTGCCAGTGTAAACTTTAAATGCCCAGGTATAACCTCCTGTTACACAAAGTTTAAAAACTTTTATGCCATATCTATGGCGTCTGTTTGGTATATATTGCCGAAAATGTACTCTTCCACGGAATGGAACGTTAGTTTCATCAATACAAACAATATTTTCTGGTACATATGCTTCTTGAAATTTGGACTGAGCATATTCAGGGCATCGGATATTTTATAGAGACGATCATTCAGATCTCTTGGTTTTTCATTATCACAGGTATGAAACATGCTCAATATATTTTCAAATCTATTGCGGCTCATTATAGTAGGAATTTTATTTTGATATATAAGGCTCCTTGACCAATAATCCCTTAGTTGTGGTACTTGAAACAAGCCCATCCAAATAATGATTTCCAAAAATTTACGCATTTCCGATTGATCGGTATCAACCCATTTTGAGATTCTTGTTTTACATATCTGGCTTCCGGAGTTGGCGGCGGTAATGATCTTTTGAGAAGCAAACCTGTTAGTTTCGGTAACGAACAGATTTATAATATCGTCATCTATAAAATACTTGAAAAACTCCACCGGATCTTTTCCAACCAAAGCAGCAGCTATGTCTGGATTTACTCCTGCATTTGTGGGCATTTCATTGAAGGTAAGACGGTCTCCATTAACAGGCTCCCATTTTCGACTATTTATCAGGTTTGCTAGTGGGACAATGTCTTCGAGTTCTTCTTCCGAGCTATTTTCACATTCTTCAGTATCAGATTCTGAATCAGAACTGCTCTCCCCTGGCTGAAATTCTCGATCATCGGTCGAGTCATCCGAAAACCCAGTTATTTGATCCTCATCACTAAGATTATCGAGATTAGCGGCAATTTCGTGAAGTTCTTGATATGTTAAAGCCTTTTTTCTATTCATTTTGAATCAATCCCTGAAAAAAAAACCGATATTGAAATTAAAAACGAGATGCCCACTGGTGGACATTTGGTGCCGAAATGTGTTTTAACATTCTGGGACTAAGTGACCACAGGTGGATCATAAAAATAAAAGAAAAAAGAAGTACAAAAACTAGATTCTATTTATCACTTATGAACACCAAAAGTACTTACTCGATGTGAAATGTTTGTTTCACTGACTTAACGATGTTGGTCCCAGCAAGTCACAACAAGAACTGCTGAACGTCAGCAAGCGGTCTACTGCGCAGAATCGAGAATGACCACCGGTGAGCACGTGGCGCTCAACGTGTTAAGAGCAATCCATATGGCTTCACAACACTCCTTGATTATGTTGGCAACTGCTGTGTTCCCAATTCGGAATGCATATGAAATGGAAGCCATGCTATCACCTGATGCCAAATATCTATAAAAATAAATTTAAATTATATAAAAATAAATATATATAATCTCTGTTCATATGAATTATAATATAATTCATATGATGATATGATTATAATGTAATTTACCTTAAGGTCAAAGCTAATCTTTCAGCTGGAGAAATAGGCTCCCTGACAACATACTCCTTTTTAATCATGGGACTAACTTTCCTCAGAAGTATTTCAAACTGTGCAGGACCCATTTTCAAATAATTGAAATATTTTTTGCTTCGTCCCAACGTTTCATTCCATCTAAGAGATTGCTGAAATCCCCTTGTTGTTTTCTGTTCCTGAATATTTCTCGAACCCAAATCCTTCTATTTTTGTTGTATCTGATATATTTATGATAAATATTGTATAAACTTAGTAGATGATAACTTCTCCATATATAATAATTTTGGACCTGTAGACAACTCTCCATTTTTGACCATTAGTCTTCCAACACAGCACAATAACACAAATACCAATAATACTATATACCACCATGTGGCTATACATACAAAATTTCAAATTGCGGAAAGCGGAAATACATTTGACATTTCATAAAAATCGCGCGATTTTTATTATGACAGACGTCAGCTACAACTTAGGAAATTACTGACATTGGGCAAAAAAATCGCGCGATTTTTATTTTTCTACGCGTTCATGAGTACGAGCCTTTAAGATGAACTAAACTGGAGTACGCCTCTTTTATCTGACAGTCTATTTACTCGTGCCACAAGCAGCGTCTAGAATCGATGATTCAGCGCAGATCCTATAAATTCATTGTTTATAGAGAGGAGAGTGTTTACCCTCCTAGAGGTTCCGACCAGGCTGAACTGCCACATTGAATTGGTGTATCACTGGGTGATCGGCGCGGTTTGCAGGCAGTTTCTTTCTTATACAGTCTGGTTCACACAGTAGAGTGGATTGTCCATATTTGTTAGAAAAAAGGAAATTTTATGTATCAAGGTCGAATATGAGATCTTGACCTCTGTTTTATCTAGATCCTCTTACGAACCTATGCATTTCATATGTACATCGTTTAATTCCTTGTGTGAAATTCGTGACATCTTTCATGATTCATTACCAACATTTAAGGAGAGATACCTAAATTGTATGAATTGATGATAGTTTCTTGTACCTTATATAATGATTTTCTCGTAAATATTCTGTTTTTCAACTGTAGAAAATGAAGGGCTTATTAATATTATCTCAAATTATGACCTTCAATTCGAATATTTTGTTGTATTTTGTCCCTCTTTGCTTCTTCCTTCTCCAATCGGGAGGAATAGCATCCTGCGCCAACGTCTCCTTCAAGGACTCGCATCTCAAATTGTGACCGTCGCAGATTCTGTGAACACAATAGATTCCGATAGAAACAACTAAAAAACTCGATATTTGTAGAGTTGGTTCGGACCTTAATTACGAAGGCCCAAATGGGTTAAATAATAATAATAATAATAATAATAATAATGTTTATTCCCAAATATAATACAAAATTACAGTTTCCATGTGAAAAATAAGCAACAAACATTGAAATCTCACAGAAGTGAAATAAATCACTTGTATGTGAGGTAAAGTAGTTTCTACCCCTGTTTCAGTGTATAAAGATGAATTTTATAAAACCCACAATGGAAAACAAGAGTTACACCAACATTTTAATTCCCTTTTTTCCTATGCTCCACAAAAGATCCCGACCCATTCGACATTAGCCGTTGAGAACACCAGACAATTTTTCTCTACCAAGTTCTAATAGCCATTCCTTGACTTTGCGTTTAAACACAGTGATTCTTCTCTGTTCTCTCACCTCCAGAGGCAAGATATCATAAACATGTTGACCCAGGTAAGTATAAAATCTTTGTCCTATACGCTTTAAACAACGTTCCTTACTTGTAACAATATTTTTTCTCCTTGTGTTGTACGTATGGTTATTGAAACACAATTTTTCCCTATTTTTCTGTAAAAATATTAACGTATTCAGTGCGTACAACTGAGGGACATCAAACACCCTATTTTCACGAAAGAGGAGATCTGTAGAGTATGTTCTGGGCTTGTCAAACATTATTTGAATGAACCTTTTTTGAAGTATTTCCAAATTCATCAGGTGAGTCTGTGAAACCCCGCCCCAACCAACAATGCCATACGAAAGATGTGTTTGAACCAAGGAACAATAAACTACCATCATTTGATTCTGTGACAGGTACCGTTTCATCATCTTGAATCTTGGTAAGAGATATCTGATTTTGTTGATAATATGTTTCATCTGAAAGTCCCACCTCAAGTGCCTGTCCACAACTATTCCCAAATACTGAGCGTAATCACCCTCCTCTATCTCGACATTATCCTTTATTTTAAGCGAACCCATTTCCGGAAGACCATCACAATACGAAGTGAACGGGAGATATTTCGTCTTAGAATGATTCAACGATAGACTATAACAATCAAGCCAGCTCTTCACCAATGACAAGTCTTTCTCACTGTAATCTTTGAGATTCTTCCATGTGTCCGCGCTGTAGAGAATAACGGTGTCATCTGCAAAACTGAAGATTTCTCGATCTCCGCCAAGGGTGAGTAAGCCATTTATATATATCGTGAATAAAATCGGTCCAAGGACCGTGCCCTGTGGTACGCCACAATCAACTTTCTTGGGACCACTCAATCGACCATCGATTAGAACTCGCTGATACCTATTCGTTAAATACTTTTCAACAGGTCTAGCGCGTTTCCTCTGATTCCGTAGCTCTCGACGACTTCCAACAGTTTTTTGTGTGACACCGTATCAAAGGCCTTTGCCAAATCCAAGAACACACACAACGAAGGCCTACTTCTGTCTATGTTTTTATACACCAACTCCAGTAGTTTTATTATGACGTCCTGTGTAGATGTTCCGGCTCTAAATCCGAATTGTCTATTTGATAAGATGCTGAATTTTTCAAAAAAGTTATTCAATCTTATTTTCATTATATTCTCAAAAATTTTGGCAATATTAGATATTAACGTGATAGGCCTATAGTTCTCCACTCTAAGTTTATTTCCTGTCTTGTACATGGGTTTTATTATTCCATTCTTGAGGACATCAGGAAACACTCCCGATACTAGGGAACGATTAATTAAGTGCTCTAATGGTGCCTTGATATGGTCTACTACTTCCTTCAGAACTTCCGAGCTAATGTTATCCGAACCTGGTGCCTTTTTATCTTTTAGTTTCAAAATCGTATCCTTGATTTCCAGTTCATTAGATGGAGAGAGATATATCGACTCATTACGAGGTTTCAGTTTGAACTCAATACCTGCATCATAATTTATTTTGTCAGCATACCTTGTACCTACTTTACTGAAGTAATCATTCATTGCCTCTGCAATTTCCTCCTTATCTTCAATAATGGTGTTGTCGATTTATAATTTTTCTATTAGTACTTCCTTTTTCTCCTTATGGCAAATTTCATCTACAGTCCTCCAAAGCCCTCCACTAGAATGTCTGTTCTCAATTATTTTATCTCTATAGAATTTCGTTTTTACCTGTTTAATCAATTTAACCAATTTATTTTTATATGATTTATATTCTCCATTCAACTGAAGGTTATCTGGTTTTTGCTTCAACTTTTTATACATCTCATTTTTAACCTCAATGGATGTTAGTAAACCCTTTGTTATCCAATCCTTTTTTGCCCTATTTTTTATTTTCGTTAGAGTAGAATTCCCGTCGATAAAATCAGTCAATTTTTTAACAAACCTTTCAGTTGCTTCATGGAGACATGGAGAGCTATAGACATCCTCCCATCTTTCATCCTGTATGTCTGTCCTAAGTTTTTTGTAATTGATGATTTTCCTCACTTTAGTTGTCAAGGCGGGACTAGTTATCGGTTCATCCTGCTCCATCAGCAGGATTACAGGGTAGTGATCAGTTATACCATCCTGGAAAACAATAGGTAACGGCTGTCGCCCCGATTTCTTAGTATTCACGAAAAAATGATCTATAATTGTCTTCTGGTCGTTACTCACGCGAGTATATTCATTTATATAGGATACATACCCATACTCACTCATTATATTTAGGTACTCCTGGACATAATCATCTTGAGAATCAAGATCTATATTAATATCACCCGTTATAACTTGTTGACGACGAAATGTTACACTGCTGGATAGATACTCTTCAAGGGCTCTATTGAATGACAATGGACATGTACTAGGTGACCTGTATATAGCACTCAATAAAAAAATTTCATCATGATCATGATTTAACCAAACGAAACTTCTCTGAAAATTAAAGTACACTTGAAATTATCAAACTTAACAGAAATGGTTCATTTATGATTATTAAAACATGATATACACATTGGTTGTTCACATTGCTCGCAAATTGTGTTGACCTTTTTAGCATTTTTTCTAGCATAAGCGGAATTGTGCTGCCTTGACATACGTTTGTAACACATACTACATCTCTTTCTGGTCACCCTCTTTTGTCCCTCCACTTCTTTTAATGTGTGTATTTGCCTTTGGGAAACTGTAGAAGTTGTTGTTCGAGCAGGTAATGGCATATCCAATTGATTAGTAGATTCTACCAGAGACGAAACAATAAATTCCTTGAATCGAGTTATGTTCATCTTTTTGTTATTTACCTTGTTGAATAAATATAAGGCGTTCACAACTGTCGTAGCTGTTATTAGATGAAAAAGTAAACGTTTATACCATTTTACGGTACGGCGACAATATGGAGCGTATGCAGCCATTTGATCAGATAAATCTATAAATGTTTTTCCTTTGTTGTAATCTAAGACCATATCTGGCTTGGTACATTCTCTACCCTTTTTGGAAAAAGTTGTAAGTGCATCATCATGTTTGGTACTTAGCATTAGCACATCTCGTTTATCTTTCCACTTCAGTACCACTGTTTTATTTTCATTCTGTCGTGCTACTACTTCCCCTTTTTTCAATTTTGCTTTTGTCACTTCTGGAGGATTACCCTTTCGATTTACCCTTAAAGTTCCAACGAGATGTGTCTTGTTCTCAATCATTTTATCGGCTAATGAGACACTTGTATACCAGTTGTCCGTAAAAAGTGTTCTTCCTGAATTCAAGAGTCCATCCATCAACTCAGTTACAACTTTTTCCGAGACTGCTATGTTTTCTGTCCTCTCCTTGCCAGTGTAAACTTTAAATGCCCAGGTATAACCTCCTGTTACACAAAGTTTAAAAACTTTTATGCCATATCTATGGCGTCTGTTTGGTATATATTGCCGAAAATGTACTCTTCCACGGAATGGAACGTTACTTTCATCAATACAAACAATATTTTCTGGTACATATGCTTCTTGAAATTTGGACTGAGCATATTCAGGGCATCGGATATTTTATAGAGACGATCATTCAGATCTCTTGGTTTTTCATTATCACAGGTATGAAACATGCTCAATATATTTTCAAATCTATTGCGGCTCATTATAGTAGGAATTTTATTTTGATATATAAGGCTCCTTGACCAATAATCCCTTAGTTGTGGTACTTGAAACAAGCCCATCCAAATAATGATTTCCAAAAATTTACGCATTTCCGATTGATCGGTATCAACCCATTTTGAGATTCTTGTTTTACATATCTGGCTTCCGGAGTTGGCGGCGGTAATGATCTTTTGAGAAGCAAACCTGTTAGTTTCGGTAACGAACAGATTTATAATATCGTCATCTATAAAATACTTGAAAAACTCCACCGGATCTTTTCCAACCAAAGCAGCAGCTATGTCTGGATTTACTCCTGCATTTGTGGGCATTTCATTGAAGGTAAGACGGTCTCCATTAACAGGCTCCCATTTTCGACTATTTATCAGGTTTGCTAGTGGGACAATGTCTTCGAGTTCTTCTTCCGAGCTATTTTCACATTCTTCAGTATCAGATTCTGAATCAGAACTGCTCTCCCCTGGCTGAAATTCTCGATCATCGGTCGAGTCATCCGAAAACCCAGTTATTTGATCCTCATCACTAAGATTATCGAGATTAGCGGCAATTTCGTGAAGTTCTTGATATGTTAAAGCCTTTTTTCTATTCATTTTGAATCAATCCCTGAAAAAAAAACCGATATTGAAATTAAAAACGAGATGCCCACTGGTGGACATTTGGTGCCGAAATGTGTTTTAACATTCTGGGACTAAGTGACCACAGGTGGATCATAAAAATAAAAGAAAAAAGAAGTACAAAAACTAGATTCTATTTATCACTTATGAACACCAAAAGTACTTACTCGATGTGAAATGTTTGTTTCACTGACTTAACGATGTTGGTCCCAGCAAGTCACAACAAGAACTGCTGAACGTCAGCAAGCGGTCTACTGCGCAGAATCGAGAATGACCACCGGTGAGCACGTGGCGCTCAACGTGTTAAGAGCAATCCATATGGCTTCACAACACTCCTTGATTATGTTGGCAACTGCTGTGTTCCCAATTCGGAATGCATATGAAATGGAAGCCATGCTATCACCTGATGCCAAATATCTATAAAAATAAATTTAAATTATATAAAAATAAATATATATAATCTCTGTTCATATGAATTATAATATAATTCATATGATGATATGATTATAATGTAATTTACCTTAAGGTCAAAGCTAATCTTTCAGCTGGAGAAATAGGCTCCCTGACAACATACTCCTTTTTAATCATGGGACTAACTTTCCTCAGAAGTATTTCAAACTGTGCAGGACCCATTTTCAAATAATTGAAATATTTTTTGCTTCGTCCCAACGTTTCATTCCATCTAAGAGATTGCTGAAATCCCCTTGTTGTTTTCTGTTCCTGAATATTTCTCGAACCCAAATCCTTCTATTTTTGTTGTATCTGATATATTTATGATAAATATTGTATAAACTTAGTAGATGATAACTTCTCCATATATAATAATTTTGGACCTGTAGACAACTCTCCATTTTTGACCATTAGTCTTCCAACACAGCACAATAACACAAATACCAATAATACTATATACCACCATGTGGCTATACATACAAAATTTCAAATTGCGGAAAGCGGAAATACATTTGACATTTCATAAAAATCGCGCGATTTTTATTATGACAGACGTCAGCTACAACTTAGGAAATTACTGACATTGGGCAAAAAAATCGCGCGATTTTTATTTTTCTACGCGTTCATGAGTACGAGCCTTTAAGATGAACTAAACTGGAGTACGCCTCTTTTATCTGACAGTCTATTTACTCGTGCCACAAGCAGCGTCTAGAATCGATGATTCAGCGCAGATCCTATAAATTCATTGTTTATAGAGAGGAGAGTGTTTACCCTCCTAGAGGTTCCGACCAGGCTGAACTGCCACATTGAATTGGTGTATCACTGGGTGATCGGCGCGGTTTGCAGGCAGTTTCTTTCTTATACAGTCTGGTTCACACAGTAGAGTGGATTGTCCATATTTGTTAGAAAAAAGGAAATTTTATGTATCAAGGTCGAATATGAGATCTTGACCTCTGTTTTATCTAGATCCTCTTACGAACCTATGCATTTCATATGTACATCGTTTAATTCCTTGTGTGAAATTCGTGACATCTTTCATGATTCATTACCAACATTTAAGGAGAGATACCTAAATTGTATGAATTGATGATAGTTTCTTGTACCTTATATAATGATTTTCTCGTAAATATTCTGTTTTTCAACTGTAGAAAATGAAGGGCTTATTAATATTATCTCAAATTATGACCTTCAATTCGAATATTTTGTTGTATTTTGTCCCTCTTTGCTTCTTCCTTCTCCAATCGGGAGGAATAGCATCCTGCGCCAACGTCTCCTTCAAGGACTCGCATCTCAAATTGTGACCGTCGCAGATTCTGTGAACACAATAGATTCCGATAGAAACAACTAAAAAACTCGATATTTGTAGAGTTGGTTCGGACCTTAATTACGAAGGCCCAAATGGGTTAAATAATAATAATAATAATAATAATAATAATGTTTATTCCCAAATATAATACAAAATTACAGTTTCCATGTGAAAAATAAGCAACAAACATTGAAATCTCACAGAAGTGAAATAAATCACTTGTATGTGAGGTAAAGTAGTTTCTACCCCTGTTTCAGTGTATAAAGATGAATTTTATAAAACCCACAATGGAAAACAAGAGTTACACCAACATTTTAATTCCCTTTTTTCCTATGCTCCACAAAAGATCCCGACCCATTCGACATTAGCCGTTGAGAACACCAGACAATTTTTCTCTACCAAGTTCTAATAGCCATTCCTTGACTTTGCGTTTAAACACAGTGATTCTTCTCTGTTCTCTCACCTCCAGAGGCAAGATATCATAAACATGTTGACCCAGGTAAGTATAAAATCTTTGTCCTATACGCTTTAAACAACGTTCCTTACTTGTAACAATATTTTTTCTCCTTGTGTTGTACGTATGGTTATTGAAACACAATTTTTCCCTATTTTTCTGTAAAAATATTAACGTATTCAGTGCGTACAACTGAGGGACATCAAACACCCTATTTTCACGAAAGAGGAGATCTGTAGAGTATGTTCTGGGCTTGTCAAACATTATTTGAATGAACCTTTTTTGAAGTATTTCCAAATTCATCAGGTGAGTCTGTGAAACCCCGCCCCAACCAACAATGCCATACGAAAGATGTGTTTGAACCAAGGAACAATAAACTACCATCATTTGATTCTGTGACAGGTACCGTTTCATCATCTTGAATCTTGGTAAGAGATATCTGATTTTGTTGATAATATGTTTCATCTGAAAGTCCCACCTCAAGTGCCTGTCCACAACTATTCCCAAATACTGAGCGTAATCACCCTCCTCTATCTCGACATTATCCTTTATTTTAAGCGAACCCATTTCCGGAAGACCATCACAATACGAAGTGAACGGGAGATATTTCGTCTTAGAATGATTCAACGATAGACTATAACAATCAAGCCAGCTCTTCACCAATGACAAGTCTTTCTCACTGTAATCTTTGAGATTCTTCCATGTGTCCGCGCTGTAGAGAATAACGGTGTCATCTGCAAAACTGAAGATTTCTCGATCTCCGCCAAGGGTGAGTAAGCCATTTATATATATCGTGAATAAAATCGGTCCAAGGACCGTGCCCTGTGGTACGCCACAATCAACTTTCTTGGGACCACTCAATCGACCATCGATTAGAACTCGCTGATACCTATTCGTTATATACTTTTCAACAGGTCTAGCGCGTTTCCTCTGATTCCGTAGCTCTCGACGACTTCCAACAGTTTTTTGTGTGACACCGTATCAAAGGCCTTTGCCAAATCCAAGAACACACACAACGAAGGCCTACTTCTGTCTATGTTTTTATACACCAACTCCAGTAGTTTTATTATGACGTCCTGTGTAGATGTTCCGGCTCTAAATCCGAATTGTCTATTTGATAAGATGCTGAATTTTTCAAAAAAGTTATTCAATCTTATTTTCATTATATTCTCAAAAATTTTGGCAATATTAGATATTAACGTGATAGGCCTATAGTTCTCCACTCTAAGTTTATTTCCTGTCTTGTACATGGGTTTTATTATTCCATTCTTGAGGACACCAGGAAACACTCCCGATACTAGGGAACGATTAATTAAGTGCTCTAATGGTGCCTTGATATGGTCTACTACTTCCTTCAGAACTTTCGAGCTAATGTTATCCGAACCTAGTGCCTTTTTATCTTTTAGTTTCAAAATCGTATCCTTGATTTCCAGTTCATTAGATGGAGAGAGATATATCGACTCATTACGAGGTTTCAGTTTGAACTCAATACCTGCATCATAATTTATTTTGTCAGCATACCTTGTACCTACTTTACTAAAGTAATCATTCATTGCCTCTGCAATTTCCTCCTTATCTTCAATAATGGTGTTGTCGATTTATAATTTTTCTATTAGTACTTCCTTTTTCTCCTTATGGCGAATTTCATCTACAGTCCTCCAAAGCCCTCCACTAGAATGTCTGTTCTCCATTATTTTATCTCTATAGAATTTCGTTTTTACCTGTTTAATCAATTTAACCAATTTATTTTTATATGATTTATATTCTCCATTCAACTGAAGGTTATCTGGTTTTTGCTTCAACTTTTTATACATCTCATTTTTAACCTCAATGGATGTTAGTAAACCCTTTGTTATCCAATCCTTTTTTGCCCTATTTTTTATTTTCGTTAGAGTAGAATTCCCGTCGATAAAATTAGTCAATTTCTTAACAAACCTTTCAGTTGCTTCATGGAGACATGGAGAGCTATAGACATCCTCCTATCTTTCATCCTGTATGTCTGTCCTAAGTTTTTTGTAATTGATGATTTTCCTCACTTTAGTTGTCAAGGCGGGACTAGTTATCGGTTCATCCTGCTCCATCAGCAGGATTACAGGGTAGTGATCAGTTATACCATCCTGGAAAACAATAGGTAACGGCTGTCGCCCCGATTTCTTAGTATTCACGAAAAAATGATCTATAATTGTCTTCTGGTCGTTACTCACGCGAGTATATTCATTTATATAGGATACATACCCATACTCACTCATTATATTTAGGTACTCCTGGACATAATCATCTTGAGAATCAAGATCTATATTAATATCACCCGTTATAACTTGTTGACGACGAAATGTTACACTGCTGGATAGATACTCTTCAAGGGCTCTTTTGAATGACAATGGACATGTACTAGGTGACCTGTATATAGCACTCAATAAAAAAATTTCATCATGATCAAAAATCTGCAGTTCAATTATCTTTATTGTAGTAACCCTGTTCTTGTAATTAATTCCACCAAAATCAACTATCCTATATGAATATTGAATGTGTTCTTTTATGAGTACAACTACTCCATCATTTTGATTTACGGCACCCTGATTATAAATGATATTGTATCCCTCCAATTTAAATACATCCAAATCAACAATATTAAAAGTTTCCGTGAGAACAATTATATCGAATTGCGATCGGAATTGTCTCAAAAACAGCTGCAGTTCATCGAAGTTTTTACTAATACTTCTTATATTATTATGGAATATTTTCCAGGCATCTTTGGAACATACATTTTCTGAAATTTGCTTGTAGCCATCGAAATCAATTGCAATTTTCGTTTCTACTTTCTTAACTGTAAAATCTCTCATGTAAACATCCATTCCAAAATAAAAGAATTAACCGCAACCAAAAACCAACCCAGCCAATACCACAAAAACAAACAATTTTTTTTCAATCTATCACAAAAAAAAAGAACAATAATAATTTATTTTTCTACTTCACCGATCTATGTCTCAGCTTCTTCTTGCTGAACACGGATTTAGCCTCAGCTCCTCCTATATCTCCCACAGGCCTGCCTTCTCGAATTCCAGTAGCACTTGACTCTTGAATTACAGTTGTTAATTTTCTGCCGATAGTTTTCTCCTGTTAAGATATTGCAAGAGAACTTGTAGGGCACCTCGTGCTTAAAGTTGTAGTAGGTGTCGACGGTGCACTTATCGGCTTCTCTGCCACAGTCAACTGATCAGCATCGAGTTGCTCAAGGGTATACGGTCTATCACCAATAAACAGCTTATTCGCCTTGATATAACAACGATCAGCTGTGTTCTGTCTTGCCACTAGCAAATGTTGTCTCAAACTTTTGAAAGTTGCTCTCTGCGTGTCGGTGAGATCGTTGAGGACGAAAACCTTCGTTCCTCTCAGCTTCTGGCAGTTCTTTAGAACTTGACTTTTCTTCAAAAATCTTACAAACTCTATCTTAAGTGGACTATCTTCCTTATTTCCAAGATAGTAAATATTATTAATATCTTTTTCTTCTATATCAATATCTAAGAGACCTTTCATTTCCCCCGAAATCCACTCCACTCCACATCGATGGTTCCCTGGCTTGCCTCTTCAAACCGAAAATCAACAAATTATTTTCTCTGTTGTCTCGGTCCAATTGTTCGATGCGGTCACTCAGAAAACGATTTTCCTCCTCAAGGTTTTTCACTCTGTTCTTCAAATCCTCAATTTTTAAGAGAACTCTTGCCTCACTCGCCTCAATTATACTCTTCAATTGGTTCCTGCAATTTACTATCTCGTCGTAAAGTATTTCCATTGTTATCTCCTGTTCCCGGGCATCTTTCATCATTTTGAATGTTTTACTTCAACTTCCCTCTCACTTGCTCAAGTTTGAAATTAAAATCCTTGTTGAATTTTGGAGTCCAGGAATAAATCACAACGTGTATGGAAGCCCTACGTGGCGCAGACGTGCCGAGTTCTAGGTCAATGTTGACAATGTTATTAGTTCCAGGCGGTTATTTATACGTATTTATTATGATTTTTCATACAAATTTTCGATTTTTCTCGCCAAACTTAGGTCGAAACCGATGAAGATATCACAAGGTATCACCACACAGTATCGTCGGACTTCAACAACAATTATTTTCACCAAAATTTCAGAATCCTTTCAAGAGCAAAACAAACACAGTTTTCACCGATATACACCATATGTCAAAAAAATCCACCCAATGATTCCGCAGATAAATCCATTCAAAATTTTATTATCCCAATATTTCCGAAAATATATATATATATGATCGAATTGAAATCCAGTTCTTTATCAAAAAATTACTGTTCAACGGTTCATACAGAATTTTATATGGATAATATGATCAGAAGATCACAGAATATTGAATTTTTGAAAAAAATTTTTTTTAATTTTTCAAATAAATAACATCGATTCTGGCCGTCAGAACACAGCAGTGAGAAATGCTTTGATATTGGACATATTTTAGAGGTAATTCTTCGATAAAGGCAAATAACTGAATGAACTTCGATATCATTCCAGCTGAAATGTCCAGGATAGCAGCTCTTTCGTTTTCTAAAGACATACATTCTCCCTGTGAAGTTTATTTTGATATGGATGCATTTGATGATACCTGAAACATACTTCTGATATTGATGTCCTATCGTCATTTGAAAACCACCGGTTGCGTTAAATCGCAGAGCAACTAATAACTGCATCATTTGATTTGTTGCTTTTACTAAGTGGTTCAATTACTGGTACAATTTGATGTAACTCCGCAACTGTATTCTTGTTGAATCTGAAACGGTTCTTGAATTCCTGGTCATTATAATCTAGGAAAGGATCACTCCTATCATTCATTTTACTGTATTTTCGTTATTCTTTAGTTCTTCAGTTTTTGATTATTTAAATTGTTTCAAATGAATCAGAATGTACAGTTTAAATTGGAATTGATTTTGATGAAGGTTGCAAACTTGTTTGTAAATGTTAGAGCACAATATGTAGTTCCAGTGGTATTATTCATGATATGAATAAATATTGTTAGTTGAAAAACTTTCAAGAGTAGTGTAAATTTCGAACAGTATGATCGCAGCAATTTTCTCTCATTTCCCTTAGTTGAGATTTTTTTCTCTAAACCTGTAATATTAATTTTGAAAATATACTTTCATATCAAAACTATTCATTGGAAATTTTTCCAATATTCATATTTTTGACCAGTAGGGGCTCTATCTCTATCTCTACTCTTTCTTTAATAAATACAGAAAGATCCACTTCGAACTAAGAAAAGGTATCTACAATCAAATAATCACTCGAGAGTAATCAAAAACTGTTTCTGTAAGGCATCTGAAATTATTATGAAATAATTGTAAGCGGCTTTTGCTTCAAAATGTCTCCCTTTCCCTTTCAGGACCAATCTGTCTCAGATATATTTGTATGGAATTCAGAGATTCGAAAACTTCTTCTAAAATACTATTTTCCATGAAAAAAAAAATTAATCAAACCTATGATATTTATGTTCAAATTGGCATTTGCAGTAATAACCCAAATTCAGGAAAAACCCCCATTGTGGACTTTCCATTACACCACACAACTACATGCAATAGCTGGCTTGAAAAACCCCAACGACTAGGGAAATTATATGATCACCAACATCTCACATCGTGCACATGTACATTCAAACAAAATTTCCATTATAGAACAAACGGAAATTCCTCATTTCGACTTTCACCTAGTTTTCAGATTACTTGAAGTAGACAGTTGGGAAAATAAATAGCAAACAGGTACAAGTGCATAATAGGAAGCGACTGATTTCTTTGTTTCACCTTCCTCGTAGGAGCTTTATTTCTGTTAGATTTTAACCCTCACCAAAAATGTTTCAAAAATATAATGGGAAGGAGTACAACAAAAGAAGAAAAAATTTCTGAAAAACAAAAGTCTATTGAAAGAATTAAATATTCGATTTTATTTATTTTTTTTAACTCTGTCTTCAAATCTTATTTTCTATTGTAGCATTTGCTAATTTTTGCAAGTAGTACCTATCTTCAGGCGAGGTGAAATATCTGAATTATTTTGTTTGTCTTTTGTCACTATTTGCGAGTCTTTTTTAGGTTTTTTTTTAGAACAGTAGCACTGGATGGGTTATTATGAGGTTGTTAGGAGTTGGTATTTTCAGTATGTGAAGGAACTGCGTCATATATAATCATCCACTTCTAGGATTATAGGAATAGGTTGTGCTGAAAAGTAATTGAAATAAATATCACGTTCAGTATTTCAAATAAATCTGATGATTCTCAGCTGAAGTCATAAGTTACAACAATACTGCACTGAATCATAGAGGAAACCTACATCAAAACTGTGAAAACAAGAAAATATATCGAAGGACTATGATAAATATTGTTTGGACATTGATGTATGAATCTTATATCGATGATGCCAGAAACATGGTATTATCGGGTTATTATTATTCAGGGTGAATCCTGTTGAACTGTACATACTTCACACAGGGATATAATACTTAGCCGGTTCCAAAAATATCCCACTTTCCAGGTCTCCTACTATTCGTTTGAGTTATACAGGGCAGGGCGTTTTTCAGTTTTGGGTTATATTTACGAGTATATAAGACGAACGAATTATTACAAATTCATGAAATTTTGTGTTTTCTGATAGTTTCAGAATCCATAGAAACTCACCCTGTATATGAAACAGTTGAAAAACTTTTAATAGAAGTTCAATCCGCACTTACAAATATAGATATTATCAGAAAACTGACATTACATCAAAAAATTTTGGGGATTCTTGCACTAATAAAATAATAAATAGTACTGTTATGGAAAGCTTAACATGGCTGTTTTCTTTGGCAATGAAATTACAATATCCAATTCACTGCAGGCCTCAAAATTAATTAATATATATCTCGCTAATCTAAGTGCCAAATTATATGTCTAGGCTAAAATTACTTTAAACTTGAGAACTAAATAAAAAAAGGATACAATGAATCAATATGTTGATTAGGAGAATATTGTTATACATAAACATCCACTTGAAAGGCCGCAAACCAGCTAAAAAAAAATAATATGAATGGTTATCATGATAATATAAAATTAGTCGAAATCTCTTTGAGATTGATGATCTATAGCAGCTCAAGCATATAATCTTATGCAACGGATACTAATGAATGAAAAGAGGCCGGATTGATATTGTTTAAGTGTAATTGAAGCTTGAAATTCAAAAAAAAATGATGAGATTTTGACAGTTTTTGTAGATCGGACAAGAGTTATGAATTTCCTTGTAATTGTAGCAGATAAATAGAATTGAATTGCATGTAAATTAAAAGAGAAATGTTTTATTAAGTTATAGAAAACATATAATATGAGGCAATATGTAATGAGAAAGATTTTAAATTTTCAAAATTGTGAATCAAAATGTAGGGGAAAATGTGGGCGAATTTTCAATAATATCAAACAAGAAGGAAAACTTACCTATGGCGAGAAAATTGAAAAGCTTCAGTTTATTTGACAGAACTTGATGTGCAAAGAGAGCCTGATGAGTTTAAAAATTCTGAAAACTGATGAATAAGAGTGCCATGATAGTTCAAAGCAGAGTTAAACTTTTATTTTGATACGAGTAAGATCTCTGGAAAAGCTCTTTGAAGAAATCATCATTGAGACCATAATAGTTTGGTGTTCCTCAACGAAGAGGGATTCCTGAAAAAAAATAAAGAGTCGTATTGGAGAATCAAACTGAACGGACTATTAGTACCTGCATAATAATTCGTATGAAGAATATCCAGTCCAAGTAAATACAAAATTTGCCAAGTTATAATTTAATCACATCTGAACTGAAGAATCTGGAGACAACCCGCAGAACATCAAACTAATAACCGATCAGCTGATGGGAATTTGGGAAGCTGAAGGTTAGGTGTAGAACACAGGGATGGAATTGAATTTTCATACCGTGAGTGGATGAAAAGACTGTCAATTAATTCAGAGTTATTTTGTTAGAATGAAGTTTGCTAGTAGGTTAATTAATACTTTTCAAATCAATTCATAAATTCCTTAATTGTCTTTTTCAAAATATTCATTGATAATAATATATACAGGGTGATTTTTTTAAGTGTTTCATTAGAAGTTTTCGGGGAAGGAATTATAATACAGATTCAAGATTTTGGATTTTCGTTTTAGAGAACATGAACTTTAATTGCAAAATATTTTCAAGCGGAATCTACTTCCGGTTTCACCGGAAACGAATGTAACTTCGTTATTTCAAATGCAACACCCTGTATATTTTTACATATTCGAATTCTTCGTTTAATTTTACACTGATTTGATGTATGATATGTGCAACCACTCAAGCGGTTTTTGAATTATAACCTGATTATCAAATTTTTTGAAAAGAAGGTTGTCACAGATTAGTGTCCATATCTTCAAAATCCTTCATTATAAGAATTTTTTTTTGCGAAAGTAGAACAAAAGAAAGTACGCTGATACTGTTTCTTGTATAACTTATGAGGAAATATTATACAGGGTGTCTGAAAAAGGGCCCCAAACTAATAGGTAGGTACTACAATAAATTTTCAAAATGTTGGCCGCCTACCGCCATACATTCATCAATTCTTCTACGAACTCCATCTGATGTAGCTTTTCTTATTTGTTCAGGTGGTAATCCCCTTAATGCAGCCCTCACCCTCGCTTCAAGTTCTTCCTTTGAGTCAATGTTATTTTTGTAGACCTCTGATTTTATAGTACCCCATAAATAAAAATCAAGGGGTGTTAGGTCTGGAGAACGAGGGGGCCACTCTAATGGACCATTTAGTCTGATCCACCTCTCTCCGAACATTGCGTTCAGTTCGTTAGTGACAGGTCTTGTGCAATGTGCCGGTGCTCCGTCTAATTGGTACCAGCAATGGAACATCAGATTTAGAGGTAATTCTTCCAAAAAAGGGGAAACCACCGATCTTATGATTTCCAGATACCTTTGTCCGGTTAAATTCTCATCATAAATATGAAAAGATAGTTTATCATCCATCAACATGCAAAACACATTAAAACCAAACCTATGTTGATGGTTTTTCTGATAAATCAAATGTGGATTTGCATCCGCCCAATAATGATTATTTCTTGAATTTAACACTGCATCCTGTGAAAATCTGGCTTCATCTGTCCAGATAATTTTTTTCAAAATTTGGGGATCAGCGTTCAGCATTCCAGTAAGGTTCTCGCAAAATACAGTTCTTCTCTGATGATCTCCATTTACCAGTGCCTGACCTTTATGGAATTTATAATTATGCATATTGGCATTTTTGAGCACTTTTTGACACGACGAATATGAAACTTCTAATTCCTGTGCTACCTGTCTGATGGAACCTCTTGGATTTCCGTGAATATGTCCTAGAATATTTATTTGATTTTCTTCATTACCTGTTACTGTTTTCACACGATTCCGTTTTGGGTTAATGCTTCCACTACGGAGAAAATTGTTTTGATACCTCCTGAACTTTGATTTTGTTAAAGGTGGTAAATGTGGGTTTCTTTCGTTGAAAGTTCTGACTGCCCTTTCTAATATTTTGTTACATTCACCGTAAATGAAGAACATATTTAATACATCACTGTTACTGTAATTCTGATTTTGCATAGTGCCCGATTAATCAAACAAGTATAAATGACAGTTCTCAAAAATGCATTACAATTGAACATACATAGCCTTCTTGAAAATTTCTATCCTAATAAATCTATGGTTAGACTAAGAAACCTTGATTTATTCCCGAAATTCGAATTTTATTCAATTACGGCGAAATTACTGATTTTAGAGGCATGGAATGTTGGGGACACTCTAAGTAGTTTTTGACGGGCAATCGATTGGAATTACAAAATTATAGGGTTGCCATTTGAAAAAAGTGAGATTTCATAGTTTTATTGAGTCTCAATTTGGGGCCCTTTTTCAGACACCCTGTATAATATTTCCTCATAAGCTATACAAAAAACAGTATCAGCGTACTTTCTTTTGTTCTACTTTCGCAAAAAGAAATTCTTATAATGAGGGGTTTTGAAGATATGGACACTAATCTGTGACAACCTTTTTTTCAAAAAATTTGATAATCAGGTTATAATTCTAAAACCGCTTGAATGGTTGCACATATCATACATCAAATCAGTGTAAAATTAAACGAAGAATTCGAATATGTAAAAATATACAGGGTGTTGCATTTGAAATAACGAAGTTACATTCGTTTCCGGTGGAACCGGAAGTAGATTCCGCTTGAAAATATTTTGCAATTAAAGTTCATGTTCTCTAAAACGAAAATCCAAAATCTTGAATCTGTATTACAATTCCTTCCTCGAAAACTTCTAATGAAACACTTAAAAAAATCACCCTGTATACAGGGTCTTTCACGAGGAACCTCACCCATATTTATACGGGAAACTACTGAACGTATTTTCATGAAATTCAGAACTTATAAGTATTTCACGATGCTGATGAAATCTAAAATATTTTCAAGGCATGAGCACCTCCGGTTTTTCCGGAAATGACGTCAACTTCCGTTTTTCAAATTAGAACACCATTTTTTTATTGCAGAAATAGATTCCTTAGAAAATTTCAATTTATTTTGATGTAACATTTTTCAGTTTTGGTTGGAAAATTCTCTCTGAGCGGGAAAATTCGAAAAAAAAATCGAAAATAGAGCTCCGCTGAAACAAGAATAACTTCGAGGTTTTTGGATGGAAAATTTTCATTTTTGGGATTTTTCAAGATGTAAGATTGATGCATCCACTTTAAAAATCGAAATCGTGATTCATGATACAGGGGGTGAAAAAATCGCTTTCAAAGTTAGGGATGACAAAATCGTGAAAAATCAATTTTTTCAAATTAGAACCCCATTTTTTTATAGCAGATATTGAATCTACGTTAAAAAATAATGTGAGTGTATGCATCACACCCTTGCCCTAAAGTGGATATTTTCTGAGTTATTCACAAAAAACTGTTTTTCGTCTTGAATTTTCAGCTATTTCTTTTCCCTTCACGCCAAAAAGATGACATTTTCAGGAACTGTTACTTAAACCATGTTTTAGATTTTACTACCCTAATATGCAAGAGAAAAAAGTTACTGGTTGTTCCTAAATAGATGGCGAATTTGGATTCGAATTTGTATGGGAAACCTCTTTATTTCAACTAATCGGCCATCGGTTTCCTCTCCAGTGATAAATAAATAATTCCTTATGAACCATATGCAAAAACTTACCATGTTTTACATTATTTTTTTTTAATGATAGATATCATTAATCACATCTGCCAAATTCCTCTTTATTCAGTAGCATTTTGTGTTTACTATTAATTTCAGAAATGCGTTCAGGTTTGTTTAGATTTTTAGATTCATAGTTTTGAAACTCAATTTGGTTTTTAAACACTTTTGCAGATCTCTTCCTCCTGATGAAATAAGAAGAGCAACGCACGAAGCATTCCTGAGACGTATAAATAAATGTCTAGAAATTAACGCTCAAAACTTTGAGCATCTTCTCTAGTTATAACTGCGAGAGTTTGCCATGGTTCTCCTAATAGTAACTCGAAGTCGGTTTCAAGAAGGGGTGAAAAATCTACAGCATGGTTCAAATAACAGTTCCTGAAAATTTCATCTTTTTGGCGTGAAGGGAAAAGAAATAGCTGAAAATTCAAGACGAAAAACAGTTTTTTGTGAATAACTCAGAAAATATCCATTTTAGGGCAAGGGTGTGATGCATACACTCACATTATTTTTTAACGTAGATTCAATATCTGCTATGAAAAAATGGGGTTCTAATTTGAAAAAATTGATTTTTCACGATTTTGTCATCCCTAACTTTGAAAGCGATTGTTTCACCCCCTGTATCATGAATCGCGATTTCAATTTTTAAAGTGGATACATCAATCTTACATCTTGAAAAATCCCAAAAATGAAAATTTTCAATCCAAATACCTCGAAGTTATTCTTGTTTCAGCGGAGCTCTATTTTCGATTTTTTTTTCGAATTTTCCCGCTTAGAGAGAATTTTCCATCCAAAACTGAAAAATGGTACATCAAAATAAATTGAAGTTTTCTAAGGAATCTATTTCTGCAATAAAAAAATGGTGTTCTAATTTGAAAAACGGAAGTTGACGTCATTTCCGGAAAAACCGGAGGTGCTCATGCCTTGAAAATATTTTAGATTTCATCCGCATCGTGAAATACTTATAAGTGCTGAATTTCATGAAAATACGTTCAGTAGTTTCCTGTATAAATATGGGTGAGGTTCCTCGTGAAAGACCCTGTATATATAGTTGAACTCACCATGAGAAAAGTTTCGTTGGGCGGTAGCCCCGGTACAAAGATGGTCCAGTGGGCGTTAGCCCCCGTAAAAAGACTGCAAAATTCAAAACTATAAGATAGTGCTTGTAACACGTGATCTCATTCCCAGTGACTCTAGACGTTATTGAAATAATTTACAAGTTAATAAATATGAGATGAAATATCTAGAACTCAGGAACAAGAGCACGTTATTCGATAACAAGAACGAGACAAGAAATCAAATGCACAATATTATACAAAGGAAAATGTTGACCTGTGTAACCTGCATGGAATAAAATAAATCAGAAATCACAATTTGGCATTTACAAAAGCAAAAAATATTGGTCGGGATATACGTAGTACGTACCGCCTTTTGCATAGACGTCTTATAAGAAACAATAAAATTTCAAAATTCCACGATGTTAATGGATTACGAGGTACGTTAATTCGCTAAACTCTAGCAAGGTGTTGAATCTTCAGCTCCTACGCACCAAAAGAAAGAATTTTCCATCAGCTGGACCGAGTTCGAAGAGTCGCGCATGCGAAACACACACTCAACCGTCAAAGCGAAGAGCGTTCTTAAGCGATTGATCATATAATTGCAATAAGGCGGTTTATTGCGATTGGAATTGAAATTATTAGTATAGCGTATTTTCGCTATGGAAACTGAAATCGACAGTGGAGCGTTTTGTAACGTTACACACACCACTTACCAGGAAAAAAAATTTTGAAGAAATTTAAATCCAAAAGGGTTCCAATTAATTTGTAAAAGAGAATAATTATTATGAGGAAAAGAAAGTTCTTCAACGTTAAATGCCAAATTGAAGTTAAGCCAAATGGATGAATGGGAAGCTAATCTTGCAGGTCACACAGCATAACCGAATCATAAATTTACATGAAGTTCATAGGCAAACAAAGAGAGATCAAAACTAAAAAAAAATAAGTTTGAAGTTGTAGAACCAGCAATGGGTCGACAGTTGTTCGTCACCCAAGTCGAGCAGTGCGATTAAGCGCAATCCAGATAAGCGAAATCCTCTTATACTCGACGTTCCAACCAAACCTGAACGCACCTACCTGTAACAAAGATAAACAACACAAAGGAAAAAGTTGAAAGCGCCGTTTAGACGCTGAAGGTCATTTCCAATGGAAAAGGGTCGAGAGCGTTGCGGAGCAAACGCTGTCGGCCGACTAAACGTCGCACATGCTCAAACATTAACCGAAGTCAATGATCAAAAAAACTTTATTCTCGTAAGAAAATTCCGAACTAATCGGGGTTGAGAAAAAAATATAAGTCTCAAATAAAAAGAAAACTAGTGCATAGAAGCTCCGAACGCAGTCATAATAGCCTCCGCAAATAATAAAATAAAAGAACCACCCAGTTCGAGACGAAAACTGTTTGACCAGGGCATGGAGGTTTATGGATCAGAGACCAAAACCACAAAAAACTCCCATCATCCTGTGTCGGTTTCAGCGAGCACAAGACTAATATTGGATAAAGTAGAGGAAAATCACTCAATTGAAATCGCTAGTATAGGAACCCAAAATGAATATTTACGAGCGTTTTTCATTTCTAATAACAATAAGTTAGGAAAAGAAGTATTTATTGAACCCCAGAAATTCTCTATTCTGAAAAAAAATTTATAAAACTGAGTTAGAGTGCTCAAAGATTTTTCAAAAAGTAGGACCAACATTTCAGAGTTTGTGGAAATATTTTTCCACTCAATTCTTAACAAGCTGATAGGAGAATCCTTACTTGTATTCAGTTACTTTCATGAAAGGAATGAAATATTTTCATTCTAAAATGATATGACTATTTTAAATTTAGTTAGTTGTTCTCTGAAATTGGTAAGAGTTTTTCAACAAAGCTTCAGATAAAGTTGAAGCAGTAGCATCAATATGTTAAATTGTAAATTTGTGAAGAAAAATAAGGAATGTTTCATGGAAATCTTCAGAGTTTTTTAGTGATCTGCACCCAGAAATTCTGATGCAATGCCTAATTATTCATGAACAAATACTATTCCATGGATATTATATCCCGAAAACGATATAATTATTAGGAGGAGATGTTGAAATAAAATTCGGTAAATTTATTTTATAGCTTTTTTTACAATTTTCAGAACTTATATTTTTATTAAGGTTTCGCAATCTAATGTACGTTCTAGTACGTGCCATACATAGTAAAATTTCATGGGATGCTAACATTCATTCATGCTAATAAATTCAGGATTACGCTTAACTATATCAATTAGGTTTCTGAAAATAAATTTTTCTCTGTTCATAAAATTTCCTTGAAAATGGGTGAACTCACTTTCCATAATATGCATAGTTCTCAAAAGCCAAACGCTAGGATGGATCAAATTGCCCTCCAGAAATGAACTGTATCCAGTCTGGATTCCGAGAAGGAATTAAGGGATTTGAATTATTTTTGAAATCTCGCTGAGTTTATTAGCTTCAGTATCTGTCGGTAAATTTTCGTATGGGGTTGGATCAAAATTCTCCAAATTTGCTGGTGGGTTAATATCATCACCCTTCTTCAACCCTTTTTGAAGCTCTCTATGTTTACAGAAGATTGTTGTTTCTACATATCTGACCACAAACCTACTTCGATGTTTTCCACTACGGCGCTTACGATTTCTGATAGACTTACCTCATTTTTTGTACACTAGCGACTTTTTCTTGATGAACGTGCCACATATTTGGGAAGTGGAGACAATACCTTACCTGGAACATTTTTCGATAAAATGGCGAATGAAATGTCATCTTGATTTTTTCATTGGAATTAATTTCTCCTTGAAACTTTGTTCTTTTGGTTCCTATTCGATTTGCTGGAGCAAAATTTAGTATGGTAAATGTAGCATCTTGTTCTATTTCGCTTAATGGCCCATTTATTGCCGTAGGTGTCGTCGTTCCGAAGATATACTTTCTTTTTTTGAGCAGGGTAGGGAAGTTTCCGAAAAAAACAAAAGAATTGATATCTGTAAAACTGAGGGCTCTGAGGAAAAACTTATAAGAACATTGTTTGTTGGAAATGATCGGTACTATCACCTCCTTGAAAATTTTACATCAACTCTGTTACACCCTGTATAAGCCACATCACTTGAATATTGATCGAGATTAAAAATTCAGATTCATCATCTATAGATTAATCTTTCTGATTTAATGCATCTAATTCATTATTTTCGCACACACCACTGTTAAAAACTCTCAGGATGCTAGTTGTGTCCTGTGCAAGGCAGTTTGCTGCTTCTGAATTTTCAAGCTTGGTTCAAAGCTCTTCATGAATTAGAAGTTTTTTATATGCTGCTTCAAATCGAATTGCTGTTGGATAACTATTGAATCCACCTCAAGATCACAAGACGCAAAGCGTCAGTAACCGAAGGGGCATTATAGACGCGAACGAATCTCGGAACATACCTTCAAGACGGTCTCGTCATAGCTGTGGTATCAAACTCACCAAAACTACAGTGACTATACAAGACAGTGGCGACAATTGCGATTAAGCCCCGCCCATCCGCCATGTTGCTGCTAAATTTGAATTAGTTTGAATGGGAAATGGATTCTAAAATGGATAAAAAACATTTTTAGCGTCAATAATTGGATAATTCACTAAAAATTGTATTCCTAGGAATGTTATAAATAACCCACATTACAAATAATCATCCAAAGAGGTTAAATTTATTAAAAATTCGGTTTTCTGGCGATTTAACGCTGCGCACTTTTCACTTATATTTATTACTGAAAAGACTTTGAAGAGTTCTTTTATCCATGCGAAAATGATCAGGTGGAGGCTATAGTTTCATAGAAGGCATCATAACGCTTTTGTATTAATTAAATAATAAAATTTGTGTCTTTCTTAAATTTCCAACAAACTACTTACCAAAATGCATTGATGAAAAAACTATCAGCGTTTCTCAGGCTATATATGAATTATCAGGTGTACTAATCCAAATTTACAATTTTTGTTTTGGTTGGGATTCAATATTTATAATGTTTATGAGCATAACATGAAGTGAAAATTTTGTTCAAATAAAACAGAAAAGTAGGTACACCAAAATTTGAAATATATATTCGAAAGTTTCACCTACATTATATAAAATATTCAAATCAAATGGAAAGAATATGAAAAATTGCCTTCAGTATTGATATTGGAAAGGTATAAATGTACAACCGCAAGCGAAAAAACTGCAGCGATACAACATGACAGCATTAAAAATTGACTACTTTTCAGAAAGATAATAACTGTATTATTGAAATTGATTGCTCGCTAAACACTACCAATTGTTAATGATCAATTGGAGTTCCGCTTGTCTCCGGTGTTAACATCTGTAATGTGATGCATATTTGTGTAGTCCCATGTATTTTCATTTCAGTTTTGATAATGAGGTAAAACCCGAAACATGCATGTCAACAAGATATTTTAAATCGAAAATTGTGAACGTAGTCAAGTGTTTCATTTGTTTTAATGTTAATAACTATATTATCTGAAAGTCCCTTGCAATGATTCACATTAAAAGAAAAAGGGAATGAGAAAAAACATAATTTGGTACTTTAGTACACTATAGTTTGAGTAATTCTTTATATTGATTATTTCCATAACTAAATTTTAATTTAAGAGATTTCAACGCCATTTGTTCGCTTCATAATTTATCAGTCTAGTTGATTTGCAATTTATTCATTTCGAGCGGGAGCTGGGTTGCTACTCAAGAGAATTCTTATTTTGTCTGAATCGTATGAAAATTGATGCAATTTTTTTTCCAATACATTTTTTCTAATTCATACAATAATTGTTGTTTTGTATCCATTGGTCTAGTCATCACACTATCAATGTATGGAAGTAGAGGTGTCATAACCTGAGCGTAACTCAGCTCTAGAAGTAGATGGAGAAAAAGTTTATCCCTATCAATTCATCAGGGATTTCTAATGCCATATTATCTGAAAATGAAATATCGAATGAAGCTGAAAAGTAAATTTCAGTTTTTAGATACTCGCCTGATGTGAATACTGTAGGTTAAGTTAGGGATATTGGATTTCTCTGTTTCAAGATTTTCCATCGATAACAGGCCAAGTAAATAATAAAATAGTTGGTGGTGTGAAATTTTCAAGCTCCCCTTGCATCCACTCTTGTTTTCTCGGTTATTTCTTGAGCACAATGAACCTGAAAATTTTTCATTTATCAGAATGCAAATTCAAGATCAAAGAGATAATTCACTTCACACAAACAAAAATGATCCGTTGGTTATCAATTGAACCCAGTCATTTGTATTATTTGTTGTCTTTCTTTCATAATGAAGAAAATGTTCCATGAGAAAACACTTTACTGGAGTGCTCCACAATTTGGCATTTTCTACATACACAAAAATATATTTGGTTGATACAAGACCTGAAGGTTCTAAAAATGAATGTAATACAACAATTTCAAGACTGAATAGGTATCTAACATATAAATCGAATAATATTATCATTCCACTAACCCATCCTAACAGGAAGAGTCTCCAAAAATCGTTAAAAAAAATTCCGTGATCTAAAAACATTTACTTTTAATGGTATATTTGTATTTACAAAGCCTTATGAACCTCAACTTGCACTCACGAATAATCTTGTGTTGAAAATAGTTCTAAAAATCCTTCGACAACGCAACAATCGCAAGAATTCCATACTCATTCACGATGTAAACAAGAAATTTAGCAGCATAATGGCGGATTTGGCTTACGTGGCGCCACCGACCAATCAAAAATTGACCACTTCATTTTCGCCATTGTCACTGTACCAGCGCCTAAGGGCGCAGAGGCAGCTATCAACATAGGGTGCGTTTTTATTTTCATCGAACTGATTAAACGTTGTATATCCCTCTTTCTCTTCTTTTGTTCGCCACTAAAGAAAAGAAGGATAGAAGTTAATCGATTAATCACTTCGATGAAAATAAAAACGCACCCATAGTCTCCAACAGGACCGACCAAACAGTAAAGACCGAAAACTAATCCCACCAAATACCCAACGTGAACCGGCACGACCATACCAACAAAAGGGTAAGACACCAAAGAAAATAGACAAAACATGACAAAAGTGCCCAAAAAAAGGCCAACTAAGTAGGAATAGCAAAACCTCAAGATGAACAAAACAACTAAAAGAAAGGAGAAGAAACACATCAAATAGTGATGAAACTTCAATGTAGTTCAAATAGTGAACTACATTTTATGTTCGTTATATGACCCCTAATTTTGGTTTTTTTTTTACTCTAAGAGAAATTTCCAAAAGCCACTTTATGAATTTTGTCGTAAGAACGCTACAAATCATCAGAACAGTATAAAAAAACATCGGCCACACTGTCATTTAATGTTTGCACTGCCTATTTTTACCATTTTTTCCTTTGAGAATAGTTGATATGTCTTGTTTTAATTTTAGTTGCAGCATATAGCTGCAATATATAAACAGGTTCAATTTTCAATGGGACGAGCAAAGTAACTCTGAATATTATTTATATCATATGGTTCTGCCCCCGAAATACTATGCCAGTTTCATTGAATTCTGATGAGTAAATTTTAAAAAAAAATATTTTTCAAGAAAAATTTTCGATTTTTATAATCGATTAAGGCGATTTTTGGCTCAAAACTCGAAAATCACACATACTGGAAAAAACGATAACGCTCGTGTTCCGTAGAACAAGCGCGTAATGAAAGAAAATATCTTTTTGCTTAATGCGTTTCATTTTACTGGTTTCCTAATAATTATGAATTAGCGACATATTTACTCGATTCAATCAGGAACATTTTTTTGCAGAAGCTTTTTTCGATTCTCTAACGTATTATACAGACAGGAAAACAACAATGAAGTTAACTCATAAAAAATTTGGAAGAAAGGACTAGATTACACCTAACCCTTTGAAAGTTATTAATAAAAAAATTGCTTGAACAAAGAAATCATACTCGGGAAATGATGAATTGAAGCTAATTCATACAAGATACCGAAATGTATCACAAAAATGATAAAATGCAAAAAAGATCATATAAACAACTTTATAACTCAAAATACTCAGAAGACGAGATCCATCTGGTTGTATGTCGATGATCTCTTCGGAAAATCTAGGCCTGGAATAAAACTGATTCGGTAAGAAATTCTGATGTAGAAGTAATGAAGCTGAAAAGATATCCAAGTATTACGATTGACCGACATCTTAGGTGGGATAAACATATAGATATTCTGGTGGCCAAACTGAGGTATCTACTTACTGAGTTTAAATAGCTGGAAAAGTACCTAGATTTGACAAACCTGAAGAAGGTATACTCTAATCTATTTCAGTCCCAGGTAAGATATGGCATTAGAGGTAGGGGCAGTGAATATATTCGTCATATCAGGACAGTTAAATGAGTCCAGAGATGGTTGCTACGTGTCATTTATGTGAAGCCTCTCCGGTTGATTTATCTGCTTTTTCAAAAATTATGAATCCCTAGCAACTATTTGTGCTGCAGATATTGTTTGGCATTAGCGCGGGAAAATTTTAACTTACTCTTTCGGAACATCAATATGAAACAAGAAATAAGATGATCATCTTACCCCTAGAGCAGAAAATTGCATTGGCCAAAGATGCTTTCTTTACCTTGCCCCAGGAATATATGATGTTGTTCCGATGGAGCTGAAGAATTTGAAAAAGCTGGTTGCAAAAAAGAAAAGATTCAAATTATGGCTGCTTGATTTTTGTTTTTATCTAGTTAAAAAAAGGGTTTATTGAATGAATTAATACAAAAGATAGTACCATCAGTATGTACTGGGCACAATACTAAGTAAACCACACCTACTTTCAGAAGAGAGTATATAGCTAACTTGACCACAGCTTTTCAATAACCTTCGTTTACTTTCGTAGATATGGTAAACATGATATACTATGGCATATTTTGTTTACTGATTTTTTTTCTAGAACACACGATACTAATTTAGATATACAGGGTGATTCATTAAGGTTGGCCACCGGCGGTATCTAGGAAACCGTTTATCCTATGACTTCCGGAAAAAAAATCTAATGACAAACTCGGACCCTAGAAAATGATTAAAAATATTTTCAAGTTCGTAGTTCCCCACTAGAGGGCGCAATCTATCACTTGTAAAATATAATCTCATTTTTTACGAAATATTCTCCTGCTAACAGTGATAAAGAATAATAAAATAAGAAACTACTCTTTCTATTCAACAACTTTTGTCTAGTAATTTTTCTATATTTCCTTTTTTTTAGTGATGGAATGGATAAACTTTTCTTCACGAAAAAAACATTCTTACTCCTGTATGGGTGAACCGATTTTCACGAAATTAGATTTCATTCGAAGGCCATCGAATGCAGATCACAGAAACATATGACAACAATATACCGGGTGATCCAATTAAAAACTACACACTGTTTTATGTCACTTCGCCCTAATTGTGCGTTTTACTGGAAAATTTCAAATGCAATGCTATGATTATAACCAAGTGAGAATAAGCCAAGCATTATCACCTACTGACTTTTTAAAATCGCAGACAGATATCATTGGTCGTTTCGGAGTTAATGACATTTTTGTAAATTTTGACAAGTATTGATCAACCCTGTGAAATGCAGGAGGAATTGAGTTATTTCATCTCTAAACAATTAGATGAAAGGAAAAAACTCATCAAAACAACGAAACAAGCTGATTTAGATCCAGTAAGCTTTGGCGATACTGTTCATTTTCGGTATCTATAGCTGTAAAAGTTTTTTAGGACGATTGCAAACCACTATTTTATGATGCCCCATTATTCAAACGAAGGAGCATATGATATGCTTAATGTTCATATTGAATGTTTAGAAAATGCAGTAGCTGAAAGGGAATACCCGATACGATATACTCAAAGACGTCGTCATTCCAAAAAGGTATTCAAAAGATTGACACGTAGAGTGCGAGAAACTGGTAAGGTTCAATTCTTGGAAGAAAAAATAGAAAACGTAGAAGCCGTAATGAGGATAATATCATAAAAGTTTTGGCTTGTTAACAAGGCAAAGGTGCTTGAAATTTTAATGGAAGATCTTCCAATTCTTTCAGAAAATATTGCTATTCGATGCAGGTTAGATATGTGGTATCAACAAGATGGTTGCACGGCGCATTATGCTGCTAATGTTAGGAAATATTCATATAACGTCTTCTCAAAGAGGTATATTGAATGAGGGAGTATTTTTCCATGGCCAGAAAGATCACCCGACCTCACAGTATTAGATTTTTATTTTTGGGGGAGAATAAAGACTTAGTTTTCCGAACACCCCCCACTACAAGTGAGGATATTCAAAATAGATTTCGACAGGCAGCTTCTTCTCATACTGAAATTGTGGCCAGTGTCAACTCAACGAAAGAAAGACTGAATTTATGTGTAGAAAATAATGGTAGACATTTTAAATATTTGAATTGATTAGGTGTAAGTGTTGTTTTTCTGTTTAAATATTTTCGTTGTTGCTAATTTTTATTTTATTTTATCGCATCATTGTTATTTCATGTGTGTTGAGTATTTTGCTGCGTTGTTAAAACGCATAAAGTCGCTTCCCTGTTTATTCAAGCTCACAGAAAGGATCAACATTGATCAAAATTTACAAAAATGTCAATAACTCCGAAACGACCGATGATATCTGTCTGCGATTTTAAAAAGTCAGTAGGTGATAATGCTTGGCTTATTCTCACTCGGTTAGAATCATAGCATTGCATTTGAAATTTTCCAGTAAAACGCACAAATAGGGCGAAGTGACATAAAACAGTCTGTAGTTTTCAATTGGATCACCCGGTATATTGTTGTCATAAGTTTCTGTGATCTGCTTTTGATGGCCTTCGAATGAAATCTTATTTCGTGAAAATCGCTTCACCCATACAGGAGTAAGAATGTTTTTTTTGTGAAAAAAAGTTCATCCATCCCATTACTAAAAAATAGGAAATATAGAAAAATTACTGAAACAAAAGTTGTTGAATAGAGAGAGTAGATTCTTATTTTATTATTCTTTACCACTATTAGCTGGAGAATATTTCGTATAAAACGAGATTACATTTTACAAGTGATAGATTGCGCCCTCTAGTGGGGAACTACGAACTTGAAAATATTTTTAATCATTTTCTAGGAGCCGAAATTGTCATTAGATTTTTTTTCCGGAAGTCATAGGATAAACGGTTTCCGAGATACGGCCGGTGGCCACCCTTAATGAATCACCCTGTACATACTGTTATCATATTGACTGATCATTTCAGTTTCTATATCGAAGTTTGCTGCAGTTTTATTCTGAGATTCAGAATATTTTTTCAATGAAGAATACCTTCCATAAGGTTTCCTTGCTCAATCAAAATCTAGTTTAGTTATTTGAATTCACACAGCTGAATATACGATCAACTGTTGCACTACATGAGTGAGGTATATAACCAAATAGAAGTAGAAGTAGTAATAAAAATACAACAGAATGAGTGGTCAACTCCGCACACGGGAAATCCCAATCCTATCTATCGAACATAGTAAGGGTCTGTAATTCCCCCAATTCAATAGCATCAATATCATTGCATACTACAATATCAATATCGAACGCTGTACGTTCAATATTATCCAAATATAAATTATTACATAAACTGACCGAAATAGTTGAGAAATTTTTCCGAATTCCCGAATTTCCCCAGATTTCGCTCATTTTGAAAAACTTTCCCCACAGTCCCCAAGGGACATCCAATTTCCTCAGATCTGGGGAAAAATCCCCAGACCTGACATCAGTGTCTGAACCGAATATGTCAACTTCCTTATATTTTGATGTATAGATTCACTAGTCACCGTTTTTAATTGTCGAATATGTTGTCTTTGTTTTTTTCTTCGTTTAATTGGATTTACATTTATATTCTTTCTGTAAAAGTGTATATTGTGTATATTGGCAAAATAATTTATATATCGGCTACTGTACATTCTGTTTAATAATAGATCACGTACATGCTCACAACTCTGTGATAATTGTTCATACCTTGAGCTTCAGGGAATAAACCCTATTGTTATTATTTTTAATGCAGATACTATGGAAAAAAACTTGAAGAAAATTCAACTTTTAACACCCTGTATCTCGAACACGATACTTTTGCGGTCCAATGTTTATGAGACTATTTTATTGAATTTAGAATGAATTTCCGACAAGTTTAGACCGGAAAAAATCGAATATCAAATATATTATACTGATTATGTCCTTAAAAAAGCATCTATGGATACTGAAGAGTAAGAAGATCAGGATCCGTTCACCGAAATTGAACTTGTTGTTGCTAAATTCGCCTTTTACTATGCTTGGATTGAATGTGGGAAGATTTCTGGCTATCGCAGTTAACGTACCTTTCTACTTTCTACTGTTACATTGTTAGACTTTGATAGATAATTGTCGAATCGCTGGTTTCACTTCAATTCGGCTCCAAGCACCAATGTTTTTTAGAGTTTTGAATGGAGTGGACTGTTGTAATATTAATCGTTCATTATTCTTCAATTGTGCAGAATATTTGGGATAACGATGTCAAATCCTTGATATTGTTTATATTATAGTGGCCTGACGGCGTTCTCTTCGCCTGCGCTCCTCATAGATCTCGCACGTGTAGATTCTGCGGTCGTGCATGGGAATAAAAATAACCCCTACGCCAGATCCAGTAGCTCATGGTGACCCATGATTACTATTGAAGGGCCAGCCGCATGTGCTGTTTTTTTATTGACTCTGTCCTCTCGGGCCACCGATATTATTAGGCCCCGGAACTTCATTCTTCAAAACAATTTTTGAGTGGATAATATTTCCGCGGAGAGTGAGACACTTGTGATATCAATGACGACGAACACTTGTCTGGTCATTTACCATCCTCGGCGTCCTCTAATTGTAAGCTGAAAGCTGATTAGAGGAAGTTACGACTGTAGGTTTTGCGCTGGTCGTAGGTACCTTTTTGTCTTTACTGATCTTCCAATTCCCATATTAACATGTTATTGATATCACAAGAATCGTACTGCTCTACCAATGTTGGGGACGATAGCTCAGTGATTTTAAGAGATGGAATAGACTGTATTTTTTGTAGCCAAAGCGATAGCGAAATGCGTTTTATTATCAACAAAGATTAATAAGTTTCAGTCAACAATAAATGACTTACCCCTTTCTTCCTTTCGAAGCGTATGTTCAGCTCTTCTCAAGGTCCTTTGGTCACTGATTAAAGAGATTGAGAGGAAGCACTAATTAAAACAATTAGAGAAAATATGCCCAAAAATATTATTACTGCGGTTTTTAACTTTAGCGATCGAGAATCGATTTACTATCGATTTTGCTCTTCCTCAAGGCAAGTTTCACAGAACTCTGACTGGAAAATCGAGCAATCTATCGGTTGATGAATATCTCAAACTATCGAATGAGGATAACACATTAATGTTTGTTATCCGCAAATTTAATAATTTAAATTAAAAAATCAAAGAATTAAAAAATGATTCAGTTTAAAGGATGATAATAAATGTGAAAGCTGGTAATACTGTGAAATTTTTTCCTGACGTTGATGTGAATCTTCCCAAATGAAATATGGACAGATACGGCTTTATAACATGCTCTTTGCCTTGAAAAATCTTGTTATCTCACTCTATTCGTCATCATATAATTATATTCAACTCCTAAATAAGAACATAAAAACTAAGGTAGGTATTGACAATAATGTATTAGATTGTATAATATAATACCTTTTTTATGGTGAATAAAATTTATTATTATTATTATTATTATTATTATTCAATTAATACTAAAATATATAATCTGACATTTATTCACTCCTATCTTATTCGTTAAGATATTCACAGAGAATTTGTACTTTGGAAAATTTATTTGGTATTTTGAATTCAAAATGATTACTATCAATGAACAAATAAAACATCACAGCTTCGGCGGGAAGTTCTAAATCGAACAAATAGATGATTTTGAAACAGATATCGAATCAACATCGGATATTATCAAAGAGTACAATTATTTCTTTTACCGAAAAAATATCTGGGCCAATACAAAAAATCTAGGGTTGTACTGAGGTTTTCGTGTTTTTTTAAATGATCGATTCTCTCTTCAACTTCTTGTTGGTTCCTTCCAACATAAATGACGGATTCTTGGGAATCTTTTATGGTGAATTCGATGGTGGTATTTATTCCGCTTGTCAGATCCTTTCTGACGACTCTGGAGGTAGGGACCAGGTTACCGTAGAGAGCCCAGAATATTTCTGCATCATGACCATCTGTGAAAAGATATATTGTATTAGAATAATGATACTAGTGCGCCCAGATCTCTATTGGTGATAGATATACCTGGGCTATAGATCTCATTAAATGATAGATCTACCAAGGTGGTAGATTTGCCACCATCTAAAGCTTATATAACTAAATGGACAGCAGGTAACATGTAAACATTTCCTTATATGGTAAAGTTGGAGACCCGATCGAATCATGCTATTGTAAGTCACCCATTGTTCTCGCTAGGAAGTTCAACGCCACACGACACTTTTCCGCAAACTAAGCATTCCAACGATAGGAATTCACGGAAATCGCACTGACCTAGAATTTTAAATGGATAATTATTCCTTCGAAATATTTCAATATTTCGGAAAAATGTTCGAATATCGAACATTGTTCCGAGGTCAGGACGATGCAGACTTCGTTTGCATGAAGATGGTGATGATTGTGTTGGGTACTTTTGTCGTGTAGCTCCTCCGAGTTGTGTGGTGACTCAATCCTACTTGGTTGTTGAATGATGGGTAATATGAATCGTAATCATCGGCGTATTTAAAATTGTTTGAGGAGGGTCAGGATATGCGATATTCGATGATGTCGTCGTAAAGTGTAGCAGGTGGATGCATTTATGTGGATTCTGTTGGAACCTTGGCTTCGGCATACATCTGGTCCAGTTTGAAAATTTGTTGTGTGTTTCATTGATCAGACTTTATTAGAGTGATGATTTATTAATTACAATCTAGGGATTCACGGAAATCGCATTGACCTAGAATTTCAAATGGATAATTATTCCTTCGAAATATTTCAATATTTCGGGATAATGTTCGAATATCGAACACGCTTGAAATGAGATTCCTTTTGTGACTCTATTGAATATTATGATTTTGTTAATCGTTTCATTACATAAAATTGACTTTTAAGATTTGGTAATGATATTTTACACAGTACTGAGTGTTTTCATATGATCCTTGGATTTTGTGTTTGAATGTGAGCTCACTGTCATCCTCTATCCACGAACTGAATTTCGACTCAATCGTGTCTGTATTTCTGTAAATATCGAGATGATGAAATTTCAAATTCGTGGATCTTCTAAACCGTTAGGCGGATCTTGTCCATTCCGTTTTACAGCCGGGCTTCGACCTACTTCAAACAAGATAACTTTGCAAAGGAATTAGAGACTCGAAATTTTACGCCCAACGGTTTAGTAGATGAACGCATTTCAAATTTCGTCATCTCGATATTTCAAAATAAAGACACGATTGAGTCGAAATTAATTTCGTGGAGAGACAATGACGGTGCTCACATTCAAACACAAAATCCATGGATCATATGAAAACACTCAGTACTGTGTAAAATATTAGAACTCAATTTTATGTATCCAAACTACTAAAAACGCAAACACAAAAGCTTGGTTTAATAAAAATTTTTATCACAATTCTATTTTCGGTAACTGGACGCTTTAGATGCCTGAGACGACAATTAACGTAAACGTAACAATCACCCTTATTCAAATTTCATAAAATCTGCAGAAGAAATATAACCATCCGGTGTCGAATAATTTAATACCATATTTATGAAAAAAATAAATCTTTTTGTTGGTGTTCTTACAAACCAATATTTTAGTACAATCAAAGTTCAACAAATACAACAGGGTTTATTGAATATTCATTTTTGAGAATATTTCCTTCATAGTAATTTGTATCGATCATGTAGTCAGATTTATTATGTTCACATCGAAAGAAATTAAAGTGAATTCCTTCATGCTCCTGTATAAAACATTACTGCATTATGAACATTAAAATTTTCCGTTTAATTAATGAAGATGGCCAATATAATTGACATATCTCAATTAAATTAAGTATTCATGATATCATGTTCTCCATTCAGGATGAATGCAAGACTGCATATTGAATTATTTCTTTATTTATCGATTATTGATGATGATAACAAAGTATAGTTCAATAAAATACATATTGTGATACAAAAATGCAAAGAAAAGTTTAATAATTGAAGTCTACATTCATCAGACTACTGAGGAATTCGCGTCAGATGTGAAGAATTAATCTGTCAGTTGTATTATTTATTTATTAGAAATAAGAAATACAACGGACTGTTTAGAGTCCACTACTGTATTCACGTATACATAATTCAAGGTATTACACCATATTTAATGATGAATAAAAGAAAAACAATTCAATTCAGCCCATTTAAAAAAGTATATCTTCCTGGAGAACGCACTATTTATTTTACAGAAGGCCAAGAAGAAGTCGCATTACAGTGTCCAAAAATAAGCCGTTTGGAGGTATATTTTCGAGTGAATTGTTCGGATAGTAAAGCGCGAAAATTAACCGTCTGCTTAATACCGCTTCATTATTCTTTCAATGAGAAACAAAATCGCTGGGCGAAACGTATGAATAATTGCCGCGTGATACCTAGAATGTACACGATAAGTCCCAAGTGCATAGAGAAACTACATTCGAGCATTTCATTGTTACATGTACCTGGCTATACATCTTTCGAACATTTCCGTACATTTAATGGAATAACGTTTTCCACCTTCGAATAAGCGGTTCCAGAGAGAGGTCTGATCGCATCTGATGTCGAATGGGTGAAAACTCTAGAACACGTAGCTCTTGTGGACATGCCAGGATGTATGAGAAAATTATTCGCGTACAAGCTGGGCTTTTGCGAGATCAACGATCCGACCTCTCTTTGGACCACCTTCGAACGTTCTATATACGAATATTTTGTGAGGAGGGGATATTCTGAGTTTCAATCGGAAAATCGTGCCCTTCGCAAAATCGAAAATACATTACGTTCTCTGGGTAAAACATTGATCGACTTCAATTAACCGGAACCATCAGTTGACGTTGACAACGAAGACGAAGAAGATTTTGAATTGATTTCGGAAGATTCAAGACCGCAATCGTTGAACTCAGAACAACGTGACGTATTCAATCGTATTTTTGCGGCGGTAGAGTCTACGACGATTAGAGAAAGATATTTTTATTTCCAGGGTACCGGAGGTACCGGTAAGACATATGTATATAACACGATATTGGATTACTGCGAAAAACAGCATCAACCCTCTATAGCCGTCGCTTCAACGGGAATTGCAGCCTTGTTACTTCGAAAGAGTAGAACCGTTCATTCGACGGTCAGGCTACCGTTGGATGTAAACGAAAACTCCCGTTCTTCGATAACCACTCAATCCCAAGAAGCCGATCGGTTGAGATCGTTGCGACTTATAATTTGAGATGAAGTGTCCATGGCGAGCTATCACGTAGTAAACGCGGTAGACGAGCTCCTTCGGGACGTATGTGCCGATCAAAGACCTTTCGGAGGTAAGTGCATACTTTTCGGAGGAGACGTGAAACAACTTCTACCGCTAGCATCCGGACGAGTTCAACAAGTAGAACTGTTCTTCTCAAATTGTCAGTCGTGGAAAAATTCCAAAGTGCTAACTTTGACTACCAATATGCGCGCTTTTTCAGTTGGAGTTGACTTAAAACGTGGGTTTGAAGATCTTGGCGGAGGTCTCACCAATATTAAAACCAACAAAAACGAAACAGCGTGCAAGGAATTTATTCGTCTACCAGAGCGCTGTCTAACAATGGATAGCATTCATGCATATATGTACAGCTAAACGCTCCAACTCGAGGACAACTCGCTTTGCGAGCGATACTTTGTTCCAGACACGATCATTGTAATCAACTCAAGGATGAAATTATCGAAAATCTTTCCGGAGACATCATCGTTATACGCAGCAATGACAGTATAGCTTCGGGCGATGAGGAGGAAATAACCCATTTCCCCGTAGAATATCCGAACAGCATAGCACCAAGTGGGATGCCGCTTCATGAAGTGAAACTAAAAGTAGGCTTACCGATTACACTCTTGAGAAATTTATCTTTAGAGGACGAATTGATGAACCGTACCCGTCTCTTGGTGCTGTAACTGATGTGCTTCTAACTGCTGAGATAACAACTGGTCGTTTTGCGGGACGAAAGATTTTCATTCCTCGAATGGATCTCACTCCGACCGATCAAAACATGCCCTTCATACTTAAGAGGCGTCAATTCCCTGTCAAAGTTTGTTTCGACCCCACAACCAACAGAGCACAGGGACAAACATTTGATCAGGTTGGAATTTACCTAGGAAGCCCAGTCTTCTTTCACGGACAACTTAACGTTGCCTTCTCGAAAGCCCGCCCTCGGGATGCCGAAAAGGTGGAAGTGGTGTTCGGCAAAGACCAAGGCAAACTAATCCAATCTTCCGACCGTGTATTCACCAAAAATATTGTTTATACCAATGTATTGAATTCCATTAGGACGTTGCCCCTCAACCTGGAGAAGTTTTGCGTGCTACAGATTGGTAGGAACGATCTTGAACTGTCGTACGTGCTCATGGGGCGACCTCTTGTAGTTGGCAGGAGCCATTGTGACTTGTGACCTTGGTGTAGTGGTGAATTCCGGTCTAGATTGGTCGGAGCACATCTCGACAATCTGCAACGGGGCCAGAATGCGATCGATGAACCTCGATCATTAATACAAGGGACATCTCTCTGTTAATCTTATCTTTTTTTCTTTTGCGCCCGCTCTGTGGAACACCGCGTTATCATTTCGCCCAAATGTCTTTAATTTTCGAATTTTGGGCCGGAAATGGACATAAACGATTAGGTTGTAATACCTGAAGAAGAATCCGAGGCCAAATTTAATTCTATCTGGTCGTCCGTCCTTCCGTATGTGCTCTAACTTTCGAAGGAAAGGACATAGAGTCTTGACATTTTCGGATTAGGTTTGGTGCATATCTCGGTCGGGTTCGCTAATGTGTAAAATTGGCCAAATAGTTTTCTTGTTGTAACCATTTGAAGTTTTGAGATTTTTTCCTGCATATCGAAAAAAATACTGATCAGACCGAAGATTCGTAGACAGTCGAAGAATATCAACGCGCCATCTATTGGAAAATTTGGTGGGCATCCTCCCCCTAGAAAAATGTAATAAATCTTTAAATTTTCTCAATTTTTTTGAAATTTCAATTCCGGAAATATCCATAGTATTTCCATGAAATTTGGCGCATTGCTAAAGTCAATATTTAACAACAGTGTACCAAGATTCAGTTCGATATTTACTTCCGTAAATATTTGAAAAAAAATATGTCAAGTTTTGCTTTGGCAACGAGTTTAAACAAGCTCCTTATCTCACGTCAGTGATTTCCTATAATTTTTCAACTGGGTTTCATGCTGAATTATATGGTGGAACGGCCGATTAGGATTATAATTCGTAGGTTTTCAAACTTTGAATGTTAGGATGAAGATTGGATGTTGATTTGCTGATGTCGTTTAAGTTTGAAAACCGAAAGGGGGACAACTGAAAAGTAGGAGGAGATATAACTAAAGAGTTTTCATATTATATCTTTTGAGACGTGTGGATTACATTTCTAAACTGAATAAGAATGGTTTTTTAGACTCTAATCAATCCTATTGGTCTGTCTGACTGACAATTCATAACAAAGGCATGGTGTGATAAGGGGTTACTTTTAAAATTTGATTGATATTCAGATATACAGATCAACGAGAGCTCCTATAATGATTGCCCTATCTCACAACTATCATTGTGAAGAAAACGAGAAAAATCACGATTATCGAATAACACAATTAATAGAATCTTTCGTATAACGAACAATTTGTTCTCATGAATACAATGTTAATTTTATTATTCGTACTTTGGTTTGAGATGTGACTGTTCATATGAATTAATTAATGACGGATTTTATTAATTTAATGATACAAGTTCTTGTATTCAATGAAAACTTAGTCCATGAACATAAAACATTAAATCCATAATATTATCGAATCGTGTTATTACTGAACAGAGCCTCATAGTATCTATGAATTGGAGTTTCAGTTAATGAAGGATATTTCATAAAGTAGATGAAAAAGTTCATTTATCAATGAAACGAAGTTGATGATTGCCATTCATTGATACAATGAACGATATTTTTTTCAGTGTACTCCAGCTCCACCAGTAACAAAATTGAAAAGTGGTGATGAAAACTTATCGCTAAAATGGTAATTTATATGTATTAGATATTAGAGAGATATTGCAGTGTCAAATTTGTGTGACGTTATTAGCGCAAACGTTATTTTTGACATCTAAGCATGCGCAGATTCAGTTTCAGAATAATGCGACGTTAATAGCGTTAGCGTCTAACGTTATTTACGGAAAATTGCGAGCCGCTATTTACGTTGCGCTATTCTATATCGGAAGGATTCGTTAAGCTTCGGGTCCTTCTGGCTCCCATCACTGTCATAGGAAAGCTGTTTATTTATATGTTTTTTCGTTTTTTGGTGTTAATTTCACAACTTCCTCAGATTTTTTAAATCTATTTTATAATACCCTTTACACACAACTGATATTAGACATCAAGATTCATTAGTGCTACCACAACAAATTTTTTTCTCACATAGATATTTGCTACTTTTTCACGAATTAAGAAATAATTTCGAGAGCAACACGAGGGATTTGAAATTAGGAATAGTTTGAACCATGCTAATTATATTGTGCAATATAACTAGTTCCACTCCTTCTGCGATAGCACCAGCTGAAATTACCGCTTCCCTCTGTCCAGAATCAAAAAACTAATTCAGAAATGCAAATGATTGAACTTTAGGAGTTTAAACGTGAGATGTAACACAAAAATCTGACGTCTCACCTTTGAATAAAGAACACCTTCTTTATTCAGGGCGTCTCAGATAACCTAACCAAACAAACTCATAACTAACGCAACGGTAACAAAAACGTGTAGCAATAGGTGCACTTTTAAAACGACCGTTAAAACCGAAACGTAATATTCAGCGTAACCGTAATAACAAAACCCTTGCGCTATTCAAAAGTTGCAATATCTCTCTATTGTCGCTTTCCGTTATTTAGGGGCCGACATAATTGATTATATGCATCAGAAGTAGAGATGGGAATACCGGTTCCACCCGTGTCGCGGTATTTTCGCGACGGTTCCAGAAAAATACCGCGACAAAATACCGCGATTTTGGAACCGTCGTTCCAACGCTGAAACAAAATGAATTAGTAAGGCAATCTGTTTCTCAAATGATATAAATTCTCTTTTTATTCTACTTATAGCTATTGTATTCAGATTTAGAGCTTCCAAGAACTTCTTCCACTAACATATTTTCGGTTAAAACCTGACGTATCCTCAAACTATAATTGATTTTTTCCAACTTTTTTTTTCATATTTTCTTCACATTCGAGATATATCAATTCAATTGAAAGAGAAGAATGCCTTGAGGATTAATATTTTCTCAATTGAGAAGATTATTATTTAAAATTACATATTTACAATAGACATTATCATTATAAAGGACGCAAACTGTATCAATATTAATATCTTGTTTTACATGAATACATGTTTTGCATAATAAATTTTCAATTCATATTATCCTTCAATAACTTCCACCAGCAGATTGAAATAATATCTACGGATATGCATAAAGTATTGATGAATATGGCAATTATCGAAAAGAAAGCATAACTTGCATAACACACAATCTGATGGAATATTATATTCCATCAGATTGTGTGTTGTGAACTACTTGTCACAATATCACCTTCTGAAAGTAAACCATGTAACACCGTATCGGAAATGTAACAGCTGATAACGAAGTAGAAACATCCACAGTTTCTAACAATGAACTCTATATTATATACCTGGAAGGGACAGTCTTTCTCATTGCAGTAAAGGGAACTCTGTCGCATTTGTTCTAAATATTTTTAATATTTCGTTTCAAATTAGGAGAAACTGAATTTTTTTCTGACTAATTCGTGAATAAGGTAGGATTGAAGAAGATCGAACATGTTCAAGTGAAATTTCAACTTAGTGAGCGGTTTTTCTGGGGAACAGCGCGTTATCATCCTCCGTAAATTTGCGTTTTTTTGTCGAAAAAGGTTCCAAGCGACCAGGTTGGATTCTTGATGAAGAGTTCAATGTCAAATTGAATTCTATTCAGCCGCCCGTTGCCACGATAACTTACTTCCGAGAAAAGCTATAGCGACTTAAAAAATTCAAAATAAGTTCGTTAATGGGCAAAATTTACCTTACAATTTCGAAGTTATATCCATTTCAAATATATTATTTTATTTACTCTATATCCCAAGAAGTACTGATGCGATCAGATTGAAACTTGCTAACTGATTGCATGAAGAATCGTTAAAAAAATATTTTTTTCGGAAACTATCAATGAGATTTCAATGAAACTTGGCGCAGACCTTGAAGTCGAATCTGAACACCAATGTTCGAAATTTCAGCTCGATTCGACACACATTTCCAAAAATATCGGAAAAAAGTATGTCAAATTTCGCATTGGCAATGAATTTTAACCAGCGCTTAAATTTTCCTGACTTCAAGTCAGTGCTTTTCGAGAAGTATTTTCCTATGTTCCTATTATTTAAATTTATTGTAATAATGATAAAACTATCGTCAATGCACAGCTCACATCAACATAATTCTTCACTTTTTGAACCATACGCGGTGAAGGCAGAGAAAGTAATGGCATATCAGAGAAAAATAGATATTCATTTTCAAAAATATTGCACTTTCTAAACGATGTAATACCCAAACTACCTGAATTTCCAAGTAAAACCAAATTCAACCGTTCAACACCATTTACTTCAATGGGTGTGACAGAGAGAGGTTACCGTAATTAGCGCTATCTTTGTTTCGTTGCCCCTTGTTACGCTTTAAGCTTAGTTGAAGAAGGGTCGGGTCCTTTCCAGGTAGTAATATAGAGTTCTATGGTTTCTAATGAGGCGCACTGCGCACTAGAGCTGTAACTCCTGTAACAGACGTAATCGCATTGCGATGGGTATTCTGTTCGCGGTATTCTGGAACCGAGGAACGTGGAGCGAGATAGGTATCGATCGCGACTGGAGCGAGGAACGAGTAGAGAGTTACACGGTATTTTGGAACGTCGGTTACTTTGGAACGTGGAACGAGATCGATCGCGACTGGAGCGTGGAACGATTGGAGAGTTACACGGTATTTTGGAACGTCGGTTCCAGAGTAACCGTCGGTTACTTTGGAACGTGGAGCGAGATAGGTATCGATCGCGACTGGAGCGTGGAACGATTGCAGAGTTACAAGGTATTTTGGAACGTCGGTTACTTTGGAACGCGTTACTTCTCTGTTTTGGAGCGCGACAGACGGTTCCAGAGAAATACCGCTCCAAAATCGCGGTATTTAAATACCGTCACATCTCTAATCAGAAGACAATTCGTTGGGTAGGAGAAAAGTTTGTGCAGGATTGTCGTTAGAGCGAACTGGATTTCCACCCCTCTGTACTGATATATCACAATCAGGTTGAACTAGGGCATACGCGGCAAATTCGTCATCAATGTTATCTGCAAGCGCATCGTTTTGCTCTTCTTGGTCATCGGAATTTTTATCTGTCTGATTCAGTAAATTCTCTGTATAATTATTATCGAAAAAACAACGAAATTTTTTTTAATCAACTTCAATCTGTTCTGGATTATTTTATAAATTTCTTGACAGTTTGCATTGCTTAATTCTTTCTCTTCGTCTCACCATGAAGAAACAACATGACTTGTTCTCTGTAGTAGTTGTCGTTGTCTACATCTTTATGAACATCAAATCGTCTATAACGTAAGATGTAAGATTTTCGACGAATTTTGTAACTTTTACGATTACCATGAAGGTTCTCAACAATTTCTTCGTCCTCCTCATTAGTTCGCTGTCATCATCTTCATCATCCACATGTATTTGACGATTTTCTATAATGATTTCAGTTGCGAATGAAGCAAAACAGTAACTTTCTAGTTCTTATTGACGTTTCAAATATTTATCGATAACGTTCATTACAAAAATATTATTAGAGTCTGGTTCTATTTTTCGGAGTTTCTTTTCTGATTTCAACATTTTTACCCGTTCTCCTAGTGAAAATGTACTGACAAATATATTGTGGAGCAGATATTTCGGGAGCACTCACAAATTTATTATCAATCGCTCGAAGTTTTTCCTTAAATGTTAAGTTACCTGAAGAGAGCTCTTTGTCCAAGTCACTTGAATTTCAGACATGCCTCGATTGGATTCATTAATATAATTAATTATGTACTGAACCAAACATATATTGAAGGTCCATATTGGCCCTATGCATTGACAAAATTTTGACATTCATCCATTTATCATACAATCTAAAGGCCTTCGTTCGAAAAAAATGATATTACGTTTAATTCCAGCTCGAATGGAGAAAATATAATAGTCGTAAGAGATATTAAATTTTGTTGGAAAATCATCGAATGTCAGACCATTTTCGGTTTGAATAGTTTCAGCTAACAAGTCAGATATTTTTTGTCGAATATGTGCTAACTTGTTGGCATTATCTTTTGTTATATTCTGCAAACAATACAACAGTGTTATACATTTGAGGATAAGGTATATAAAACCTTCATTTCTTATTTCACCGTTTATCAATATGACAGGTTGCAGTGTGTTGATGAGTTTTGAGATATCTCAAATTTGAAACTAATTCGTTTTTACCATCTAGGTGTATCTTCACTTATTTCTTCCGTTGAAATATACAGAATCTATCAACATTATATAAAGAAGTAACCAAAAGGTCATTTGCAATTCATTAACTATAGAAATTAACGAAAAGATATGTTGAAAATTTAAAAGAATAATAACAATATTATCATTCAAGGATATGTCCAATAAAGTTTTCCATCAAAGGGTTGCTGAATCCACTTTATTTAATCCATGGATCCTGGAACTAGTAGTGAAAACCTAGAAATCAAATTTTTGAATTAATTCAAAATTGAGAACTTTAGGAAATCACCTTTTTTTTTCAAGTGAAAAATGTTGCTTGAAAATATTGGTAGGCTTTCCTACAGTAGAAATACAACTGAAAATAATGAAAACTATTGGTAATGGAATCAAATTGCCCCTGCGTTACTGCATCAATACAGCATTACAAACTTTGAAAAGTATATATGACTCTGTTAACACAGAGGCGATTTCTATAAAGAGTTTCAATTTTTTTTTGCCTACTGTTCATTTTGAGTTTGAATAATTTGAAAGATCCAGTTCTTTATGAATTTGGTACAAGGACTGCTGCTCAGGGGACAAATATGATTGAGAATCCTACTAATGTTCGTGAAAATACAGGTTCATTTTCAACTAAAAAGGAATATTTATTTACCTATGTAATTTTGGCAACCTCAGCACTAGAAGCAAAGCTTGTTGTATCAGGCTTTTCTGCTGAAGGTTGACAGATGTTGAAGGCATCAATGATTTTCTCAGAGTCATTACTGGAACTATTATAACTGTCTTCGGAACTCAAACCATAAGATTCATATCTACATGATCATTCAGAACATAGTCGGGGATTGCATCAATATTTCAGAAGGATTCTTGGAAAAATCGAGACAATGCAGGTTTTTTTTGAGAACCTGCGACATTACTCGTATGGACTTTCATCTGAGGAAAATTTTCATGTAAATTTAAGTTTGATCGAGGAAGGTTTCATTGATGTTTCGGATATTAGTACAGGAGCTAAATGAGAAAAGAATACAAAAAACTGTATAAAATATCTGGAAACTATTAGTTTATCTAGCCAGTACCCTTAGTAAACAACTCCATTTTCATTTTACCGGCAAAAATTCTAGAAGTCAAAGTCAATTGTCACTTCGGATCATCCAATCCCGACGGAGAAAGCTATACTTACATATCTTCTTTCTACCTTAATCTCGAGTGGCCAGTCACAGAAAATTGCTTCCCATATTCCACTAGGAGTTTCACCCCCCTGCTCACAGATGAGTCGGATTCAATAACCGAACGATCAAGAGCTATCCCCTCCAGTTTCAGATGTAATAAACGATCGATACGGACTGGTCTGAGCTAGAGATGGGAACACCGGTGCCACCCGTGTCGCGGTATTGTCGCGACGGTTCCAGAAAAATACCGCGATTTTGGAACCGTCGTTCCAACGCTGAAACAAAATGAATTAGTACGGTAATCTGTTTCTCAAATGATATAGTATCAGATTTAGAGCTACCAAGAACTTTTTCAGCTAAAATATTTTAGGTTGAAATCTGACGTATCTTCAAACTATAATTGATTTTTTCTCAGTACTTTTCCATATTTTCTTCACATTCGAAATATATCATTTCAATTGAAAGAAAAGAATGCCTTGAGAATTAATATTTTCTCAATTGTGAAGATTGTCATTTAAAACTACATATTTACAATGGACATTATCATTATAGAGGACGTAAACTGTATCAATATTATTTGAATATCTTGTTTCACATGAATACATATTTTGCAAAATAAATTTTCAATTCATGTTATTCTTCAATAACTTCCACCAGCAGATTAAAATAATATAATATCTAAAGTATTGATGAATATGGCAATTATCGAAAATAAAGCATAACACACAATCTGATGGAATATTATATTCCATCAGATTGTGTTGTGAACTAATTGTCACAATATCACTTATGAAAGTAAACCACGTAACACCGTATCGGAAATGTAACACCTGATAACGAAATAGAAACATCTACAGTTTCTAATTAGGCGCACTCCACACTGGAGCTGTAACTCCTGTAACAGACGTAATCGCGTCGCGATGGGTATTCTGTTCGCGATATTCTGGAACCGAGGAGAGTGGAGCGAGATATGTATCGTCGCGACTGGAGCGAGGAACGAGTAGAGAGTTACACGGTTCAAGAATAACTATCGGTTACTCTGGAACGTGGAGCGAGATAGGTATCGATCGCGACTGGAGCGTGAAACGAGTGGAGAGTTACACGCTTACTTTGGAACGTTACTTCTATGTTCTGGAGTGCGTTCAGATGCTTTACCCGGTAGACAAAAATCGCACGGTAGGATGTTTCTTGGTTGTGCTTGGTTGTAGCCGTTGACTATAAGATTCATCTGAACGATGTGGTATAAATGTCAAATATCATCTTATCTTACTCAACCCCAAAAAAATAATATTTTTGATATCCTCCTTTTTGGCAAGGCAAAAATGCATATACAAGTCCCAGAGGAAGAAATATATATTTCTTCCTCTGAGATACAACCAGTTCAAGAGTAAACAACTATTAAATCTGATTTTGAAATTGTAAACATAACCCAAACTTCTCACTCCTGTCATTATAAACTGCAAAGCGCATGCGGGTCAATTTTTACCCATGTACTGGCTGGGTTGGACGGTTGGACGCCCGGTAAAGTTTCTCCCAAGCATCTGAACGACCTAACCATTGGCCAGACGTATTCATCTGAACGCTTTGGGAAGAGCCCGGCGTCACACGGCGTAGCATCTGAACGCACCCCTGGAGCGCGACAGGCAGACAAATGCCGCTCCAAAATCGCGGTATTTAAATACCTTCCCATCTCTAGTTTGAGCACATCAATTTGAATACCGAACGCGTCTAGGTTATGCCGGTTTTAGAACGGAAGTGAACTGTCAAACTCCGTAGCAGGTATCGAAAGGCAGTGACGTCATCAGAATTTCGTAGGTGATGGGTGTGGCACCTAAACTGAAGGTGAATGAGTAAAATAATGGCCGTAGTCGTTATATTGAAGGTAAAGGATGATGACTCAATGGGCGTAGTCGTGTTTGTGCGGAAAAATGGATATTTTCCATGGCTGCGTGAAAAAATCCGATGATAACTCGAAGCGTACGTGACGGGCGTGAGCCATACCATATTAGCACCTGATCATTGATCTTATCTAATAGTATGTGTACAATGCTTTTGGTTTCTGAATTGATTTTCGGTTAGTTTTTTTACAACAGGTATGTCGAATCAATAATCTCTGGTGGGATTTTTTTTTATTGTTCAGTGGTTTGGTCATGTGAGTGATAAATGATGTAGCAATCTTTGTTTTAATTTAATGTTTGTGTTTTGGGAAGTTGTCATTCCTACATATTCTGTTTCGTCTAGTTTATTTGTTGTAAGATTGAAAATTTGTTTGGTTTGGTTGGATATTGTTTCGTGAACGGTTTCAGTGTTACCAAGCTCGTGAAGTTGTTTGACTGAAGTGTATCTATTTTTGTTGAGTATGATTCTCGAGAATTTGTTTTGTAGTCGTTGTAGCTTTTTGTAATTAGTGTCCGAAATTTTGCTCCAAATTGGATTCGCATAGAATGCTGGCTTAATTCCTTGTATAAAAATCCGAAATTTGGATGTTCGGCTGAGTTTGCTATGCTTGTTGATTAATGGGAAAATTTTGTTGAGAATTGTGTAGCATTTTTGTGTTATGTTACCTAGACGGTAATTGAAAGATAATTCTATATCTAGGGTGACTCCTACATATTTTACCGAATTTTGAATCTGGATAAGCTCGAAGTTGAATTCCACATTGCCGCGGATCGGTGGAATATTGCGTTTCTGGGTGAAATGTGTTAGGGTTGTTTTCTTGGCATTGATGTTAATTTTCTACTTGTTGTAATATTTTTCTTGTTCATTGACATGAGCTTGAATATATTTATTCGCATAATTTGGATCAGATGATTCCGTAATATGGCCGTGTCACCTGCGAAAATTGTTGTTTTTGTTCCGGGCGTATTTGGGATACCATTGATTTAGTAGTTGTCTGTTGAACATGTGGTCCATACAACGATTGTACTTCATCTTTATCATCACGATTTAAGTCTGCGAGGATACCCTCCCTATAAAATGGAAACATAATAGCTTCACTATCACTGGAATGTCCAATACCTAAAGTATGTCCCATTTAATGTACTAGAGTATTGACTAATGATGTATATCCTGAAGGAGTTTCATATAATATAAACCATCTTTCTGCCGAATCCAAGTGAATTTTACGACCTACATCTCTCTAAGGAAAAAATGCATGAGCTAACACCTTTCCACTACCATCGAAATTCCAATCACATTCACTGTTTCCACTAAAATCTCTATGGAACGTGTGATTCGTGGTCGAATAAATGATAAAAATATCGGGTTCTGAAAAATCCATTTCAAAAGTTAAACCACAATCTTGTTCCCACATATTAAATGCATATCTAGCCATTTGCTCATCCTGAGCTGTTCCTCGTACGAATTTCCATTTCAATCGTTTCTTCAACAACCATTCAGTTTGAAGATGGGTCTGAAAAATCAAACATTTCACATCGACGTTTTTGCATTAGATTATATGTGCTACTATCCAATATTCCAGTCGTTTCGAGTTGAAGAATTCCTGAAATTTTTTTATTGCATTTTATATTCATAATTGTTTTTTATCGCACTTTGAGAATTATTTGGGATTTTCAGGTATCCATAATTGATTAGATAAAATGTTGCATTGATATTCGTGAAATCTTGTACCACATTTTCAGTTTCCTCTAACGCGAACGTAGAAGATGAACGGAAAATTATTGGAAGTAATATTATTACTAATAATAATGTCATATTCAAGTTCGAATTGCAGAATTAAAATGTAAACTGACTTCAACCGCATTCTCATCAACCTTTTATATAATTATTGTGTTCGAAGGGAGGTGCAATCGATAAGAAAATTAAATCAATCATAATATTTCATTTCAATATAATACGTCTAGATGAAACGGATTTCAGATTGGAAAATCTGTTTTTATCCATGAAAACTGAAGACCATTTAATTGCGTGGTTGGTATCAATCAACCATTGAAAAAGTTTCTTGCAGTTGAGAAGACTACACATTCCCAATTCACCATGATGCATCATACATTCTGGTTTTCCTTTTTCAAACTTTGGGGATGAAGGTCGACCTTCCAAATTGATGATTGTTGTGGTGGATTTCATTGAAAAATTACATTTCTGATGGCCTCTGATATATACAGTAACAAAACCGTCTAAAATCTCATTAATTATTTATTGTCTTATGTTCTTTGTACTCAATGAAACCATCACTGTATGTGGTTTGAAGAGGAAGCGGTACATTTGATTGTCCTTTTATGCTGCCAACTCATTTATGATAAATTTTTCATTGAAATATATCCTTGCATGTCAAGAGCGATCATACTGGTCAGATTGATGTTATTTTTCGGACTGATTGAGTTAGATGTGAATATTCCATAACACAGTCATAAACTATAATAAAATAAGCTCTAGCAGAGAAGGGGAATCCTTTTCTAGATTCTATCTCAAGTTTCACATCAACAGTTGAAGATTGAAATGATTCACTCTTCAATAGTCCTGAATTTGCTTTTCATGGTTTTAAAAGGCAACGTGTTCTGTAATCGAAACATCGTGCACGAGTAATTGGATATATTCTTATTAAAAGTGCTTCTTCTAAATAATTTATTTTGAATAACATTTTAAATACTTCTTCCTATTCAGACTCTGCGGCTGACAGGGTAAAAAGGATGTTGGAATTCCAAGTTGGCGAATCATTGCCTATCATTTTTTTCCTCTTTCCCAGAACGCAGGTGAGCTGCGTACACCTTGTAAAATTCGATATCCATCGTTATGAAAAACCAAATCGTTTATGAAATTTCTGTCAAGCATTTGTGCTACACAGACAGAAATAGCATTTGAAATGTCAGTGATTTCTTGATTTCGTAAGTATACAAGAAATGACATACAAAAGTTGCTCTTCGATCGAAACGTCTCATTTCTGACTTAAATATCATATTGTATGTTAAATGCATTGTAGGGTTTCTAGGATGACCACAATAAATTGTTGAAAAAGACATTTCCTCTGCTTTCGTATCTTAAAGAAGACCTATTGGTCGTTCCCCTTCTGCTGGGGCTAGAGCCAAATTTTCAATATCATTTTCATCTTGGATTATAGTTTCTTGACCGCCTAGATTTAACGGTCTTGTCCAGCATTTCCATCGAGGTAATTGAATTGAATCTGTTCATTTTGATCTGAAGTTTGTGGCATGTTATTGTCTGGATGTGGAGAAGATATATCGTTTCGGGCAACAACATACTACTCTGTTTGGGGTAAATTTCCCAAAAAAATGATTGTCTTACATTATTAGGTCGAATTGTTTAAATCATATAATGGTGTTCATGTGATAGTTTACGCTTCAGCTTCACTTGAAATGTTAGTGTGTTATTAAATGTACTTGGTGAAACAGGAAGATTTGAATCAATCGATACTGATACATCGATAACATTACCTTGCAAACTGCATTGTGGTTCGTAACCTAAACTTCTAATTTGCATGAATGGCAAACGAATAGCACATAGTATTTCTTCTAATACTGTTAAACTTTTCAACATTTCTGGAAAAGCAAGACCATTACCAAGACAAAGTTTAGGAATTCAAAATTTTTCAATCTATCTATAACAAGTACCACAAAAGGAGTATAACTTTTTAAATATCTTCTATTTATGTAAATAGTAAACTTGGCATATGAAATCATTTGATATATTCTTACCCTGACAATGTCTTGTTTCGAAGATCTTTTAGAGCTGGCGAACCAATAACCCCTACAACAAACACATACCACTTCTGGTCCTGATTTAACTTCGGCATTGAATTTGTCTGAAATTTGTGTTCCCAGTTCAAATCATTGGAAGTAACGTCTATTTCACTGGGTCTTGTTATTTGGCGAGCATAACGATCTTGAATTCTTTCATATTCACGAAATTCGGGAATGGATCGAATCAGTCTTATAGCTTCATCATTATCAATCTTCTCATGTACAGCTTTTTCTACTTTAGATCTTAATGGCATGATTTTTCGAATTTTCCATTTCTTGGAAAGACTCATCTGAACGGAGTTGATCCAACTTTCTACATTGATTTCCGTTTAAGCCTTTATAGGACTAATTATTGTTTTTTTTAATTCAACTTTCTTTCAATATATTTGATGTTCAACATCATATATGTACTACACAATATATTTCAAAACCTGAAAAAAATCGTCACTTCCGGTTTTATAGGGTGGTACATTATTTCACCCCAGTCCATTGAGTGCAAAACATGGTTGAATAATTTTCAGTTTTATTGAAATGGAATTTTCTTCAACTCAAACTACTACATTTTGCTGAACATTGCATTTTTATCATTATTGTTACCATTTTGATGAAGCGGATCAAAACATTTTTCGCAAAGAGCAACATTGCAAACCGAGTTGCTACGTTTTCGTTTCAGCTTGGTACTGCAGAACGCGCACCTTCTTTAAGTTGAAATCACCGGTAAGTGGCTGCCTACGTCCAGTAACCGAATTGAATTGTGTACAGTTATCCTAGCATATTATTTTTTCGACCAGTTCCTTCTTCATCGATCGGTCTCCCTCGTTTTTGTGTACCGGAAAATGTCCCAATAAGTTGATCTATCAAGCAACTTCTAATATGCAAGTGCGTCGTGCACTTGGAAGCATGATTTTCACTCATGTACTGAGTTTTGTACATTATGTACAAATTTACCACAGCTGCATCAAGGAAAAGAAGTTATTTCATCCACCCCCTGTGTCTAATGGCACAAACGTTGGAGACAGTATTTAACAACAATGTTGCAAATTTCAATTCGATCCGATATTAACTTTCGGAGATAAAATGTTTCGTTGTTATTTGAAAATTTAACGTTATTTCCGCAATACCTCAAGAAGAGCAAATGCAATCAGATTAAACTTTGTTATCAGGTGGAGATAACCAACACGCAACTAAGTGTAAAATTTCGTGTTGATCTAATAGTTAGCATTGGAACAAGCGCATAAAAGCTCCTAGCCTCACGTCAGTGCTTTTCTAGATTTTTTGCAAATTTAATCTGTTAGCCCGCTTTCACCAGATGTCTTATTGCCAAATTGTTCAACTCCCTTGGGACTGAGTCTCTTGCATGGCTTTTGTACCGAAGAAATACCAGTTTCATCTACTTTAAATATTGCATCCTCCTTAAACTTGAATTTGCCGTATACTTTTTTGAGGTTTTGAAAGAATGAGGATACCTCACGTTTGTTTAAAGTTGAGTTTTTTTTTATCTCTGGGTTTCTCTTGAGAAATCCATGATTCCAGTCTTGTCTGGCCATTTTCAATTCCACCTTAAAGTTGTGCTTTATCTGGTTGGCTTTGGTAAAGGAGAAGGCTAATTTTTTGAATTGAACTTCACTCATTCTATGGTAGAGTTTCGAAAACTTAAGAAGTGGTTCAATATGTGGTACTTTTCAATATGTGGTCCAACAACATATGCTTTCTTTTTCGTATTGAGGACTTAGAGATATCGAACCTTTTACCAGCCTTGTATTGATCCTCCATTCTCAACGACGAATTGTATGGTCCGAATCATGGTTTCTCGATTCCATAGCCCCTTCGTAGTTCTACGTTGAGGCTAAGCTTGCGCACTGCGCCCAATAAACCAAAATCAGAAGTTTTACTTTCAAATTCTATAACACAACAGAAAAAGCTTTTCCTGTCTGAATTAATTCAGCAATTAATTGACGCAAACGGTTTTCAAAAAATACAAAACTGAATTACTTACAAAACAGTAAAGCTCTACCAAACTCTGACCTCATAGCAGCCAAACGAGGGGACTACCAACCAATCCTCAATGAGGACCGCGTACGTACGGGGATACTACGAACATCGGACTGAAAAATGGAGTCTGTGAGAGAAGAGACTGATCACAAATGGATCGGACAGAGTTGAAGTCGAGGTGAATATGACACGAGTGGTGTTGAAGCTCTGCATTAAAAAACTCCAAGACGGCTCTGTTTACCGCGAAGCGGATGGAGTCAACATCAGTCCTCCTCAGGGTTGGAACGGGGTGAAGTCTTTCAGGGTGGAAGTGATAGGCGTATGATCACCAGTACGCCAGTTCTCGTGTCGGGTCCATTCGGGAATGGAGCATGGGGCGGATTGGGTAGCATGGGTGACGTCGATGTTAGACTCGCCGTTTACAGTCTAGAACGTCAAAGGTCGACCAGCCAATCGTGAAGGGGCAATAAAGTCCTCAACGGATCTATCGTGCCAGATAACCACATTGGGGATTGGGAATTGAAATCCATGCAGATGACATTGTGAGGACTCGACAGAGTGGGAATGATACACTCCAATAGGTCCAGGAAGGGTCGGATGTCGGACTGATACTGGCAGTAAATGCTTAGAAGGTTGAAGTATGACTCACCGACCTTCCAACTAATGGCGGTGAAGTGAGTGTCACAGTGATGTGTGAGAGCCAAGATCTCGACATCACTGTTGAAAATAGCATCAATAGACATTGGACACCCACCCGGAGCCTTGATGAGGCGAGCGCGGGAGCCGAGACACCTAATTCTCTCGAAGGTGTGGTAGGGCTCTCGGATGACAACGACGTCGATAGATCTAGAAATAGCCAGGTTGCAGATCTCCTAAGGTATCGTGCTCATACTCTTCTGTTTACTGGGACAGTTCTTGAAGTGGTGGACCACAGTAGCGTAAAAACCACACGTAAGGTCTCTTTTGCAAGAAGCAGACAAATGCCCGAATGCTGGCATTTAAAACAACGTATGATGCTAAAATGTTGGTTGACGCGGTAGGATTCACGATCAAGATAAATACGACCATGAAGTAAAATTGAACGGTGAATAGGACCCGGAAGGCTTATGACAAAGTTAAGTCAGTTTGGATTTCTCGATTTCAGCTTGGTTATAATTTTTATTCGAAGAAATACTATCACAAGCGGATAAAGAAAGATTTACAATGTTTTTATCGAAGAACAACCCATGAAATCTATCGTCGTTTTATTCTTACGTCAGTGGCACAACGTATGCTGAACCGGATCTGGGATAAACTGCCCTGAGTTTTTGTGGGGAAGACTGCAATTTTTCTGTATTTAGAATTTTCTATTTGTCCTGTCACATGTTTCAAAGTCGGTAAATTGACGCCAATTCCAGCAATGGTAATAACATTGAATTCGTCCTGGTCTATCCCTGCTTCTATTAGAGCTCGGGGAGATTAGCGGTGGGCAAAGTTGTATTAGGTTCATTAGTTCTTAGCTCTTAGGCTAGATCGCAGTCAGAAGGTAGTTCTGGTCCCTGCTGCATATCTTAAGTAGAGCTTTTGCTGGTGAGAGGGTACTGTTCCATATAGAATCTGACTCTGTCTCGTCACTCGTCCATAAAAAACGGACGCTCATGTGATCTGCATTGGCGTTATCTCTGCTTTCATCGCCTGATGAAATTCCCCGCGACGACGGGTCTCTTATATCACCTATCCCTTGCAAATACACATTCATGTCTTCTGGTAGGGTGAATCAAGACTTGAGGAATCAATTCCATTGATTCAAACGTTCTAATTCCCCGTGCTGACATATCATCCCCTTCCACAGCCAAATAACAGAAACGTATTTCTTTAAGCGCCTCTCGAATGTGGTGTCTGCGTCATAAGTCGCCCGCACCAAGGGGATCTACTGGGAGGAGGCTAGTTGAAACTGTCTATGAGTAGTTACCTGCACATACCCGGTAATGCCGTAATGAGATACAGAGAACTCTGACCAATAATTATATACAGCGTGTCCCACACGGACCTCTACATACTCCTACCATATAATTATAAAGTCTATTATCAGCATCACGAAATGTCCACTTAAAAATGTCTCCTATCTGTTTTGACCTGAATTGGTTTATTCAGGTGGTTGGGGGGTTTCAATAGTAGAGACCCCGCTTGGTTAAATTAATCGCACTTGATTAATTCAGTCTTCATCAAAATGAAGACACGACCGACGAATATTTTCTGATCTTTATCAGAAAATGTTGATGCTTCTAAAATAAGCAGATAATTGGAGAACTGGTCAATATCGTTGCACTTATGACACGAAGATGTTGTTAAGGTGTATTAAAAACGCACTTTTAACACATAACACAAATGTATTTTCTTGTATCTGTATTAGATAACAAGACCGAAATGGTATACAATTTATACAATAGAATCTTCCTTCTATATCTTACGATAGCAAGGTTGAAGCGACTTTCAAATGAGAAGTTATGATTTTTACAACACAAGAATTAACGTATAAGTCTTGTTTATAAATTCGAGAGCGAATGTTGTTTACTATACAACGGTCAAATGAAGAGTGCCTACAAACTAACTAAATCCAAATTAACAAAATTCCCTTCTTCACATTTTAGAGGGAGAATATAAATTTTGATTGGCCTTTTGAATTAAGCGACGCCCTTCTAGGATCCGAAAAAAACACCTCGGATTGGCTGGTGTAAAAGAGAGAGCACAAAATGTGTGAAGAAAATTTCCCTAAATTGCCTAATAAGATAAATCCTATAAGCTGTCACAAGTACAAGTGGTATCTGAAGTATGCATCCATCACGCTTCGATTCCTGGAATGCTAAGAGCTTGAATTCTATCTGGGTGTTTTCTGTCATACAAAATTATACTTTATTGTTGGCTTGAGATAAAATGCTCTTAAAGCCGGTGTCAATTGATTTAAAACAAAAATATTGAATTTCGAGTGTATTCCTGGGAAACCAAAAGAATTCAAACTCCCACGTTGCAGCAGCAACACTATCTTTCCTCACCCATATACAGGATGATTCATTCATGCGAACCAAAATTTCATTTGACTATATTTCTGGTACTGTGAATCAGAATTAAATGATTTTTTCGGAATTTGTAACACTTTATGGTATCTGTTGGATTATGTGAATCGAATATTATATTTCCAGTGCCGTTCTCACAAAAATCAAATTTGACTGCTTGATGTAAAATTACCCCCCGTCCACTTTCTGGAATTTTTTTTACATTCATTTGAGTTGCATAATCAGAAAAATGGAATGCATGCATTCAAATTTTTGTCACACCTCTGAATGTTTCATATCGATCTAACAAACCTAAAAAAGAAGTGATCATATCAAAATTGGTTATTTTCATCGGAAGATCATGTTAATTGAATGGTTTCATAAAATTAAAAATCTTGAATTTATGAAACTGAGAGAACCGATTCGTTACTTATCTGCGCATTTTCAGAGCTCCACACTCAACGTTACTTTTTCAATGTGAAAATACTCCATAATAATGAGCATTCTAATTACATGTGAGAGAGTGACGAATAATAAAAACCAATTGTGAAGGAAGCCTTGATAGTTTCCTCAGTGACGAAATTATTTTCCCAGTATCAGGAATTCAAGATTTAATAACATTTTGTGACCATACAATGAACATGATCTTTCGATTGAGATAAAAACTAACCGTTTTTGATATGATCGCTACTTTTGATAGATCATTATGAAACGTTCAGAAGCGTGATAAAAATTGGATCAATTTGAATTCGTGCTTTCCATTTGCCTGATTATTCAGCTCAAATAAATGTAAAAAAAATCACATAAAGTGGCCTACAGGATGGTCATTTTTACATCAGTAGTCAAAATTGACTACGGCACTGGAAATATGATATTCGTTAAACATAATCCAACAAATGCTATTATTGTTGTAAATTCTGAAAAACCATTCAATTCTGATTTATATTGTATCAGAATTATAGTCAAATGAAATTTTATTCAAAATAAACGAATGAAACACCTGTATATGGTTAAAGAAAAATAGGGGACATTTATAAGTTGCCATTTCCTGATGCTGATGATAGACTATATATATGGAAGGAGCATGTAAAGTGTCTCGTGAGACACCCTGTATAAACATATTGTGCCAAAATGAAAATGATCGTTTTCAATATGAATTCGTTTATTACTAATTTGAATGAGTTTATTATAAAATTGATTTTGATAAGACTCAATTTGAAGTTGAAAACTATTAGTAGCATAGTATAAATGTGTAGTAGTTATGACCATATGACAGTAGGTATTCATTAAAACGCCAGCGCAATCTCTGAATGTGAATTCACGATACTTTTTCAACTTCAAATTGAGAATAAACATACACAAATTGTTCCTTAACGAAATAAAATTTAGATTTTACAAACTCGAATTGGAAATAATCAGTTTCATATTGGTACAACCCTCGTTTCGTTTCTATGTGAATCGATGTTCTATGAGCTTCTTCATTTCCAACTATGCTCCAGCCATCTCGTTGGTATTTTCCTCCTGTTTTTTGCTCATCTGATGGTGGTTGAATTCTTGAAACCCAAAGATAAGCAATTCCTTTCCGATCACTGTCTCCCTTATTCTCAGCCATTTAAATGATTTCAACTTTTTTTTATAGACCACATATTTTCGATTTAATCTTTGGTGTGCAATCGTTCATTCAATATACTCTACTTTTAAATAAAAGTGTCAATTTCTTGAAGTAATCAAAAGATTCAATTCACATAGCAACGAATGTTGTTCCAATATGATTATTTTCAATTAGAAATTGTCTCAATTTGAATATAATTATTCCCAACTCAATTTTGTTTGGTCACAATTTCAAGTTGAAAGGTTATATAATGAAGATATATATTTTAACGACAACAATAATAATTCATAATGAAATTTCAATTGTGCTTCATTGATTCGGACATTCGAAATAACGATATCATATTAATTTCAAACTCACCTATATCGTTATATACAGGAACCACAAAGCTGAGACCATAAGAAGCGAGAATCTCACTATTTATGTCAACCAGACTTCGTTTTTCCGAATTTAGCAATAAGTTGGGATCGCTGTGAATCTTCTCCCGCTTTTCTATCATCTTTTGGATATCTTTTAAAACATTGTACACGGAGGGATTAATATGTTTCAAGTCATCTATGGTCAGCAAATTTTCTCGCTTCAATATTCAGTTGAAAATAGGTAGAGCTAAGGGTAGATCCAACATCTGTTCTTCTATAAATGCCTTTCCTAGGAGCAAACCGACTGTCTCGAATTTTTCTTCCAACGATGATTGCGTCATCTAAAGTCATGGAGAAAGAGATTCTCTTTTCTCTGGTCTTGAGTACGGCACTGGAAATATGATATTCGTTAAACATAATCCAACAAATGCTATAATTGTTGTAAATTCTGAAAAAACCATTTAATTCTGATTTATATTGTATCAGAATTATAATCAAATGAAATTTTATTCAAAATAAATGAATGAAACACCTGTATATGGTTAAGGAAAAATAGGGGACATTTATAAGTTGCCATTTCCTGATGCTGATGATAGACTATATATATGGTAGGAGCATGTAAAGTGTCTCGTGAGACACCCCGTATAAACATATTGTGCCAAAATGAAAATGATCGTTTTCAATATGAATTCGTTTGTTACTAATTTGAATGAGTTTATTATAAAATTGATTTTGATAAGACTCAATTTGAAGTTGAAAACTATTAGTAGCATAGTATAAATGTGTAGTAGTTATGACCATATGACAGTAGGTATTCATTAAAACGCCAGCGCAATCTCTGAATGTGAATTCACGATACTTTTTCAACTTCAAATTGAGAATAAACATACTCAAATTGTTCCTTAATGAAATAAAATTTAGGTTTTACAAACTCGAATTCGAAATAATCAGTTTCATATTGGTACAACACTCGTTTCGTTTCTGTGTGAATCGATGTTCTATGAGCTTCTTCATTTCCAACTATGCTCCAGCTATCTCGTTGGTATTTTCCTTCTGTTTTTTGCTCATCTGATGGTGGTTGAATTCTTGAAACCCAAAGATAAGCAAGTCCTTTCCGATCACTGTCTCCCTTATTCTCAGCCATTTAAATGATTTCAACTTTTTTTTTAAAGACGACATATTTTCGATTTAATCTTTGGTGTGCAATCGTTCATTCAATATACTCTACTTTTAAATAAAAGTGTCAATTTCTTGAAGTAATCAAAAGATTCAATTCACATAGCAACGAATGTTGTTCCAATATGATTATTTTCAATTAGAAATTGTCTCAATTTGAATATAATTATTCCCAACTCAATTTTGTTTGGTCACAATTTCAAGTTGAAAGGTTATATAATGAAGATATATATTTTAACGACAACAATAATAATTCATAATGAAATTTCAATGGTGCTTCATTGATTCGGACATTCGAAATAACGATATCATATTAATTTTAAACTCACCTATATCGTTATATACAGGAACCACAAAGCTGAGACCATAAGAAGCGAGAATCTCACTATTTATGTCAACCAGACTTCGTTTTTCCGAATTTAGAAATAAGTTGGGATCGCTGTGAATCTTCTCCCGCTTTTCTATCATCTTTTGGATATCTTTTAAAACATTGTACACGGAGGGATTAATATGTTTCAAGTCATCTATGGTCAGCAAATTTTCTTGCTTCAATATCCAGTTGAAAATAGGTAGAGCTAAGGGTAGAGCCAACATCTGTTCTTCTATAAATGCCTTTCCTAGGAGCAAACCGACTGTCTCGAATTTTTCTTCCAACGATGATTGCGTCATCTAAAGTCATGGAGAAAAAGATTCTCTTTTCTCTGGTCTTGAGTACGGCACTGGAAATATGATATTCGTTAAACATAATCCAACAAATGCTATAATTGTTGTAAATTCTGAAAAACCCATTTAATTCTGATTTATATTGTATCAGAATTATAATCAAATAATAATAACAATAACTAAATATCAACATCTCAGATGATGAAGAAATAAAAATTGAATACAAGATGAAAACATGAGCTAACTAAACTAATTACAACAGCTGAAATCAAAAACTCACTGATATATACTAATCACTTCAGTGCACAATGGTATTTTAAATACTGTGTGTGCACTCATTTGCATTAACAAGCATTTCTAAAGAGGTGTTTAACAATTAACAACCACTTAAACTAACCCTAATTAATAACCACAATTAATCATCCAAAAATAGTAACAAAAAATATACAAAACTCTAATATTCACAAACCAACCGAAATAATACCAACAACAACCAATTTCAATCATGATTACAATCACAAGAATAAAATTTTCAGACAAAACCTATATTGTTAATTACCCAGTCCACTATTTCCCCCTTTACCCTATTGTATTTCTTATTTCTCAACTCAAAAGGCAAACTATTATATATTCTGGGACCTATGCTATATATATGACTCTGACATAAAGAGTGTTTGGGATTGGACATTACAACATTACTATTTGCTGCACTTCTCGTATTAACACCATGACTTAAATCTTCTCTGTAGTACCTTTTTGTTAACATAAATCTAATAACTGATTTTATAAATAATTGATGAGGACTTAAAAGTTTACTATCTTTATACACTAATTCAGAAGGATATCTTTTTTTCTTGAACAGCATTATTTTAATAACCCCTTTTTGAGCAATTGTAAGTTTAGACATGTTAGTTGATCCTGTGCTTCCCCAAACTGATATTCCATAATTAATTATTGACTCCATGAGTGCATAATAAACTGTTTTTAAAGAAGAAAATGGTAAAATTTGCCTTAGTTGATAAAATTTAAAAATCAGTTTTCTTACTTTTCCTGTCACATACTGAACATGCTCTTTCCAAGTAAAAAATTCATCAATTATTACCCCTAAGTACCGTATTGAAGATTTTTTTCCAATCCAGCTATCACAATTACATAAATCTTTTCGATCACATTGGGAGTTGTGCATTCTTATTCCATTAAAGCCTGGTAATGTCCGAGAGGACAGTGAAAATGTTATAAACTTAGTTTTTTCGATATTTAGGGAAAGTAAACTAGAATCTAACCATCTTTTAATTTTTTGTAACAAGAGCTCGGCATTCCCTCTTGCAGACTCCCAGTCATCCCCACAAACTATTGCAACAGAGTCATCCGCAAAGCAAAACATTCCCTCCAATTCATGCATGAGGCTGTTTATGTAGATATTGAACAGCAGAGGTGAAAGCACTGTACCCTGTGGCACACCAGACTCCATCTCCAACTCACTACTCTTTTCACCTGAAATTCTTACGGTTTGCTTTCTCCTAAACAAGTAGGATTTAATAAGGTCATTGGCAATACCTCGAATGCCCACATGTTCCAAACGCTTTAATAGAATCCGGTGTGACACAGTGTCAAACGCCTTCTGGAGGTCGAGGAATATACCTATCACCTTTTTTCCCTCATCCAATTTTTTCAGGATCGACTCTGTAACCCTACACAAAGCATCTTCGGCACTGGAGGCCTCCCTAAAGCCAAATTGATTAGGATGTAAAATTTTATTTTTTTCTAGAAAACCATTTAATTTAAATCTCAAACATTTTTCAACAATTTTACTTATGGAACTTGTTAAAGCAATTGGCCTATAATTATTTGTAAGTGCTTTGTCTCCTTGTTTAAAAAGTGGAATAACAGTTGTACTCTTTAAAATTTCGGGAAAAACCCCAGTACCAAAAATAGTATTCACCAAGTGACATAAAGGTTTGACTAAGTTATCTTTAAACATTTTTATTATAGAGGAACAAATGCCATCCTCACCCCCCTTTACCCCTGTCTTAAGGCTCTCAATACTCATTAAAATTTCTTTTTCTGAACTGGGAGTCAGAAGAAAAGAATTCATTGTGCGCTCTACATTATTTTCACAACTATAAGGTGATATTCTGCTTGCTAATTGAGCCCCTATATTTGCAAAAAATGAATTAAACTCATCTGCAATCAACTTTTTGTCATTTAATTCAACATTCTCACTGTTTCTGATCTTATTTATCTCCACCCTCCGAATCTGATCACCGGTGGCTTGTTTTATTACATCCCAAAGTTTCTTTGGGTCACCTGAGGCCCGTTGAGCAATCTCCTTGTAGTATAGGTATCTAGCTTTTTGGATAAGTTTGGAGAGAGCTTTCCTGTAATTTTCATACCTCTCTAGAAGGATACCGCTATTCTGATTTAAAGTACATTCCTTTTTTAGTTTATTTCTATTTCTTATTGATACTAACAAGCCACCAGTGATCCATGGTTTTAGCCTCACTTTTTTATTACTTAACATTTTAGTGCTAGTGCATTGTGAAATCATATCCTTAAGCCTATTTATCAACATATCTGTACATTGATTAGCATCCGAACATAACAATACATTCTCCCAATTTTCCCTAACCAATAATTTTTTTAGTTTCTCATAATTAACCATTTCTAATAATTTTACTTTATTATTTGATTGAAAGCTGTTTTTCAGTGGAATATTTAATAGAATGGCATCATGGTCTGTCATGCTTTCTTCCAAAACAACACATTTAATGTTTTGAAACATGTTTCCATTACACTTAATAAAATAATGGTCAAGGCATGACTTAGAATTGTTTGCCTTTCTCGTTGCAACATTAATTCCACTAAAAAAACCATAACTTTGCATAACAGTTAAATACCCATTTGTTGAGTCTGAATCTTTGTCCAACAAATCTATATTTATGTCCCCTGTAAATATGTATATTTTTTCCTGGTCATAATTAATGTTCTGAAGTATAGTATTCAAACTGAGTATAAATTCATCCTTAGCCAAAGCAAAACCTCTGTATGTTGCAAGTATTTCTACTTTTTTATGATCTTTTTGTAGAGTAATTTTATGAATTTTCAAGTTATTTTCAAATAACAGCTGAGCTCCTACACAAATCTCTTCCTTAACATAAATGACACAACCATCACACTTATTTAAAGCACTGTTGTTAAAATGCATGGAAAAACCCGGTATATCAAAGTCAGACAAATTGAATACTGTGTGAGTCTCGGACATTACAATTACATCAAAATCTCTCTTGACAGATTCCAAAAACACCAAAAACTCATTAAAATTCTTGTATATACTCCTAATATTAACATGAATAACATTGACATCCTGAGCAGGGTTGTCAAAATAAGCAATATTTGACAAATCACTAATTTCTATAGTCTCACAAGACCTATACTCATCTAAAATATTATTTAGATCTGCGAATTCTAACCATGAACTTTATAACGTACCCCCTAATTACACACACACATACATACTTGATGAAATTTTATTCAAAATAAATGAATGAAACACCTGTATATGGTTAAGGAAAAATAGGGGACATTTATAAGTTGCCATTTCCTGATGCTGATGATAGACTATATATATGGTAGGAGCATGTAAAGTGTCGTGATCGTTTTCAATATGAATTCGTTTGTTACTAATTTGAATGAGTTTATTATAAAATTGATTTTGATAAGACTCAATTTGAAGTTGAAAACTATTAGTAGCATAGTATAAATGTGTAGTAGTTATGACCATATGACAGTAGGTATTCATTAAAACGCCAGCGCAATCTCTGAATGTGAATTCACGATACTTTTTCAACTTCAAATTGAGAATAAACATACTCAAATTGTTCCTTAACGAAATAAAATTTAGGTTTTACAAACTCGAATTGGAAATAATCAGTTTCATATTGGTACAACACTCGTTTCGTTTCTGTGTGAATCGATGTTCTATGAGCTTCTTCATTTCCAACTATGCTCCAGCTATCTCGTTGGTATTTTCCTTCTGTTTTTTGCTCATCTGATGGTGGTTGAATTCTTGAAACCCAAAGATAAGCAAGTCCTTTCCGATCACTGTCTCCCTTATTCTCAGCCATTTAAATGATTTCAACTTTTTTTTTAAAGACGACATATTTTCGATTTAATCTTTGGTGTGCAATCGTTCATTCAATATACTCTACTTTTAAATAAAAGTGTCAATTTCTTGAAGTAATCAAAAGATTCAATTCACATAGCAACGAATGTTGTTCCAATATGATTATTTTCAATTAGAAATTGTCTCAATTTGAATATAATTATTCCCAACTCAATTTTGTTTGGTCACAATTTCAAGTTGAAAGGTTATTATAATGAAGATATATATTTTAACGACAACAATAATAATTCATAATGAAATTTCAATGGTGCTTCATTGATTCGGACATTCGAAATAACGATATCATATTAATTTCAAACTCACCTATATCGTTATATACAGGAACCACAAAGCTGAGACCATAAGAAGCGAGAATCTCACTATTTATGTCAACCAGACTTCGTTTTTCCGAATTTAGCAATAAGTTGGGATCGCTGTGAATCTTCTCCCGCTTTTCTATCATCTTTTGGATATCTTTTAAAACATTGTACACGGAGGGATTAATATGTTTCAAGTCATCTATGGTCAGCAAATTTTCTTGCTTCAATATCCAGTTGAAAATGGGTAGAGCTAAGGGTAGATCCAACATCTGTTCTTCTATAAATGCCTTTCCTAGGAGCAAACCGACTGTCTCGAATTTTTCTTCCAACGATGATTGCGTCATCTAAAGTCATGGAGAAAGAGATTCTCTTTTCTCTGGTCTTGAGTACGGCACTGGAAATATGATATTCGTTAAACATAATCCAACAAATGCTATAATTGTTGTAAATTCTGAAAAAACCATTTAATTCTGATTTATATTGTATCAGAATTATAATCAAATGAAATTTTATTCAAAATAAATGAATGAAACACCTGTATATGGTTAAGGAAAAATAGGGGACATTTATAAGTTGCCATTTCCTGATGCTGATGATAGACTATATATATGGTAGGAGCATGTAAAGTGTCTCGTGAGACACCCCGTATAAACATATTGTGCCAAAATGAAAATGATCGTTTTCAATATGAATTCGTTTGTTACTAATTTGAATGAGTTTATTATAAAATTGATTTTGATAAGACTCAATTTGAAGTTGAAAACTATTAGTAGCATAGTATAAATGTGTAGTAGTTATGACCATATGACAGTAGGTATTCATTAAAACGCCAGCGCAATCTCTGAATGTGAATTCACGATACTTTTTCAACTTCAAATTGAGAATAAACATACTCAAATTGTTCCTTAACGAAATAAAATTTAGGTTTTACAAACTCGAATTGGAAATAATCAGTTTCATATTGGTGCAACACTCGTTTCGTTTCTGTGTGAATCGATGTTCTATGAGCTTCTTCATTTCTAACTATGCTCCAGCTATCTCGTTGGTATTTTCCTTCTGTTTTTTGCTCATCTGATGGTGGTTGAATTCTTGAAACCCAAAGATAAGCAAGTCCTTTCCGATCACTGTCTCCCTTATTCTCAGCCATTTAAATGATTTCAACTTTTTTTTTAAAGACGACATATTTTCGATTTAATCTTTGGTGTGCAATCGTTCATTCAATATACTCTACTTTTAAATAAAAGTGTCAATTTCTTGAAGTAATCAAAAGATTCAATTCACATAGCAACGAATTTTGTTCCAATATGATTATTTTCAATTAGAAATTGTCTCAATTTGAATATAATTATTCCCAACTCAATTTTGTTTGGTCACAATTTCAAGTTGAAAGGTTATATAATGAAGATATATATTTTAACGACAACAATAATAATTCATAATGAAATTTCAATGGTGCTTCATTGATTCGGACATTCGAAATAACGATATCATATTAATTTTAAACTCACCTATATCGTTATATACAGGAACCACAAAGCTGAGACCATAAGAAGCGAGAATCTCACTATTTATGTCAACCAGACTTCGTTTTTCCGAATTTAGCAATAAGTTGGGATCGCTGTGAATCTTCTCCCGCTTTTCTATCATCTTTTGGATATCTTTTAAAACATTGTACACGGAGGGATTAATATGTTTCAAGTCATCTATGGTCAGCAAATTTTCTTGCTTCAATATCCAGTTGAAAATAGGTAGAGCTAAGGGTAGAGCCAACATCTGTTCTTCTATAAATGCCTTTCCTAGGAGCAAACCGACTGTCTCGAATTTTTCTTCCAACGATGATTGCGTCATCTAAAGTCATGGAGAAAGAGATTCTCTTTTCTCTGGTCTTGAGTACGGCACTGGAAATATGATATTCGTTAAACATAATCCAACAAATGCTATAATTGTTGTAAATTCTGAAAAAACCATTTAATTCTGATTTATATTATATCAGAATTATAATCAAATGAAATTTTATTCAAAATAAATGAATGAAACACCTGTATATGGTTAAGGAAAAATAGGGGACATTTATAAAGTGCCATTTCCTGATGCTGTAGATAGACTATATATATGGTAGGAGCATGTAAAGTGTCTCGTGAGACACCCCGTATAAACATATTGTGCCAAAATGAAAATGATCGTTTTCAATATGAATTCGTTTATTACTAATTTGAATGAGTTTATTATAAAATTGATTTTGATGAGACTCAATTTGAAGTTGAAAACTATTAGTAGCATAGTATAAATGTGTAGTAGTTATGACCATATGACAGTAGGTATTCATTAAAACGCCAGCGCAATCTCTGAATGTGAATTCACGATACTTTTTCAACTTCAAATTGAGAATAAACATACTCAAATTGTTCCTTAACGAAATAAAATTTAGGTTTTACAAACTCGAATTGGAAATAATCAGTTTCATATTGGTACAACACTCGTTTCGTTTCTGTGTGAATCGATGTTCTATGAGCTTCTTCATTTCCAACTATGCTCCAGCTATCTCGTTGGTATTTTCCTTCTGTTTTTTGCTCATCTGATGGTGGTTGAATTCTTGAAACCCAAAGATAAGCAAGTCCTTTCCGATCACTGTCTCCCTTATTCTCAGCCATTTAAATGATTTCAACTTTTTTTTTAAAGACGACATATTTTCGATTTAATCTTTGGTGTGCAATCGTTCATTCAATTTACTCTACTTTCAAATAAAAGTGTCAATTTCTTGAAGTTATCAAAAGATTCAATTCACATAGCAACGAATGTTGTTCCAATATGATTATTTTCAATTAGAAATTGTCTCAATTTGAATATAATTATTCCCAACTCAATTTTGTTTGGTCACAATTTCAAGTTGAAAGGTTATATAATGAAGATATATATTTTAACGACAACAATAATAATTCATAATGAAATTTCAATGGTGCTTCATTGATTCGGACATTCGAAATAACGATATCATATTAATTTCAAACTCACCTATATCGTTATATACAGGAACCACAAAGCTGAGACCATAAGAAGCGAGAATCTCACTATTTATGTCAACCAGACTTCGTTTTTCCGAATTTAGCAATAAGTTGGGATCGCTGTGAATCTTCTCCCGCTTTTCTATCATCTTTTGGATATCTTTTAAAACATTGTACACGGAGGGATTAATATGTTTCAAGTCATCTATGGTCAGCAAATTTTCTTGCTTCAATATCCAGTTGAAAATAGGTAGAGCTAAGGGTAGATCCAACATCTGTTCTTCTATAAATGCCTTTCCTAGGAGCAAACCGACTGTCTCGAATTTTTCTTCCAACGATGATTGCGTCATCTAAAGTCATGGAGAAAGAGATTCTCTTTTCTCTGGTCTTGAGTACGGCACTGGAAATATGATATTCGTTAAACATAATCCAACAAATGCTATAATTGTTGTAAATTCTGAAAAAACCATTTAATTCTGATTTACATTGTATCAGAATTATAATCAAATGAAATTTTATTCAAAATAAATGAATGAAACACCTGTATATGGTTAAGGAAAAATAGGGGACATTTATAAAGTGCCATTTCCTGATGCTAATGATAGACTATATATATGGTAGGAGCATGTAAAGTGTCTCGTGAGACACCCCGTATAAACATATTGTGCCAAAATGAAAATGATCGTTTTCAATATGAATTCGTTTATTACTAATTTGAATGAGTTTATTATAAAATTGATTTTGATAAGACTCAATTTGAAGTTGAAAACTATTAGTAGCATAGTATAAATGTGTAGTAGTTATGACCATATGACAGTAGGTATTCATTAAAACGCCAGCGCAATCTCTGAATGTGAATTCACGATACTTTTTCAACTTCAAATTGAGAATAAAGATACTCAAATTGTTCCTTAAAGAAATAAAATTTAGGTTTTACAAACTCGAATTGGAAATAATCAGTTTCATATTGGTACAACACTCGTTTCGTTTCTGTGCGAATCGATGTTCTATGAGCTTCTTCATTTCCAACTATGCTCCAGCTATCTCGTTGGTATTTTCCTTCTGTTTTTTGCTCATCTGATGGTGGTTGAATTCTTGAAACCCAAAGATAAGCAAGTCCTTTCCGATCACTGTCTCCCTTATTCTCAGCCATTTAAATGATTTCAACTTTTTTTTTAAAGACGACATATTTTCGATTTAATCTTTGGTGTGCAATCGTTCATTCAATATACTCTACTTTTAAATAAAAGTGTCAATTTCTTGAAGTAATCAAAAGATTCAATTCACATAGCAACGAATGTTGTTCCAATATGATTATTTTCAATTAGAAATTGTCTCAATTTGAATATAATTATTCCCAACTCAATTTTGTTTGGTCACAATTTCAAGTTGAAAGGTTATATAATAAAGATATATATTTTAACGACAACAATAATAATGCATAATGAAATTTCAATGGTGCTTCATTGATTCGGACATTCGAAATAACGATATCATATTACTTTCAAACTCACCTATATCGTTATATACAGGAACCACAAAGCTGAGACCATAAGAAGCGAGAATCTCACTGTTTATGTCAACCAGACTTCGTTTTTCCGAATTTAGCAGTAAGTTGGGATCGCTGTGAATCTTCTCCCGCTTTTCTATCATCTTTTGGATATCTTTTAAAACATTATACACGGAGGGATTAATATGTTTCAAGTCATCTATGGTCAGAAAATTTTCTTGCTTCAATATCCAGTTGAAAATAGGTAGAGCTAAGGGTAGATCCAACATCTGTTCTTCTATAAATGCCTTTCCTAGGAGCAAACCGACTGTCTCGAATTTTTCTTCCAACGATGATTGCGTAAAGTCTTCACCATGGAGAAAGAGATCCTCTTTTCTCTAGTCTTCACTTCTCTGTTGGCCAACATCCAAACTTATTACGGGATACAGACCTTTTTCAATCCTAAAATACCCTGCATCAGTCAAGTCTGATGCAGACCACATGTTGAGCTCCGCTTTCAGCAGATTCCTGCTGGCTATTGTGAATAGCTCGCGCTTAAGGCCTACGCCAGTACCAACTTCATCGTCAAAAGAGACGCTCCAGGAACTGTAGGACGGGCTGAGACGTGAAGCCTGCAATATATTTAAATTTTCGTGAGGATTCTACGTTTACTCCATTCATTTTTATGAAGACAGTCGTTTGGATATTCCACTATGTATGATTGAAAAATAGGAAAAAGCAATAACGTGAAATCAGCATCATTTGCGCACATAATTGAAAATGGAAAACAATAATTTCCGAAGGAAACAGCTTAGAAACTCTATATTTTTGGGAATTGGTTTCGGGGTTAATTGAGAAGACCGATTTTACGAAGGGGTAAAATTCATCCAATGATTCCGCAAATATATCCAATAAAAATTCTATTTTCTAGATATTTCCAAAAATTCAAAATAGATCGAATTGAACTCTAGTACTTGATTGAAGTTCTAGAAGGTTTATCCAGAATTTCACGAGGACTATACTAAGAGAAGATTGCCAAATCTATCAGGAAGTGGAGGCGTGTTTTGCGGGGTCAATACGTGAAAAGATAGATGACCGCTTTGGAAACGAATTTGAATGAGACGATGATAACGAAATTTTGCACAGAGTTGTGTATCAGCAGTTTTCAACTAGTTGCTTGATACTTGCTCTTGATGGGATCAGTATTTTTGAATTATTCAGGAAATAACAACGGCACTGAGGAAAAAATACGAAACTTTCATTCAAATATCTCCAGATATTAGAATCTGCTCTAATTGAAACTTGTCATTGAATTATTGAAACTGTCATGAAATATGGAGTTCAAGGTTTCCGAAATAAAAAAATTCTCAACAAATTTCTTCGCAAATGGCCGCTTTGGCAGCGGAATTGAATTCAACGATCATCACAAAATGTTCCAAAAAATTATGCATCAGTATTTTTCAACTAGATACCAAGTTTGTCATGATTGGATCAGTATTTTTTTTTGATATTCTTGAAATAATAACGATACCGTGAAAAACCCACAATATTTGACATATTTTTTCCCAAAATTAAAAAAAAAAATTGAAATTCGAACATACGCGCAAAAGCTAATGACTTCACGTCAGTGCTTCTCTAGTTCTTTTTCATTTTGGTGATTCTCCTTTAATTCTCGAATATTCTTGAATTTGCTACACTGTTGTGAAGAATGAAGTTCAAGGTAGGATCAAAATGGATTTCGAATATTATCAAATTATCAAATTTTTTCGAAATTGAGTGACCATACGATTCAAACAAAATTTTGTTCGAAGTTGCGCGTCGTGTTGCTTCAACTAACTGCCATGTTTCAACTCAATGGCTCTAGTAGTTCCTCAATAATAGGGGAAATAACCTCAAATTTTCAAATACCTATTACTCCGAAACCATTTGCCGATTCGGCCCATAAACGAACTTAACCACGGCATTCCAATGTGCAAACTACCCTACAAGTTTCAAGTTGGAAGTTTGCTCCGTTTGGACAGTTATCGTGTCCATGGCCGGCCGGTCGGACAGAATCGATTTTGACAACGTATTCTTCATCAGTGAGTCCAACCTAGTCGTTTGAGACCATTTTCAGCTCAAAATTAGAAAATTAAGACATTTGGACAAAACTATAGGACGCTGTACCCCTGAAACATGCGCGCAAAAATGAATTGTAGCCGTAATATAGCTGGGATTCATTTTCGTCATGACTTTATTTGAACAAGTATAAATGAAGCAATTCTTACCTCATTGACATCATTCAGTAGATTATTTCTGCGTATTAAGATCTTGTCTGTGAAAATGTTGCTTTCAAAATTACTGAACTTTCTCATCACTGTCTCGAAAGATCGTCGTCTATCGAAGAACTCGGAATGCCATCGTCCTAGTACTAGACCTGAACATGAATGGGCAATTTTCCAGCAGACAATGTATCCAAGCTTTTACTATTTTACGGAAAGATAATAACTATATTGTCTGACAGTTCCTCGAAATGATTCACATCAAAAAAAGGGAATGAGAAAACACATAATTTGGTACTTTAGTACACTATAGTTTGAGTAATTCTTAATATTGATTATTTCCATAACAAAATTTTAATTTAAGAGTTTTCAACGCCATTTGTATGCTACATAATTCATTAGTCTAGTTGATTTTCAATTTCTTCTTTTCGAGCGGGAGATCGGTTACAAATTTTTATTTCGTCTGAATCGTATGAAAATTGACGCAAAATTTTTCTTTCCAATATATTTTTTCCAATTCATATAATAATAGTTGTTTTGTATCCATTGGTCTGGTCATTACACTATTTGTATGGAAGTAGAGGGGTCATAACTTGAGCGTAACTCAGTTGTAGAAGTAGAGGGAGAAAAACTATATTCCTATCAATTCATCAGTGATTTCTAATGCCACATTATCTGAAAATAAAATATGAAGTAAAGCTAAAAAGTAAATATAGCACAATAGGTTTTCAGATACTCGCCTGATGTGAAATCTGCAGGTTAAGTAAGGGATATTGGTTTTCTCTGTTTCAAGGTTTTCCATCGATAACAGGCCGAGTAAATAATAAAATAGTTGGTGATGTAGTGGAATTTTCAAGCTCCCCTAGCATCCACTTTTGTTTTCTCGCTTATTTCTTGAGCACAATGAACCTGAAAATTTTTCATTTAACAGAATGCAAATTCAAGCTCAAACAAATAACTTACCACACACACAAAAATGAACCGTTGGTTATCAATTGAACCCAGTCATTCGTATAATTAGTTGTCTTTTTTTCATAATGAAGAAAATGTTCCATGAGAAAACACTTTGCTGGATCGCTCCACAATTTGACATTATCTACAAATACAAAAATATATTTGGTTAATACAAGACCTGAAGGTTGTAAAAATGAATGTAATACAACAATTTAGGTATCTAACATAAAAATCTAATAATTTCATTATTTCACTCACCCATCCTAACAGGAGGAGTCTCCAAAAATCGTTGAAAATAATTCCGTGATCCAAAAACATTTACTTTTAATGGTATATTTGTATTTCCAATGTCTTATGAACCTCAACTTGCACTCACGAATCATCTTATGCTTGAAAATAGTTCTTCATATCCTTCGGCAACGCAACAATCGCAAGAATTCCATACTCATTCACGATGTGAACGAGAAATTTCGCTGCATAATGGCGGATTTGGGTCACGTGACGCCACCGACCAATCAAAAATTGACCACTCAATTGCCGCCACTGTCTTGTTGAAGTCACTGTACCAGCGCCTTAGCAGCAGCAAAAGTGCCAAGAAGAGGCCAACTAAGTGGCAAAACCTCAAGATGAACAAAACAACAAAAAGAAAGGAGAAAATAGTGATGAAACTTCAATGTAGTTTGTTACGTGTAAATTGTATGATTAAAATTTTCAAATTAAGCAGGCAAATTATTCATTAACTTTTTTTTTGGTAATTTCGAACTATAGGTGATTGAGCAGATAAATTACCTGGCGCCCCATAAATTAATAACATGAAATCAATGCAGAGAAAAGAACCTTATTTTTTTTGTGAGCTAGCTGGTCACCTTTTTGTCATTCAGTGATTTTCTGACTGAATTTTCTTTCTGATTGTTTTTCAAATGGAATTGTGACAAATTTGGCGCCCAACATGGGGCCTCTTTTTTGATCATTTTCGGGAGATTTAAACTTTAAATTTTGGCGGATGCTGGGGGATTTCTCCTCATGGTTGAAAGGGTTCTTATGATTTGAAAATTGACATATTATTCCATTCCAAACTAATTTTACTTTCACCATTACTTCTTCACCAGAGACTTTGTGATAGTTATTTGTTGGTTCGTTCGTTTGTTCAAGCTCGAACGATTGAATAATGCTAGGCCGGTCACAAATGCCGATAATAAAGACATGTCTGCTTTGCTCGTGGCCGTTCTCTCTAAACAAACTGCTCCAGATAAAAAAGTGAAACAGCACAATCGCTTTTTCTTATCGTCCGATCATGCTTGAATATTTCCCAGATTGTGGTCCCTAAATGTGGTTGCGAAATTTCTTCATCTGACTCTGATTCCGACTATGATGTTGCTGTTGGGAACAGATCACATTCTTGTTGCCTTGTTGTTTATGTTCCGCGAGTAAAGAAGGTGCCAATTTCTCAGTGGAATTTGAAATTCTCAGGAGAAAAAGGTTCAAGATCACTCAGTGCATTTTTGGAACTCGTGGAGGACTTGAGAGTTGCTAGAAATGCTACTCAGATGACTTGTTCAATTCGGCAATCGATTTATTTTCGGACAGGGCTCTTATTTGGTATCGTGCGAACAGAAAAAGCGTTAAAAATTGGCCATCATTGGTTGAAACATTGAGACAAGAATTTCAACCGGCGAATTACAATGATAGACTTTTTGACGAGATCAAAAATAGAACCCAGGCGAACGATGAGAGTATAGGCATGTATATTGCGGTTATGACAAATCTATTCAATCGCCTTACAATACCTATAGCTGAGTCAATAAGACTCGAAATTTTATTAAAAAACATTGCACCTTTCTATCAAACTCAGTTAGGTTTGATGAACATAACATCCATTCAGGAAATTCAAAATTACGGTAGAAGGTTAGAATCTTGTAGAACTTTGGTTGAATCGTTTCAACCTCCGCCATCGCGTGGATCGAATCATTTGTTGGAACCGGGTTTGGCCGCTGTGGAACCAGATTTTCGATTATCCGCAGCTTCTAGTTCTGTTCATTCTTCTGGAAGTGCGGCGGAGAATTCAGATGATAGGATGAAAAGTTTTAATTGTGGGAAAAGAGGTCATAGGGAAGCGCATTGTAGGGAACCTAAGCGCAAAAGATGTTATCGATGTAGCCATCTGGGTTTCACGGTTTTAACTTGTCCTTCATGCCCAAAAAATGGTTCAGACAGTTCGGGAAACGCGAATTAGGAGCGCTAGATGGTCCACTAGACGTTCCAGCTTCGGATAAGGCCGCTCAGGAATTGGGACCTATATTAAATTATATTTTGGAAAGTGTTGAGTCGGGATGAGAGGCCATATTTAGAGATATCAATTTACTCTATAAATTTTGGGTTTATTGGACTCGGGAGCGTCCTCAAGTATAATAGGCGGAATCGGTTGGGAAGTGTTGAAGAAGCCAAATTTGACTACTCATCCGTATTCCCGATCTCATTGCACGGTTTGCAACGGCAACGAGTGCCGCATTATCGGTTTAGTTACAGTTCCTATACAGGTTTGTCAACGCGTAACTCTGATGGACACCTTGGTTGTGCCCTCTCTGACTCATGACCTAATTCTTGGACCTGATTTTTGGCGAAAAATTGGCATAGTCCCTAATCTGAGGTCCAAAGAATGGAACTTTGCTCCCGATATTGCTTCGGTACAGAACTCTAAACAAACCATATTGACTGAAAAACAACGGACTCAGTCGAATGCAATGCTGGAAAGGGTTTTTAGTCTGTCTCGTTCGGAAATTTGTCTAGCGAACCTTGTCGAGAATGGGATCGAGATTACCGACGAAACACCGATCAAGCAGAGATATTATCCCGTCTCTCCTCCTATACAAAAACAGATTAACAAGGAACAAGATCAGATGCTGTAAGATAATATTGTCGAACCATCGGGCAGTCCGTGGTCATCACCAATTATCCTGGTGAAAAAGTCGGACGGTACATACAGGTTTTGTGTGGATTATCGTCGTTTGAACCGAAATACCGTGAAGGATGCGTATGCCCTTCCCCGAATAACGTCAATTTTGTATAAATTGCGCGAGGCTAATTATCTGTCAACTATTGATATTAAAAGTGCGTTTTGGGATATTCCTATGGCAGATTCTTCAAAAAAAATTGAACCTTTCACAGTTCCCAATAGGGGACTATTCATTTCAACCGAGTTCCTTTCGGACTTTGTAACCGCCCGGCGACGATTCATTGATCCTATAATTACGGATGAGTTAACGGAATATGCGTTTCCTTACCTTGACGACATAGTTATAGTAACTAAAACTTTCGAGGAACACGTCAGAATGCTCAATAAAATACTAACTGAAATTCTAGAAGCTGGGTTATCAATAAATCAAGCCAAGTGCGAGTTTTGTAAGCCTGAGGTCAAGTTCTTGGGTTATATTGTAGACAAGAATGGTCTTAGGGCAGATTCTGACAAAGTTTTACCGATTGTAAATATCCCACGTCCGACTTGTGTAAAAGAAATTGGTAGTTTCATGGGAATGGTGATTTGGTATCGGTGGTTTATTTCCAAATTTGCTCATGTTTCAGCCCCTCTGAATCACCTCCTGACGAAAAGCACGCCTTTCGCTTGGAGTCAAAATTGTAAAATGCATTCAACGATATAAAACAAGCCCTCATATCTGCTCCAATTCTGTCCTGTCCAAATTTTGAACTCCCCTTCCTTGTTCAATGTGACGCCTCGGGTTACGGTTTGGGCGGAGTACTTACGCAGAAATACCCACGTATGCCAGAAGATCTTCAACTCGTAATGAAGGAATATTTACGACAACAGAACAGGAATGTCTGGCTGTTTTTTCAGGATCCTCGCGGTAGTTTGGCTAGATGGGCAATAGCACTGACCCAATATGACTATGAGATTGTTCACCGACCGGGAAAGGAAAACGTTTTTCCTGATTACTTGAGTAGAACGGTTCGAAGGGAGAATAGTCTTGATGTACAGAAATATTCCGATATTGTCGCCGCCACCGACGTGGAATCGGGAAATTTAGTTAATCCCTCTGATAAATATTACATTCAGATGTTGTGTAGAGTTAAGACCAGTCCTGTGAAGTATTCAAACTGGAAATTGGAACGTAATAGTTTGTTCAAATATTGTAAATTAAAATACTCGTCATTGATGTATGATGAGCAAGAATGTTGGAAGAGAGTAGTTCCCAAGCAGGAGCGAAGAGCGATTATCCCTTCATATCATGACGACTCCAAATCGGGACACTTAGGTGTAAATAAAACAGTTGGTAAACTCTTGAAAATCTTTTATTGGCCAAAATTAAGATCAGACGTGTCCTTGTATGTTAAGTCCTGCGTGACTTGTAATAAATACAAAACTGTCCAGAAAGCTTCTCCAGGGTTCATGGTCACTAGAAGTTATATGAAAAAGCCTTGGGAGTAGATTTCCGCTGATATAATCGGATCTTTGCTCAGATCGTTTCGAGGGTGTAAATATATTTTAGTAACTTTTCTTTCAAAATTCCCTATCAAACAACGAAAACGCCAGAATTGATAATCGAATTCTTCATCAGTGAGTCAAAACCTAACCATTTTCGCTAAAATTTGAAATATTACAGACATCTGGGAAAAACAGTAACAAGCTGTTCCCTATAAAATGGGCGTGAAAAACTCCACTACTCCGACCCGAATATTTCCTGAAAAGTCCATTCATGAACTTCATAGATAACATAAGCAATTCTTTCTAACAAACATAACATACAGCAACTGTACAGTTAGTGAATTACCATTGTAATGCAGTAACTGAATAGTTACGGTATGTTGTTGGTTCTCAGATATCTCCTTTGTTGATTCCCTTATTCTCGGGATAAAAAGAAGGCAAGGCCCTGAACGTCAAAGTAATCTAGTTGCATGTTGAATGCATGACTCAATTCAATTTCTAAATTATGACGAAATGAAATAATGACTCGCCCAGTAACATCGTAGTCCTACTAGAAGGCTTCCTACGAAAAGTTTTCTTTGGGTTCTTCATTTCCATTATCTCCGATTCGTGAAGCTTCACACCGATCAAAGTACTCAACACCGGTATCAGTATCATCGGTAGTACAAAAAACACGCCGCGTGAAGTTAGCGAAAAGTTGATAAAACAAATTCCGAAACTTAGTTCAATATTTAGTTTTGAATTTGTTTCAATTTGCTTTGTATGAAACTTTCCATGCTCCATCATGGTTTTTGAATAAATCGCATTTCTATGATTTGGTGCTGACTTCACACTCCGCACCCACATTTTTCAGTTTACATCTATAAATGTCTCAGATACGCTTATGACAAAAGCAAAAGTTTGGTAAACTGTCTAGCTTTCATAATTATAATACAAGAAATAAAGAAGTTCTGTCTATACCAAGACATAGTACCAGTAAATTCGCAACATCAACTTTCTATCAGTGTATAATTCTTTATAATAAACTACTTGTTTGTATTAAATCCTTGAACGACAAGAGTTTTCGTAGATCAGTGAAACCATTGTTACTTGGGAAGGCTTACTATAGTGTAGGCGAATATTTGTCGGATGGGCTTTAGAGTTAGCTCTGAAAATTGTTTGCATGTTCGGATGTGTATGATATGTCTTTCTTTTCATCATTGCTGTAGTTAACTTTGTGGTCACTGACATGTCCTATACATTGTAAAAATGTCTGACAGGATGAATAAAGATTATTATTATTATTATTGTTATCTTTCAACAAGGACCATGCAATTGAATAGTTGGATGCGCAAACCTGAACTGAACTTATCAGCCGTGCAGGCTCTTGTTCTAATGATGATTTCAAATAATGAAATTTTTGAATGTCTGCTAGGTTTTCGTTGTTCGCAACAAGGGCAGTGAATGAATGCATCTGTGAACTCCAGCCAATTTTTCAATGATCCATTGAACTTTGACATAACAGTAGTTGGCAATTTAACTGATTGCTAGACCTGAGTATTTGAATTTTGTTGCGAAGTTTTAAAACTTGAATGTCGATTATTATTGAATTCGGAAATAATTTGTTTGACATCATCTAAATTTGGTTCTATTTTTGATGAGCGAATTTCTAATTGCATGATGGCAAGATCATTTAGCTCAGAAGCATCAACTGAATTGATATAGGTTTCGAACCTTGATAATTTCTCTTCAATTTGAAGACTTTTTGTTTGCAAAAGGAAAAAAAAGACGGACTCACAGTTTTCCTGGAATATGTGCTGCGAACTCCGTGTTTCTGGAATCGCTGGTATTGTACTCAGGAATAGAATGTGCGATGTTATAACTCTGGAACATCTGCGATGCACCTGCTCCTTGCTGAATTGGCGGCTAATTTACACTGACCAATTTTATGATTGTTTTCACTTGATTTACTGGTTAATGCGGGCCGAATGACCTAATTCATGTTGTGGACTGTAATAACTTGTATGTCGCGGTATACATAGATTGATTACTACAGATCAGTTCTCAGATATCTTCTTTGTTAATTCCCATATTCTCGGGGTAAGAAGAAGGCAAGACCCAGAACGTCAAAGTAATCGAGTTGCATGTTGAATGCATGACTCAATTCAACTTGTAAATTATGACGAAATGAAATCATGACTCGCCAAGTAGCATCGTAGTCCTACTAGAAGGCTTCCTACGAAACGTTTTCTTTGTGTTCTTCATCTCCATGATCCCCGATTCTATTTTCGATGAGCGAATTTCTAGTTGCATGATGGCAATATCATTCAGCTGAGAAGCATCAACTGAATTGATATAGGTTTCGGACCTTGATAATTTCTCTTCAATTTGAAGACTTTTTGTTTGCAAAAGGAAAAGAAACGGTCTCACAGTTTTCCTGGAATATGTGCTGCGAAATCCTGGTTCCTGGAAATCGCTGGTATTGTACTCAGAAATAAAATGTGCGATGTTATAACTCTGGAACATCTGCGATGCACCTCCTCCTTGCTGAATTGGCGGCAAATTGACACTGACCAATTTTATGATTGTTTTCACTTGATTTACTGGTTAATGCGGTTCGAATGACCAAATTCATGTTGTGGACTGTAATAACTTGTATGTCGCGGTATACATGGATTTATTACTACAGATCAGCTCTCAGATATCGTCTTTGTTGATTTCCCTATTCTCGGGATAAAAAGAAGGCAAGGCCCAGAACGTCCAAGTAATCTAGTTGCATACTGAATGCATGACTCAATTCAATTTGTAAATCATGACGAAATGAAATAATGCCCAGTACCATCGTAGGCCTACTAGAAGGCTTCCTACGAAACGTTTTCTCTGGGTTCTTCATTTCCATCATCTCCGATTCGTGAAGCTTCAAACCGATCAAAGTACTCAACACCGTTATCAGTATCATCGGCAGTACAAAAAACACGCCGCGTGAAATTAGCAAAAGGAATTTGTTTCAATTTGTCTTGTTGAAAAAATCTCAATACGTTCAGTAGATATTTTTATATTCTACTGCGTAGACCTGAACTATTTTCCTCTAATACCGGTTCAATATTGAATAGAGCTTTGATATAATTGTTTACAATAAGTTTCTTGTTCTCCTACCTATCTTTCAACAAGGACCATACAATTAAATAGTTGGATGCGCAAACCTGAACTGAACTTATCAGCCGTGCAGGCACTTGTTCTAATGATGATTTCAAATAATAAAATTTTTTTAAGTCTGGCTAGGTTTTCGTTGTTCGCAACAAGGGCAGTGAATGCATCTTTGAACTCCAGCCAATTTTCCAATGATCCATTAACTTTGGCATGACAACAGTTTGCAATTTAACTGATTGCTAGACCTGAGTATTTGAATTTTGTTGCCAAGTGTTAAAACATCTTGAATGTCGATTATTATTGAATTCGGAAATAATTTGTTCGACATAAGCCAAATTTCTGAAATATAAATCCTCAAAATGTTCACAGACCGATTCTTCATCAGAGTTTTATTCTGAACCTTCAATTTCACCTTGAATTTCATTGAACTCATCTTAAATTGGTTCTATTTTTGATGAGCGAATTTCTAGTTGCATGATGGCAAGATCATTCAGCTGAGAAGCATCCACTGGATTGATATAGGTTTCGAACCTTGATAATTTCTCTTCAATTTGAAGACTTTCTGTTTGCAAAAGGAAAAAAAAGACGGACTCACAGTTTTCCTGGAATATGTGCTGCGAACTCCTGGTTCCTGGAAATCGCTGGTATTGTACTAAGGAATAGAATGTGCGATGTTATAACTCTGGAACATCTGCGATGCACCTGCTCCTTGCTGAATTGGAGGCAAATTGACACTGACCAATTTAATGATTGTTTTCACTTGATTTACTGGTTAATGCGGTTCGAATGACCAAATTCATGTTGTGGACTGTAATAACTTGTATGTCGCGGTATACATAGATTTATTACTACAGATCAGCTCCCAGATATCTTCTTTGTTGATTCCCCTATTCTCGGGATAAGAAGAAGGCAAGGCCCAGAACCTCAAAGTAATCTAGTTGCATATTGAATGCATGACTTAATTCAATTTGTAAATCATGACGAAATGAAATAATGCCCAGTAACATCGTAGTCCTACTAGAAGGCTTCCTACGAAACGTTTTCTTTGGGTTTCTCTTTTCCATCATCTCCGATTCGTAAAATTTCAAACCGATCAAAGTACTCAACACCGTTATCAGTATCATCGGAAGTGAACAAAATATCAACGCATTAAATTCGAGAATATGTTTAATCACAGGTTCGATCAATCTGCGAAACTCGCAGCTCCCATACACCTCGAAACCAAACTTCATGGCCCGCGGTGAAGCCAGACAAATAGAGACAAGACAAATACAGGAAATGATCATCATTGGCCTAGCTTTATGAGACCTCATAAGAGGGCGACATATCGCTCGGTATCGTGCGAACGTATAAAATGATATTGTATAGACTGAGGCATTGTTGGATACCTGAACGAAAAATGCAGTGACATCGTAGTCCTATAAGAAGGCTTCCTACGAAACGTTTTCTTTGGGTTCTTCATTTCCATTATCTTCGATGAATGCATGACTCAATTCAACATGTAAATTATGACGAAATGAAATATTGACTCGCCCAGTAACATCGTAGTCCTACTAGAAGGCTTCCTACGAAACGTTTTCTTTGGGTTCTTCATTTCCATTATCTCCGATGAATGCATGACTCAATTCAACTTGTAAATTATGACGAAATGAAATAATGACTCGCCCAGTAACATCGTAGTCCTACTAGAAGGCTCCCTACGAAACGTTTCCCTTGGGTTCTTCATTTCCATTATCTTCGATGAATGCATGACTCAATTCAACTTGTAAATTATGACGAAATGAAATAATGACTCGCCCAGTAACATCGTAGTCCTACTAGAAGGCTTCCTACGAAACGTTTTCTTTGTGTTCTTCATCTCCATTATCTCCGATTCGTGAAGCTTCAAACCGATCAAAGTACTCAACACCGTTATCAGTATCATCGGCAGTAAACAAAATATCAACGCATTAAATTCGAGAATATGTTTAATCACAGGTTCGATCAATCTGCAAAACTCGCAGCTCCCATACACCTCGAAACCAAACTTCATGGCCCGCGGTGAAGCCAGACAAACAGAGACAAGCCAAATACAGGAAATGATCATCATTGGCCTAGCTTTATGAGACCTCATAAGAGGGCGACATATCGCTCGGTATCGTGCGAACGTATAAAATGATATTGTATAGACTGAGGCATTGTTGGATACCTGAGCGAAAAATGCAGTAACATCGTAGTCCTATTAGAAGGCTTCCTACGAAACGTTTTCTTTGGGTTCTTCATTTCCATTATCTTCGATGAATGCATGACTCAATTCAACTTGTAAATTATAACGAAATGAAATAATGACTCGCCCAGTAACATCGTAGTCCTACTAGAAGGCTTCCTACGAAAGGTTTTCTTTGGGTTCTTCATTTCCATTATCTCCGAAGAATGCATGACTCAATTCAACTCGTAAATTATGACGAAATGAAATAATGACTCACCCAGTAACATCGTAGTCCTACTATAAGGCTTCCTACGAAACGTTTTTTTGTATTCTTCATCTCCATTATCTCCGATTCGTGAAGTTTCAAAGTACTCAACACCGTTATCAGTATCATCGGCAGTACAAAAAACACGCCGCGTGAAATTAGCAAAAGGAATTTGTTTCAACTTGTCTTGTTGAAAAAATCTCAATACGTTCAGTTGATATTTTTATATTCTACTGCGTAGACCTGAACTATTTTCCTCTAATACCGGTTCAATATTGAATAGAGCTTTGATATAATTGTTTACAATAAGTTTCTTGTTCTCCTACCTATATTTCAACAAGGACCATACAATTAAATAGTTGGATGCGCAAACCTGAACTGAACTTATCAGCCGTGCAGGCACTTGTTCTAATGATGATTTCAAATAATAAAATTTTTTTTAATCTGGCTAGGTTTTCGTTGTTCGCAACAAGGGCATTGAATGCATCTTTGAACTCCAGCCAATTTTCCAATGATCCATTGAACTTTGGCATGACAATAGTTTGCAATTCAACTGATTGCTAGACCTGAGTATTTGAATTTTGTTGCCAAGTATTAAAACATCTTGACTGTCGATTATTATTGAACTCGGAAATAATTTGTTCGACATAAGCCAAATTTCTGAAATATAAATCCTCAAAATGTTCACAGACCGATTCTTCATCAGAGTTTTCTTCTGAACCTTCAATTTCACCTTGAATTTCATAGAACTCATCTAAAATCGGTTCTATTTTTGATGAGCGAATTTCTAGTTGCATGATGGCAAGATCATTCAGCTGAGAAGCATCCACTGGATTGATCTTGGTTTCGAACCTTGATAATTTCTCTTCAATTTGAAGACTTTCTGTTTGCAAAAGGGAAAAAAAGACGGACTCACAGTTTTCCTGGAATATGTGCTGCGAACTCCTGGTTCCTGGAAATCGCTGGTATTGTACTAAGGAATATAATGTGCGATGTTATAACTCTGGAACATCTGCGATGCACCTGCTCCTTGCTGAATTGGAGGCAAATTGACACTGACCAATTTAATGATTGTTTTCACTTGATTTACTGGTTAATGCGGTTCGAATGACCAAATTGTTGTGGACTGTAATAACTTGTATGTAGCGGTATACATAGATTTATTACTAAAGATCAGCTCCCAGATATCTTCTTTGTTGATTCCCCTATTCTCGGGATAAGAAGAAGGCAAGGCCCAGAACCTCAAAGTAATCTAGTTGCATATTGAATGCATGACTTAATTCAATTTGTAAATCATGACGAAATGAAATAATGCCCAGTTACATCGTAGTCCTACTAGAAGGCTTTCTACGAAACGTTTTCTTTGGGTTTCTCTTTTCCATCATCTCCGATTCGTGAAGCTTCAAACCGATCAAAGTACTCGACACCGTTATCAGTATCATCGGAAGTGAACAAAATATCAACGCATTAAATTCGAGAATATGTTTAATCACAGGTTCGATCAATCTGCGAAACTCGCAGCTCCCATACACCTCGAAACCAAACTACATGGCCCGCGGTGAAGCCAGACAAACAGAGACAAGACAAATACAGGAAATGATCATCATTGGCCTAGCTTTATGAGATCTCATAAGAGGGCGACATATCGCTCGGTATCGTGCGAACGTATAAAATGATATTTTATAGACTGAGGCATTGTTGGATACCTGAGCGAAAAATGCAGTAACATCGTAGTCCTATTAGAAGGCTTCCTACGAAACGTTTTCTTTGGGTTCTTCATTTCCATTATCTTCGATGAATGCATGACTCAATTCAACTTGTAAATTATGACGAAATGAAATATTGACTCGCCCAGTAACATCGTAGTCCTACTAGAAGGCTTCCTACGAAACGTTTTCTTTGGGTTCTTCATTTCCATAATCTCCGATGAATGCATGACTCAATTCAACTTGTAAATTATGACGAAATGAAATAATGACTCGCCCAGTAACATCGTAGTCCTACTAGAAGGCTTCCTACGAAACGTTTTCTTTGTGTTCTTCATCTCCATTATCTCCGATTCGTGAAGCTTCAAACCGATCAAAGTACTCAACACCGTTATCAGTATCATCGGCAGTAAACAAAATATCAACGCATTAAATTCGAGAATATGTTTAATCACAGGTTCGATCAATCTGCAAAACTCGCAGCTCCCATACACCTCGAAACCAAACTTCATGGCCCGCGGTGAAGCCAGACAAACAGAGACAAGCCAAATACAGGAAATGATCATCATTGGCCTAGCTTTATGAGACCTCATAAGAGGGCGACATATCGCTCGGTATCGTGCGAACGTATAAAATGATATTGTATAGACTGAGGCATTGTTGGATACCTGAGCGAAAAATGCAGTAACATCGTAGTCCTATTAGAAGGCTTCCTACGAAACGTTTTCTTTGGGTTCTTCATTTCCATTATCTTCAAAGAATGCATGACTCAATTCAACTTGTAAATTATGACGAAATGAAATAATGACTCGCCCAGTAACATCGTAGTCCTACTAGAAGGCTTCCTACGAAAGGTTTTCTTTGGGTTCCTCATTTCCATTATCTCCGATGAATGCATGACTCAATTCAACTCGTAAATTATGACGAAATGAAATAATGACTCACCCAGTAACATCGTAGTCCTACTATAAGGCTTCCTACGAAACGTTTTTTTTTGTGTTCTTCATCTCCATTATCTCCGATTCGTGAAGTTTCAAAGTACTCAACACCGTAATCAGTATCATCGGCAGTACAAAAAACACGCCGCGTGAAATTAGCAAACGGAATTTGTTTCAATTTGTCTTGTTGAAAAAATCTCAATACGTTCAGTAGATATTTTTATATTCTACTGCGTAGACCTGAACTATTTTCCTCTAATACCGGTTCAATATTGAATAGAGCTTTGATATAATTGTTTACAATTAGTTTCTTGTTCTCCTACCTATCTTTCAACAAGGACCATACAATTAAATAGTTGGATGCGCAAACCTGAACTGAACTTATCAGCCGTGCAGGCACTTGTTCTAATGATGATTTCAAATAATAAAATTTTTTTAAGTCTGGCTAGGTTTTCGTTGTTCGCAACAAGGGCAGTGAATGCATCTTTGAACTCCAGCCAATTTTCCAATGATCCATTGAACTTTGGCATGACAATAGTTTGCAATTTAACTGATTGCTAGACCTGAGTATTTGAATTTTGTTGCCAAGTATTAAAACATCTTGAATGTCGATTATTATTGAATTGGGAAATAATTTGTTCGACATAAGCCAAATTTCTGAAATATAAATCCTCAAAATGTTCACAGACCGATTCTTCATCAGAGTTTTCTTCTGAACCTTCAATTTCACCTTGAATTTCATTGAACTCATCCAAAATTGGTTCTATTTTTGATGAGCGAATTTCTAGTTGCATGATGGTAAGATCATTCAGCTGAGAAGCATCCACTGGATTGATATAGGTTTCGAACCTTGATAATTTCTCTTCAATTCGAAGACTTTCTGTTTGCAAAAGGAAAAAAAAAGACGGACTCACAGTTTTCCTGGAATATGTGCTGCGAACTCCGGGTTCCTGGAAATCGCTGGTATTGTACTAAGGAATAGAATGTGCGATGTTATAACTCAGGAACATCTGCGATGCACCTGCTCCTTGCTGAATTGGAGGCAAATTGACACTGACCAATTTAATGATTGTTTTCACTTGATTTACTGGTTAATGCGGTTCGAATGACCAAATTCATGTTGTGGACTGTAATAACTTGTATGTCGCGGTATACATAGATTTATTACTACAGATCAGCTCTCAGATATCTTCTTTGTTGATTCCCATATTCTCGGGATAAGAAGAAGGCAAGGCCCAGAACCTCAAAGTAATCTAGTTGCATATTGAATGCATGACTTAATTCAATTTGTAAATCATGACGAAATGAAATAATGCCCAGTAACATCGTAGTCCTACTAGAAGGCTTCCTACGAAACGTTTTCTTTGGGTTTCTCTTTTCCATCATCTCCGATTCGTGAAGCTTAAAACGGATCAAAGTAATCAACACCGTTATCAGTATCATCGGCAGTGAACAAAATATCAACGCATTAAATTCGAGAATATGTTTAATCACAGGTTCGATCAATCTGCGAAACTCGCAGCTCCCATACACCTCGAAACCAAACTTCATGGCCCGCGGTGAAGCCAGACAAACAGAGACAAGACAAATACAGGAAATGATCATCATTGGCCTAGCTTTATGAGACCTCATAAGAGGGCGACATATCGCTCGGTATCGTGCGAACGTATAAAATGATATTGTATAGACTGAGGCATTGTTGGATACCTGAGCGAAAAATGCAGTTACATCGTAGTCCTATTAGAAGGCTTTCTACGAAACGTTTTCTTTGGGTTCTTCACTTCCATTATCTTCGATGAATGCATGACTCAATTCAACTTGTAAATTATGACGAAATGAAATAATGACTCGCCCAGTAACATCGTAGTCCTACTAGAAGGCTTCCTACGAAACGTTTTCTTTGGGTTCTTCACTTCCATTATCTTCGATGAATGCATGACTCAATTCAACTTGTAAATTATTACGAAATGAAATAATGACTCGCCCAGTAACATCGTAGTCCTATCAGAAGGCTTCCTACGAAACGTTTTCTTTGGGTTCTTCATTTCCATTATCTCCGATGAATGCATGACTCAATTCAACTTGTAAATTATGACGAAATGAAATAATGACTCGCCCATTAACATCGTAGTCCTACTAGAAGGCTCCCTACGAAACGTTTCCTTTGGGTTCTTCATTTCCATTATCTTCGATGAATGCATGACTCAATTCAACTTGTAAATTACGACGAAATGAAATAATGACTCGCCCAGTAACATCGTAGTCCTACTAGAAGGCTTTCTACGAAACGTTTCCTTTGTGTTCTTCATCTCCATTATCTCCGATTCGTGAAGCTTCAAACCGATCAAAGTAATCAACACCGTTATCAGTATCATCGGCAGTAAACAAAATATCAGCGCATTAAATTCGAGAATATGTTTAATCACAGGTTCGATCAATCTGCAAAACTCGCAGCACCCATACACCTCGAAACCAAACTTCATGGCCCGCGGTGAAGCCAGACAAACAGAGACAAGCCAAATACAGGAAATGATCATCATTGGCCTAGCTTTCTGAGACCTCATAAGAGGGCGACATATCGCTCGGTATCGTGCGAACGTATAAAATGATATTGTATAGACTGAGGCATTGTTGGATCATTCAGCTGAGAAGCATCCACTGGATTGATATAGGTTTCGAACCTTGATGATTTCTCTTCAATTTGAAGACTTTCTGTTTGCAAAAGGAAAAAAAGGACGGACTCACAGTTTTCCTGGAATATGTGCTGCGAACTCCTGGTTCCTGGAAATCGCTGGTATTGTACTAAGTAATAGAATGTGCGATGTTATAACTCTGGAACATCTGCGATGCACCTGCTCCTTGCTGAATTGGAGGCAAATTGACACTGACCAATTTAATGATTGTTTTCACTTGATTTACTGGTTAATGCGGTTCGAATGACCAAATTCATGTTGTGGACTGTAATAACTTGTATGTCGCGGTATACATAGATTTATTACTACAGATCAGCTCTCAGATATCTTCTTTGTTGATTCCCCTATCCTCGGGATAAGAAGAAGGCAAGGCCCAGAAGCTCAAAATAATCTAGTTGCATATTGAATGCATGACTTGATTCAATTTGTAAATCATGACGAAATGAAATAAAGCCCAGTAACATCGTAGTCCTACTAGAAGGCTTCCTACGAAACGTTTTCTTTGGGTTTCTCTTTTCCATCATCTCCGATTCGTGAAGCTTCAAACCGATCAAAGTACTCAACATCGTTATCAGTATCATCGGCAGTAAACAAAATATCAACGCATTAAATTCGAGAATATGTTTAATCACAGGTTCGATCAATCTGCAAGACTCGCAGCTCCCATACACCTCGAAACCAAACTTCATGGCCCGCGGTGAAGCCAGACAAACAGAGACAAGCCAAATACAAGAAATGATCATCATTGGCCTAGCTTTATGAGACCTCATAAGAGGGCGACATATCGCTCGGTATCGTGCGAACGTATAAAATGATATTGTATAGACTGAGGCATTGTTGGATACCTGAGCGAAAAATGCAGTAACATCGTAGTCCTATTAGAACGCTTCCTACGAAAAGTTTTCTTTGGGTTCTTCATTTCCATTATCTTCGATGAATGCATGACTCAATTCAACTTGCAAATTATGACGAAATGAAATAATGACTCGCTCAGTTACATCGTTGTCCTACTAGAAGGCTTCCTACGAAAGGTTTTATTTGGGTTCTTCATTTCCATTATCTCCGATGAATGCATGACTCAATTCAACTTGTAAATTATGACGAAATGAAATAATGACTCACCCAGTAACATCGTAGTCCTACTATGAGGCTTCCTACGAAACGTTTTTTTTGTGTTCTTCATCTCCATTATCTCCGATTCGTGAAGCTTCAAAGTACTCAACACCGTTATCAGTATCATCGGCAGTACAAAATACACGCCGCGTGAAATTAGCAAAAGGAATTTGTTCCAATTTGTCTTGTTGAAAAAATCTCAATACGTTCAGTAGATATTTTTATATTCTACTGCGTAGACCTGAACTATTTTCCTCTAATACAGGTTCAATATTGAATAGAGCTTTGATATAATTGTTCACAATTAGTTTCTTGTTCTTGTACCTATCTTTCAACAAGGACCATACAATTGAATAGTTGGATGCGCTTTTTCTTTGTGTTCTTCATCTCCATTATCTCCGATTCGTGAAGGTTCAAACCGATCAAAGTACTCAACACCGTTATCAGTATCATCGGCAGTAAACAAAATATCAACGCATTAAATTCGAGAATATGTTTAATCACAGGTTCGATCAATCTGCAAAACTCGCAGCTCCCATACACCTCGAAACCAAACTTCATGGCCCGCGGTGAAGCCAGACAAACAGAGACAAGCCAAATACAGGAAATGATCATCATTGGCCTAGCTTTATGAGACCTTATAAGAGGGCGACATTTCGCTCGGTATCGTGCGAACGTATAAAATGATATTGTATAGACTGAGGCATTGTTGGATACATGAGCCCAAAATTCAGTAACATCGTAGTCCTATTAGAAGGCTTCCTACGAAACGTTTTCTTTGGGTTCTTCATTTCCATTATCTTCGATGAATGCATGACTCAATTCAACTTGTAAATTATGACGAAATGAAATAATGACTCACCCAGTAACATCGTAGTCCTACTATGAGGCTTCCTACGAAACGTTTTTTTTGTGTTCTTCATCTCCATTATCTCCGATTCGTGAAGCTTCAAAGTACTCAACACCGTTATCAGTATCATCGGCAGTACAAAATACACGCCGCGTGAAATTAGCAAAAGGAATTTGTTCCAATTTGTCTTGTTGAAAAAATCTCAATACGTTCAGTAGATATTTTTATATTCTACTGCGTAGACCTGAACTATTTTCCTCTAATACAGGTTCAATATTGAATAGAGCTTTGATATAATTGTTCACAATTAGTTTCTTGTTCTTGTACCTATCTTTCAACAAGGACCATACAATTGAATAGTTGGATGCGCGTTTTCTTTGTGTTCTTCATCTCCATTATCTCCGATTCGTGAAGGTTCAAACCGATCAAAGTACTCAACACCGTTATCAGTATCATCGGCAGTAAACAAAATATCAACGCATTAAATTCGAGAATATGTTTAATCACAGGTTCGATCAATCTGCAAAACTCGCAGCTCCCATACACCTCGAAACCAAACTTCATGGCCCGCGGTGAAGCCAGACAAACAGAGACAAGCCAAATACAGGAAATGATCATCATTGGCCTAGCTTTATGAGACCTTATAAGAGGGCGACATTTCGCTCGGTATCGTGCGAACGTATAAAATGATATTGTATAGACTGAGGCATTGTTGGATACATGAGCCCAAAATTCAGTAACATCGTAGTCCTATTAGAAGGCTTCCTACGAAACGTTTTCTTTGGGTTCTTCATTTCCATTATCTTCGATGAATGCATGACTCAATTCAACTTGTAAATTATGACGAAATGAAATAATGACTCACCCAGTAACATCGTAGTCCTACTATGAGGCTTCCTACGAAACGTTTTTTTGTGTTCTTCATCTCCATTATCTCCGATTCGTGAAGCTTCAAAGTACTCAACACCGTTATCAGTATCATCGGCAGTACAAAATACACGCCGCGTGAAATTAGCAAAAGGAATTTGTTCCAATTTGTCTTGTTGAAAAAATCTCAATACGTTCAGTAGATATTTTTATATTCTACTGCGTAGACCTGAACTATTTTCCTCTAATACAGGTTCAATATTGAATAGAGCTTTGATATAATTGTTCACAATTAGTTTCTTGTTCTTGTACCTATCTTTCAACAAGGACCATACAATTGAATAGTTGGATGCGCGTTTTCTTTGTGTTCTTCATCTCCATTATCTCCGATTCGTGAAGGTTCAAACCGATCAAAGTACTCAACACCGTTATCAGTATCATCGGCAGTAAACAAAATATCAACGCATTAAATTCGAGAATATGTTTAATCACAGGTTCGATCAATCTGCAAAACTCGCAGCTCCCATACACCTCGAAACCAAACTTCATGGCCCGCGGTGAAGCCAGACAAACAGAGACAAGCCAAATACAGGAAATGATCATCATTGGCCTAGCTTTATGAGACCTTATAAGAGGGCGACATTTCGCTCGGTATCGTGCGAACGTATAAAATGATATTGTATAGACTGAGGCATTGTTGGATACATGAGCCCAAAATTCAGTAACATCGTAGTCCTATTAGAAGGCTTCCTACGAAACGTTTTCTTTGGGTTCTTCATTTCCATTATCTTCGATGAATGCATGACTCAATTCAACTTGTGAATTATGACGAAATGAAATAATGACTCGCCCAGTAACATCGTAGTCCTACTAGAAGGCTTCCTACGAAAGGTTTTCTTTGGGTTCTTCATTTCCATTATCTCCGAAGAATGCATGACTCAATTCAACTTGTAAATTATGACGAAATGAAATAATGACTCACCCAGTAACATCGTAGTCCTACTATAAGGCTTCCTACGCAACGTTTTTTTTGTGTTCTTCATCTCCATTATCTCCGATTCGTGAAGTTTCAAAGTACTCAACACCGTTATCAGTATCATCGGCAGTACAAAAAACACGCCGCGTGAAATTAGCAAATGGAATTTGTTTCAATTCGTCTTGTAGAAAAAATCTCAATACGTTCAGTAGATATTTTTATATTCTACTGCGTAGACCTGAACTATTTTCCTCTAATACCGGTTCAATATTGAATAGAGCTTTGATATAATTGTTTACAATTAGTTTCTTGTTCTCCTACCTATCTTTCAACAAGGACCATACAATTAAATAGTTGGATGCGCAAACCTGAACTGAACTTATCAGCCGTGCAGGCACTTGTTCTAATGATGATTTCAAATAATAAAATTTTTTAAGTCTGGCTAGGTTTTCGTTGTTCGCAACAAGGGCAGTGAATGCATCTTTGAACTCCAGCCAATTTTCCAATGATCCATTGAACTTTGGCATGACAATAGTTTGCAATTTAACTGATTGCTAGACCTGAGTATTTGAATTTTGTTGCCAAGTGTTAAAACATCTTGAATGTCGATTATTATTGAATTGTGAAATAATTTGTTCGACATAAGCCAAATTTCTGAAATATAAATCCTCAAAATGTTCACAGACCGATTCTTCATCAGAGTTTTCTTCTGAACCTTCAATTTCACCTTGAATTTCATTGAACTCATCTAAAATTGGTTCTATTTTTGATGAGCGAATTTCTAGTTGCATGATGGCAAGATCATTCAGCTGAGAAGCATCCACTTGGTTGATATAGGTTTCGAACCTTGATCATTTCTCTTCAATTTGAAGACTTTCTGTTTGCAAAAGGAAAAAAAAGACAGACTCACAGTTTTCCTGGAATATGTGCTGCGAACTCCTGGTTTCTGGAAATCGCTGGTATTGTACTAAGGAATAGAATGTGCGATGTTATAACTCTGGAACATCTGCGATGCACCTGCTCCTTGCTGAATTGGAGGCAAATTGACACTGACCAATTTAATGATTGTTTTCACTTGATTTACTGGTTAATGCGGTTCGAATGAATAAATTCATGTTGTGGACTGTAATAACTTGTATGTCGCGGTATACATAGATTTATTACTACAGATCAGCTCCCAGATATCTTCTTTGTTGATTCCCCTATTCTCGGGATAAGAAGAAGGCAAGGCCCAGAACCTCAAAGTAATCTAGTTGCATATTGAATGCATGACTCAATTCAATTTGTAAATCATGACGAAATGAAATAATGCCCAGTAACATCGTAGTCCTTCTAGAAGGCTTCCTACGAAACGTTCTCTTTGGGTTCTTCATTTCCATTATCTTAGATGAATGCATGACTCAATTCAACTTGTAAATTATGACGAAATGAAATAATGACTCGCCCAGTAACATCGTAGTCCTACTAGAAGGCTTCTTACGAAAGGTTTTCTTTGGGTTCTTCATTTCCATTATCTCCGATGAATGCATGACTCAATTCAACTCGTAAATTATGACGAAATGAAATAATGACTCACCCAGTAACATCGTAGTCCTACTATAAGGCTTCCTACGAAACGTTTTTTTTGTGTTCTTCATCTCCATTATCTCCGATTCGTGAAGTTTCAAAGTACTCAACACCGTTATCAGTATCATCGGCAGTACAAAAAACACGCCGCGTGAAATTAGCAAAAGGAATTTGTTTCAATTTGTCTTGTTGAAAAAATCTCAATACGTTCAGTAGATATTTTTATATTCTACTGCGTAGACCTGAACTATTTTCCTCTAATACCGGTTCAATATTGAATAGAGCTTTGATATAATTGTTTACAATAAGTTTCTTGTTCTCCTACCTATATTTCAACAAGGACCATACAATTAAATAGTTGGATGCGCAAACCTGAACTGAACTTATCAGCCGTGCGGGCACTTGTTCTAATGATGATTTCAAATAATAAAATTTTTTTTAATCTGGCTAGGTTTTCGTTGTTCGCAACAAGGGCATTGAATGCATCTTTGAACTCCAGCCAATTTTCAAATGATCCATTGAACTTTGGCATGACAATAGTTTGCAATTTAACTGATTGCTAGAACTGAGTATTTGAATTTTGTTGCCAAGTGTCAAATCTTCTTGAATGTCGATTATTATTGAATTCGGAAATAATTTGTTCGACATAAGCCAAATTTCTGAAATATGAATCCTCAAAATGTTCACAGACTGATTCTTCATCAGAGTTTTCTTCTGAACCTTCAATTTCACCTTGAATTTCATTGAACTCGTCTAAAATTGGTTCTATTTTTTATGAGCGAATTTCTAGTTGCATGATGGCAAGATCATTCAGCTGAGAAGCATCCACTGGATTGATATAGGTTTCGAACCTTGATAATTTCTCTTCAATTTGAAGACTTTCTGTTTGCAAAAGGAAAAAAAAGACGGACTCACAGTTTTCCTGGAATATGTGCTGCGAACTCCTGGTTCCTGGAAATCGCTGGTATTGTACTAAGGAATATAATGTGCGATGTTATAACTCTGGAACATCTGCGATGCACCTGCTCCTTGCTGAATTGGAGGCAAATTGACACTGACCAATTTAATGATTGTTTTCACTTGATTTACTGGTAAATGCGGTTCGAATTACCAAATTCATGTTGTGGACTGTAATAACTTGTATGTCGCGGTATACATAGATTTATTACTACAGATCACCTCTCAGATATCTTCTTTGTTGATTCCCCTATTCTCGGGATAAGAAGAAGGCAAGGCCCAGAACCTCAAAGTAATCTGGTTGCATATTGAATGCATGACTTAATTCAATTTGTAAATCATGACGAAATGAAATAATGCCCAGTAACATCGTAGTCGTACTAGAAGGCTTCCTACGAAACGTTTTCTTTGGGTTTCTCTTTTCCATCATCTCCGATTCGTGAAGCTTCAAACCGATCAAAGTACTCAACACCGTTATCAGTATCATCGGCAGTGAACAAAATATCAACGCATCAAATTCGAGAATATGTTTAATCACAGGTTCGATCAATCTGCGAAACTCGCAGCTCCCATACACCTCGAAACCAAATTTCATGGCCCGCGGTGAAGCCAGACAAACAGAGACAAGACAAATACAGGAAATGATCATCATTGGCCTAGCTTTATGAGACCTCATAAGAGGGCGACATATCGCTCGGTATCGTGCGAACGTATAAAATGATATTGTATAGACTGAGGCATTGTTGGATACCTGAGCGAAAAATGCAGTTACATCGTAGTCCTATTAGAAGGCTTTCTACGAAACGTTTCCTTTGGGTTCTTCATTTCCATTATCTTCGATGAATGCATGACTCAATTCAACTTGTAAATTATGACGAAATGAAATAATGACTCGCCCAGTAACATCGTAGTCCTACTAGAAGGCTTCCTACGAAACGTTTTCTTTGGGTGCTTCATTTCCATTATCTCCGATGAATGCATGACTCAATTCAACTTGTAAATTATGACGAAATTAAATAATGACTCGCCCAGTAACATCGTAGTCCTACTAGAAGGCTCCCTACGAAACGTTGTCTTTGGGTTCTTCATTTCCATTATCTTCGATGAATGCATGACTCAATTCAACTTGTAAATTATGACGAAATGAAATAATGACTCGCCCAGTAACATCGTAGTCCTACTAGAAGGCTTCCTACGAAACGTTTTCTTTGGGTTCTTAATTTCCATTATCTCCGATGAATGCATGACTCAATTCAACTTGTAAATTATGACGAAATGAAATAATGACTCGCCCAGTAACATCGTAGTCCTACTAGAAGGCTTCCTACGATACGTTTTCTTTGGGTTCTTCATTTCCATCATCTTCGATGAATGCATGACTCAATTCAACTTGTAAATTATGACGAAATGAAATAATGCCCAGTAACATCGTAGTCCTACTAGAAGGCTTCCACGAAACGTTTTCTTTGTGTTCTTCATCTCCATTATCTCCGATTCGTGAAGCTTCAAACCGATCAAAGTACTCAACACCGTTATCAGTATCATCGGCAGTAAACAAAATATCAACGCATTAAATTCGAGAATATGTTTAATCACAGGTTCGATCAATCTGCAAGACTCGCAGCTCCCATACACCTCGAAACCAAACTTCATGGCCCGCGGTGAAGCCAGACAAACAGAGACAAGCCAAATACAGGAAATGATCATCATTGGCCTAGCTTTATGAGACCTTATAAGAGGGCGACATATCGCTCGGTATCGTGCGAACGTATAAAATGATATTGTATAGACTGAGGCATTGTTGGATACCTGAGCGAAAAATGCAGTAACATCGTGGTCCTATTAGAAGGCTTCCTACGAAAAGTTTTCTTTGGGTTCTCCATTTCCATTATCTTCGATGAATGCACGACTCAATTCAACTTGTAAATTATGACAAAATGAAATAATGACTCGCCCAGTAACATCGTAGTCCTACTAGAAGGCTTCCTACGAAACGTTTTCTTTGGGTTCTTGATTTACATTATCTCCGATGAATGCATGACTCAATTCAACTTGTCAATTATGACGAAATGAAATAATGACTCGCCCAGTAACATCGTAGTCCTACTAGAAGGCTTCCTACGAAAGGTTTTATTTGGGTTCTTCATTTCCATTATCCCCGATGAATGCATGACTCAATTCAACTTGTAAATTATGACGAAATGAATAATGACTCACCCAGTAACATCGTAGTCCTACTATAAGGCTTCCTACGAAACGTTTTTTTTTGTGTTCTTCATCTCCATTATCTCCGATTCGTGAAGCTTTAAAGTACTCAACACCGTTATCAGTATCATCGGCAGTACAAAAAACACGCCGCGTGAAATTAGCAAAAGGAATTTGTTTCAATTTGTCTTGTTGAAAAAATCTCAATACGTTCAGTAGATATTTTTATATTATACTGCGTAGACCTGAACTATTTTCCTCTAATACCGGTTCAATATTGAATAGAGCTTTGATATAATTGTTTACAATTAGTTTCTTGTTCTCGTACCTATCTTTCAACAAGGACCATAAAATTGAATAGTTGGATGCGCGTTTTCTTTGTGTTCTTCATCTCCATTATCTCCAATTCGTGAAGCTTCAAACCGATCAAAGTACTCAACACCGTTATCAGTATCATCGGCAGTAAACAAAATATCAACGCATTAAATTCGAGAATATGTTTAATCACAGGTTCGATCAATTTGCAAGACTCGCAGCTCCCATACACCTCGAAACCAAACTTCATGGCCCGCGGTGAAGCCAGACAAACAGAGACAAGCCAAATACAGGAAATGATCATCATTGGCCTAGCTTTATGAGACCTTATAAGAGGGCGACATATCGCTCGGTATCGTGCGAACGTATAAAATGATATTGTATAGACTGAGGCATTGTTGGATACCTGAGCGAAAAATGCAGTAACATCGTAGTCCTATTAGAAGGCTTCCTACGAAAAGTTTTCTTTGGGTTCTTCATATCCATTATCTTCGATGAATGCATGACTCAATTCAACTTGTAAATTATGACGAAATGAAATAATGACTCGCTCAGTTACATCGTAGTCCTACTAGAAGGCTTCCTACGAAAGGTTTTATTTGGGTTCTTCATTTCCAATATCTCCGATGGATGCATGACTCAATTCAACTTGTAAATTATGACGAAATGAAATAATGACTCACCCAGTAACATCGTAGTCCTCTTATTAGGCTTCCTACGAAACGTTTTTTTTGTGTTCTTCATCTCCATTATCTCCGATTCGTGAAGCTTCAAAGTACTCAACACCGTTATCAGTATCATCGGCAGTACAAAAAACACGCCGCGTGAAATTAGCAAAAGGAATTTGTTTCAATTTGTCTTGTTGAAAAAATCTCAATACGTTCAGTAGATATTTTTATATTCTACTGCGTAGACCTGAACTATTTTCCTCTGATATCGGTTCAATATTGAATAGAGCTTTGATATAATTGTTTACAATTAGTTTCTTGTTCTCGTACCTATCTTTCAACAAGGACCATACAATTGAATAGTTGGATGCGCGTTTTCTTTGTGTTCTTCATCTCCATCATCTCCGATTCGTGAAGCTTCAAACCGATCAAAGTACTCAACACCGTTATCAGTATCATCGGCAGTAAACAAAATATCAACGCATTAAATTCGAGAATATGTTTAATCACAGGTTCGATCAATCTGCAAAACTCGCAGCTCCCATACACCTCGAAACCAAACTTCATGGCCCGCGGTGAAGCCAGACAAACAGAGACAAGCCAAATACAGGAAATGATCATCATTGGCCTAGCTTTATGAGACCTCATAAGAGGGCGACATATCGCTCGGTATCGTGCGAACGTATAAAATGATATTGTATATTCAACTTGTAAATTATGACGAAATGAAATAATGACTCGCCCAGTAACATCGTAGTCCTACTAGAAGGCTTCCTACGAAAGGTTTTCTTTGGGTTCTTCATTTCCATTATCTCCGATGAATGCATGACTCAATTCAACTCGTAAATTATGACGAAATGAAATAATGACTCACCCAGTAACATCGTAGTCCTACTATAAGGCTTCCTACGAAACGTTTTTTTTTGTGTTCTTCATCTCCATTATCTCCGATTCGTGAAGTTTCAAAGTACTCAACACCGTTATCAGTATCATCGGCAGTACAAAAAACACGCCGCGTGAAATTAGCAAAAGGAATTTGTTTCAATTTGTCTTGTTGAAAAAATCTCAATACGTTCAGTAGATATTTTTATATTCTACTGCGTAGACCTGAACTATTTTCCTCTAATACCGGTTCAATATTGAATAGAGCTTTGATATAATTGTTTACAATTAGTTTCTTGTTCTCCTACCTATCTTTCAACAAGGACCATACAATTAAATAGTTGGATGCGCAAACCTGAACTGAACTTATCAGCCGTGCAGGCACTTGTTCTAATGACGATTTCAAATAATAAATTTTTTTTAAGTCTGGCTAGGTTTTCGTTGTTCGCAACAAGGGCAGTGAATGCATCTTTGAACTCCAGCCAATTTTCCAATGATCCATTGAACTTTGGCATGACAATAGTTTGCAATTTAACTGATTGCTAGACCTGAGTATTTGAATTTTGTTGCCAAGTGTTAAAACATCTTGAATGTCGATTATTATTGAATTGGGAAATAATTTGTTCGACATAAGCCAAATTTCTGAAATATAAATCCTCAAAATGTTCACAGACCGATTCTTCATCAGAGTTTTCTTCTGAACCTTCAATTTCACCTTGAATTTCATTGAACTCAACTAAAATTGGTTCTATTTTTGATGAGCGAATTTCTAGTTGCATGATGGCAAGATCATTCAGCTGAGAAGCATCCACTGGATTGATATAGGTTTCGAACCTTGATAATTTCTCTTCAATTTGAAGACTTTCTGTTTGCAAAAGGAAAAAAAAGACAGACTCACAGTTTTCCTGGAATATGTGCTGCGAACACCTGGTTCCTGGAAATCGCTGGTTTTGTACTAAGGAATAGAATGTGCGATGTTATAACTCTGGAACATCTGCGATGCACCTGCTCCTTGCTGAATTGGAGGCAAATTGACACTGACCAATTTAATGATTGTTTTCACTTGATTTACTGGTTAATGCGGTTCGAATGGCCAAATTCATGTTGTGGACTGTAATAACTTGTATGTCGCGGTATACATAGATTTATTACTACAGATCAGCTCTCAGATATCTTCTTTGTTGATTCTTCGGGATTCTTTGTTGATTCTTCGGGATGAGAAGAAGGCAAGGCCCCGAACCTCAAAGTAATCTAGTTGCATATTGAATGCATGACATAATTCAATTTGTAAATCATGACGAAATGAAATAATGCCCAGTAACATCGTAGTCCTACTAGAAGGCTTCCTACGAAACGTTTTCTTTGGGTTTCTCTTTTCCATCATCTCCGATTCGTGAAGCTTCAAACCGATCAAAGTACTCAACACCGTTATCAGTATCATCGGAAGTGAACAAAATATCAACGCATTAAATTCGAGAATATGTTTAATCACAGGTTCGATCAATCTGCGAAACTCGCAGCTTCCATACACCTCGAAACCAAACTTCATGGCCCGCGGTGAAGCCAGACAAACAGAGACAAGACAAATACAGGAAATGATCATCATTGGCCTAGCTTCATGAGACCTCATAAGAGGGCGACATATCGCTCGGTATCGTGCGAACGTATAAAATGATATTGTATAGACTGAGGCATTGTTGGATACCTGAGCGAAAAATGCAGTAACATCGTAGTCCTATTAGAAGGCTTCCTACGAAACGTTTTCTTTGGGTTCTTCATTTCCATTATCTTCGATGAATGCATGACTCAATTCAACTTGTAAATTATGACAAAATGAAATATTGACTCGCCCAGTAACATCGTAGTCCTACTAGAAGGCTTCCTACGAAACGTTTTCTTTGGGTTCTTCATTTCCATTATCTCCGATGAATGCATGACTCAATTCAACTTGTAAATTATGACGAAATGAAATAATGACTCGCCCATTAACATCGTAGTCCTACTAGAAGGCTCCCTACGAAACAATTCCTTTGGGTTCTTCATTTCCATTATCTTCGATGAATGCATGACTCAATTCAACTCGTAAATTGTGACGAAATGAAATAATGACTCGCCCAGTAACATCGTAGTCCTACTAGAAGGCTTCCTACGAAACGTTTCCTTTGTGTTCTTCATCTCCATTATCTCCGATTCGTGAAGCTTCAAACCGATCAAAGTACTCAACACCGTTATCAGTATCATCGGCATCAAACAAAATATCAACGCATTAAATTCGAGAATATGTTTAATCACAGGTTCGATCAATCTGCAAAACTCGCAGCTCCCATACACCTCGAAACCAAACTTCATGGCCCGCGGTGAAGCCAGACAAACAGAGACAAGCCAAATACAGGAAATGATCATCATTGGCCTAGCTTTATGAGACCTCATAAGAGGGCGACATATCGCTCGGTATCGTGCGAACGTATAAAATGATATTGTATAGACTGAGGCATTGTTGGATACCTGAGCGAAAAATGCAGTAACATCGTAGTCCTATTAGAAGGCTTCCTACGAAACGTTTTCTTTGGGTTCTCCATTTCTATTATCTTCGATGAATGCATGACTCAATTCAACTTGTAAATTATGACGAAATGAAATAATGACTCGCCCAGTAACATCGTAGTCCTACTAGAAGGCTTCCTACGAAAGGTTTTCTTTGGGTTCTTCATTTCCATGATCTCCGATGAATGCATGACTCAATTCAACTCGTAAATTATGACGAAATGAAATAATGACTCAGTAACATCGTAGTCCTACTATAAGGCTTCCTACGAAACGTTTTTTTTTGTGTTCTTCATCTCCATTATCTCCGATTCGTGAAGTTTCAAAGTACTAAACACCGTTATCAGTATCATCGGCAGTACAAAAAACACGCCGCGTGAAATTAGCAAAAGGAATTTGCTTCAATTTGTCTTGTTGAAAAAATCTCAATACGTTCAGTAGATATTTTTATATTCTACTGCGTAGACCTGAACTATTTTCCTCTAATACCGGTTCAATATTGAATAGAGCTTTGATATAATTGTTTACAATTAGTTTCTTGTTCTCGTACCTATCTTTCAACAAGGACCATACAATTAAATAGTTGGATGCGCAAACCTGAACTGAACTTATCAGCCGTGCAGGCACTTGTTCTAATGATGATTTCAAATAATAAAATTTTTTTAAGTCTGGCTTGGTTTTCGTTGTTCGCAACAAGGGCAGTGAATGCATCTTTGAACTCCAGCCAATTTTCCAATGATCCATTGAACTTTGGCATGACAATAGTTTGCAATTTAACTGATTGCTAGACCTGAGTATTTGAATTTTGTTGCCAAGTGTTAAAACATCTTGAATGTAGATTATTATTGAATTCGGAAATAATTTGTTCGACATAAGCCAAATTTCTGAAATATAAGTCCTCAAAATGTTCACAGACCGATTCTTCATCAGAGTTTTCTTCTGAACCTTCAACTTCACCTTGAATTTCATTGAACTCATCTAAAATTGGTTCTATTTTTGATGAGCGAATTTCTAGTTGCATGATGGCAAGATCATTCAGCTGAGAAGCATCCACTGGATTGATATAGGTTTCGAACCTTGATAATTTCTCTTCAATTTGAAGACTTTCTGTTTGCAAAAGGAAAAAAAAGACGGACTCACAGTTTTCCTGGAATATGTGCTGCGAACTCCTGGTTCCTGGAAATCGCTGGTATTGTACTAAGGAATAGAATGTGCGATGTTATAACTCTGGAACATCTGCGATGCACCTGCCCCTTGCTGAATTGGAGGCAAATTGACACTGACCAATTTAATGATTGTTTTCACTTGATTTACTGGTTAATGCGGTTCGAATGACCAAATTCATGTTGTGGACTGTAATAACTTGTATGTCGCGGTATACATAGATTTATTACTACAGATCAGCTCTCAGATATCTTCTTTGTTGATTCCCCTATTCTCGGGATAAGAAGAAGGCAAGGCCCAGAACCTCAAAGTAATCTAGTTGCATATTGAATGCATGACTCAATTCAATTTGTAAATCATGACGAAATAAAATAATGCCCAGTAACATCGTAGTCCTACTAGAAGGCTTCCTACGAAACGTTTTCTTTGGGTTTCTCTTTTCCATCATCTCCGATTCGTGAAGCTTCAAACCGATCAAAGTACTCAACACCGTTATCAGTATCATCGGCAGTGAACAAAATATCAACGCATTAAATTCGAGAATATGTTTAATCACAGGTTCGATCAATCTGCGAAACTCGCAGCTCCCATACACCTCGAAACCAAACTTCATGGCCCGCGGTGAAGCCAGACAAACAGAGACAAGACAAATACAGGAAATGATCATCATTGGCCTAGCTTTATGAGACCTCATGAGAGGGCGACATATCGCTCGGTATCGTGCGAACGTATAAAATGATATTGTATAGACTGAGGCATTGTTGGATACCTGAGCGAAAAATGCAGTTACATCGTAGTCCTATTAGAAGGCTTTCTACGAAACGTTTTTTTTTTTGTTCTTCATTTCCATTATCTTCGATGAATGCATGACTCAATTCAACTTGTAAATTATGACGAAATGAAATAATGACTCGCCCAGTAACATCGTAGTCCTACTAGAAGGCTTCCTACGAAACGTTTTCTTTGGGTTCTTCATTTCCATTATCTCCGATGAATGCATGACTCAATTCAACTTGTAAATTATGACGAAATGAAATAATGACTCGCCCAGTAACATCGTAGTCCTACAAGAAGGCTCCCTACGAAACGTTTTCTTTGGGTTCTTCATTTCCATTATCTTCGATGAATGCATGACTCAATTCAACTTGTAAATTATGACGAAATGAAATAATGACTCGCCCAGTAACATCGTAGTCCTACTAGAAGGCTTCCTACGAAACGTTTTCTTTGGGTTCTTAATTTCCATTATCTCTGATGAATGCATGACTCAATTCAACTTGTAAATTATGACGAAATGAAATAATGACTCGCCCAGTAACATCGTAGTCCTACTAGAAGGCTTCCTACGAAAGGTTTTATTTGGGTTCTTCATTTCCATTATCTCCGATGAATGCATGACTCAATTCAACTTGTAAATTATGACGAAATGAAATAATGACTCACCCAGTAACATCGTAGTCCTACTATAAGGCTTCCTACGAAACGTTTTTTTTGTGTTCTTCATCTCCATTATCTCCGATTCGTGAAGCTTCAAAGTACTCAACACCGTTATCAGTATCATCGGCAGTACAAAAAACACGCCGCGTGAAATTAGCAAAAAGAATTTGTTTCAATTTGTCTTGTTGAAAAAATCTCAATACGTTCAGTAGATATTTTTATATTCTACTGCGTAGACCTAAACTATTTTCCTCTAATACCGGTTCAATATTGAATAGAGCTTTGATATAATTGTTTACAATTAGTTTCTTGTTCTCGTACCTATCTTTCAACAAGGACCATAAAATTGAATAGTTGGATGCGCGTTTCCTTTGTGTTCTTCATCTCCATTATCTCCGATTCGTGAATCTTCAAACCGATCAAAGTACTCAACACCGTTATCAGTATCATCAGCAGTAAACAAAATATCAACGCATTAAATTTGAGAATATGTTTAATCACAGGTTCGATCAATCTGCAAAACTCGCAGCTCCCATACACCTCGAAACCAAACTTCATGGCCCGCGGTGAAGCCAGACAAACAGAGACAAGCCAAATACAGGAAATGATCATCATTGGCCTAGCTTTATGAGACCTTATAAGAGGGCGACATATCGCTCGGTATCGTGCGAACGTATAAAATGATATTGTATAGACTGAGGCATTGTTGGATACATGAGCGAAAAATGCAGTAACATCGTAGTCCTATTAGAAGGCTTCCTACGAAACGTTTTCTTTGGGTTCTTCATTTCCATTATCTTCGATGAATGCATGACTCAATTAAACTTGTAAATTATGACGAAATGAAATAATGACTCGCCCAGTAACATCGTAGTCCTACTAGAAGGCTTCCTACGAAAGGTTTTCTTTGGGTTCTTCATTTCCATTATCTCCGATGAATGCATGACTCAATTCAACTTGTAAATTATGACGAAATGAAATAATGACTCACCCAGTAACATCGTAGTCTTACTATAAGGCTTCCTACGAAACGTTTTTTTTGTGTTCTTCATCTCCATTATCTCCGATTCGTGAAGCTTCAAAGTACTCAACACCGTTATCAGTATCATCGGCAGTACAAAAAACACGCCGCGTGAAATTAGCAACAGGAATTTGTTTCAATTTGTCTTGTTGAAAAAATCTCAATACGTTCAGTAGATATTTTTATATTCTACTGCGTAGACCTGAACTATTTTCCTCTAATACAGGTTCAATATTGAATAGAGCTTTGATATAATTGTTTACAATTAGTTTCTTGTTCTCGTACCTATCTTTCAACAAGGACCATACAATTGAATAGTTGGATGAGCAAACCTGAACTGAACTTACCAGCCGTGCAGGCAATTGTTCTAATGATGATTTCAAATAATAAATTTTTTTTAAGTCTAGCTAGGTTTTCGTTGTTCGCAACAAGGGCAGTGAATGCATCTTTGAACCCAGCCAATTATCCAATGATCCATTGAACTTTGGCATGACAATAGTTTGCAATTTAACTGATTGCTAGACCTGAGTAATTGAATTTTGTTGCCAAGTGTCAAATCTTCTTGAATGTCGATTATTATTGAATTCGGAAATAATTTGTTCGACATAAGCCAAATTTCTGAAATATGAATCCTCAAAATGTTCACAGACTGATTCTTCATCAGAGTTTCCTTCTGAACCTTCAATTTCACCTTGAATTTCATTGAACTCGTCTAAAATTGGTTCTATTTTTGATGAGCGAATTTCTAGTTGCATGATGGCAAGATCATTCAGCTGAAAAGCATCCACTGGATTGATATAGGTTTCGAACCTTGATAATTTCTTTTCAATTTGAAGACTTTCTGTTTGCAAAAGGAAAAAAAAGACGGATTCACAGTTTTCCTGAAATATGTGCTGCGAACTCCTGGTTCCTGGAAATCGCTGGTATTGTACTAAGGAATAGAATGTGCGATGTTATAACTCTGGAACATCTGCGATGCACCTGCTCCTTGCTGAATTGGCGGCAAATTGACACTGACCAATTTAATGATTGTTTTCACTTAATTTACTGGTAAATGCGATTCGAATGACCAAATTCATGTTGTGGACTGTAATAACTTGTATGTCGCGGTATACATAGATTTATTACTACAGATCAGCTCTCAGATATCTTCTTTGTTGATTCCCCTTTTCTCGGGATAAGAAGAAGGCAAGACCCAGAACCTCAAAGTAATCTAGTTGCATATTGAATGCATGACTTAATTCAATTTGTAAATCATGACGAAATGAAATAATGCCCAGTAACATCGTAGTCCTACTAGAAGGCTTCCTACGAAACGGTTTCTTTGGGTTTTTCGTTTCCATCATCTCCGATTCGTGAAGCTTCAAACCGATCAAAGTACTCAACACCGTTATCAGTATCATCGGCAGTAAACAAAATATCAACGCATTAAATTCGAGAATATGTTTAATCACAGGTTCGATCAATCTGCAAAACTCGCAGCTCCCATACACCTCGAAACCAAACTTCATGGCCCGCGGTGAAGCCAGACAAACAGAGACAAGCCAAATACAGGAAATGATCATCATTGGCCTAGCTTTATGAGACCTCATAAGAGGGCGACATATCGCTCGGTATCGTGCGAACGTATAAAATGATATTGTATATTCAACTTGTAAATTATGACGAAATGAAATAATGACTCGCCCAGTAACATCGTAGTCCTACTAGAAGGCTTCCTACGAAAGGTTTTCTTTGGGTTCTTCATTTCCATTATCTCCGATGAATGCATGACTCAATTCAACTCGTAAATTATGACGAAATGAAATAATGACTCACCCAGTAACATCGTAGTCCTACTATAAGGCTTCCTACGAAACGTTTTTTTTTGTGTTCTTCATCTCCATTATCTCCGATTCGTGAAGTTTCAAAGTACTCAACACCGTTATCAGTATCATCGGCAGTACAAAAAACACGCCGCGTGAAATTAGCAAAAGGAATTTGTTTCAATTTGTCTTGTTGAAAAAATCTCAATACGTTCAGTAGATATTTTTATATTCTACTGCGTAGACCTGAACTATTTTCCTCTAATACCGGTTCAATATTGAATAGAGCTTTGATATAATTGTTTACAATTAGTTTCTTGTTCTCCTACCTATCTTTCAACAAGGACCATACAATTAAATAGTTGGATGCGCAAACCTGAACTGAACTTATCAGCCGTGCAGGCACTTGTTCTAATGACGATTTCAAATAATAAATTTTTTTTAAGTCTGGCTAGGTTTTCGTTGTTCGCAACAAGGGCAGTGAATGCATCTTTGAACTCCAGCCAATTTTCCAATGATCCATTGAACTTTGGCATGACAATAGTTTGCAATTTAACTGATTGCTAGACCTGAGTATTTGAATTTTGTTGCCAAGTGTTAAAACATCTTGAATGTCGATTATTATTGAATTGGGAAATAATTTGTTCGACATAAGCCAAATTTCTGAAATATAAATCCTCAAAATGTTCACAGACCGATTCTTCATCAGAGTTTTCTTCTGAACCTTCAATTTCACCTTGAATTTCATTGAACTCAACTTAAATTGGTTCTATTTTTGATGAGCGAATTTCTAGTTGCATGATGGCAAGATCATTCAGCTGAGAAGCATCCACTGGATTGATATAGGTTTCGAACCTTGATAATTTCTCTTCAATTTGAAGACTTTCTGTTTGCAAAAGGAAAAAAAAGACAGACTCACAGTTTTCCTGGAATATGTGCTGCGAACACCTGGTTCCTGGAAATCGCTGGTTTTGTACTAAGGAATAGAATGTGCGATGTTATAACTCTGGAACATCTGCGATGCACCTGCTCCTTGCTGAATTGGAGGCAAATTGACACTGACCAATTTAATGATTGTTTTCACTTGATTTACTGGTTAATGCGGTTCGAATGGCCAAATTCATGTTGTGGACTGTAATAACTTGTATGTCGCGGTATACATAGATTTATTACTACAGATCAGCTCTCAGATATCTTCTTTGTTGATTCTTCGGGATTCTTTGTTGATTCTTCGGGATGAGAAGAAGGCAAGGCCCCGAACCTCAAAGTAATCTAGTTGCATATTGAATGCATGACATAATTCAATTTGTAAATCATGACGAAATGAAATAATGCCCAGTAACATCGTAGTCCTACTAGAAGGCTTCCTACGAAACGTTTTCTTTGGGTTTCTCTTTTCCATCATCTCCGATTCGTGAAGCTTCAAACCGATCAAAGTACTCAACACCGTTATCAGTATCATCGGAAGTGAACAAAATATCAACGCATTAAATTCGAGAATATGTTTAATCACAGGTTCGATCAATCTGCGAAACTCGCAGCTTCCATACACCTCGAAACCAAACTTCATGGCCCGCGGTGAAGCCAGACAAACAGAGACAAGACAAATACAGGAAATGATCATCATTGGCCTAGCTTCATGAGACCTCATAAGAGGGCGACATATCGCTCGGTATCGTGCGAACGTATAAAATGATATTGTATAGACTGAGGCATTGTTGGATACCTGAGCGAAAAATGCAGTAACATCGTAGTCCTATTAGAAGGCTTCCTACGAAACGTTTTCTTTGGGTTCTTCATTTCCATTATCTTCGATGAATGCATGACTCAATTCAACTTGTAAATTATGACAAAATGAAATATTGACTCGCCCAGTAACATCGTAGTCCTACTAGAAGGCTTCCTACGAAACGTTTTCTTTGGGTTCTTCATTTCCATTATCTCCGATGAATGCATGACTCAATTCAACTTGTAAATTATGACGAAATGAAATAATGACTCGCCCATTAACATCGTAGTCCTACTAGAAGGCTCCCTACGAAACAATTCCTTTGGGTTCTTCATTTCCATTATCTTCGATGAATGCATGACTCAATTCAACTCGTAAATTGTGACGAAATGAAATAATGACTCGCCCAGTAACATCGTAGTCCTACTAGAAGGCTTCCTACGAAACGTTTCCTTTGTGTTCTTCATCTCCATTATCTCCGATTCGTGAAGCTTCAAACCGATCAAAGTACTCAACACCGTTATCAGTATCATCGGCATCAAACAAAATATCAACGCATTAAATTCGAGAATATGTTTAATCACAGGTTCGATCAATCTGCAAAACTCGCAGCTCCCATACACCTCGAAACCAAACTTCATGGCCCGCGGTGAAGCCAGACAAACAGAGACAAGCCAAATACAGGAAATGATCATCATTGGCCTAGCTTTATGAGACCTCATAAGAGGGCGACATATCGCTCGGTATCGTGCGAACGTATAAAATGATATTGTATAGACTGAGGCATTGTTGGATACCTGAGCGAAAAATGCAGTAACATCGTAGTCCTATTAGAAGGCTTCCTACGAAACGTTTTCTTTGGGTTCTCCATTTCTATTATCTTCGATGAATGCATGACTCAATTCAACTTGTAAATTATGACGAAATGAAATAATGACTCGCCCAGTAACATCGTAGTCCTACTAGAAGGCTTCCTACGAAAGGTTTTCTTTGGGTTCTTCATTTCCATGATCTCCGATGAATGCATGACTCAATTCAACTCGTAAATTATGACGAAATGAAATAATGACTCAGTAACATCGTAGTCCTACTATAAGGCTTCCTACGAAACGTTTTTTTTTGTGTTCTTCATCTCCATTATCTCCGATTCGTGAAGTTTCAAAGTACTAAACACCGTTATCAGTATCATCGGCAGTACAAAAAACACGCCGCGTGAAATTAGCAAAAGGAATTTGCTTCAATTTGTCTTGTTGAAAAAATCTCAATACGTTCAGTAGATATTTTTATATTCTACTGCGTAGACCTGAACTATTTTCCTCTAATACCGGTTCAATATTGAATAGAGCTTTGATATAATTGTTTACAATTAGTTTCTTGTTCTCCTACCTATCTTTCAACAAGGACCATACAATTAAATAGTTGGATGCGCAAACCTGAACTGAACTTATCAGCCGTGCAGGCACTTGTTCTAATGATGATTTCAAATAATAAAATTTTTTTAAGTCTGGCTTGGTTTTCGTTGTTCGCAACAAGGGCAGTGAATGCATCTTTGAACTCCAGCCAATTTTCCAATGATCCATTGAACTTTGGCATGACAATAGTTTGCAATTTAACTGATTGCTAGACCTGAGTATTTGAATTTTGTTGCCAAGTGTTAAAACATCTTGAATGTAGATTATTATTGAATTCGGAAATAATTTGTTCGACATAAGCCAAATTTCTGAAATATAAGTCCTCAAAATGTTCACAGACCGATTCTTCATCAGAGTTTTCTTCTGAACCTTCAACTTCACCTTGAATTTCATTGAACTCATCTAAAATTGGTTCTATTTTTGATGAGCGAATTTCTAGTTGCATGATGGCAAGATCATTCAGCTGAGAAGCATCCACTGGATTGATATAGGTTTCGAACCTTGATAATTTCTCTTCAATTTGAAGACTTTCTGTTTGCAAAAGGAAAAAAAAGACGGACTCACAGTTTTCCTGGAATATGTGCTGCGAACTCCTGGTTCCTGGAAATCGCTGGTATTGTACTAAGGAATAGAATGTGCGATGTTATAACTCTGGAACATCTGCGATGCACCTGCCCCTTGCTGAATTGGAGGCAAATTGACACTGACCAATTTAATGATTGTTTTCACTTGATTTACTGGTTAATGCGGTTCGAATGACCAAATTCATGTTGTGGACTGTAATAACTTGTATGTCGCGGTATACATAGATTTATTACTACAGATCAGCTCTCAGATATCTTCTTTGTTGATTCCCCTATTCTCGGGATAAGAAGAAGGCAAGGCCCAGAACCTCAAAGTAATCTAGTTGCATATTGAATGCATGACTCAATTCAATTTGTAAATCATGACGAAATAAAATAATGCCCAGTAACATCGTAGTCCTACTAGAAGGCTTCCTACGAAACGTTTTCTTTGGGTTTCTCTTTTCCATCATCTCCGATTCGTGAAGCTTCAAACCGATCAAAGTACTCAACACCGTTATCAGTATCATCGGCAGTGAACAAAATATCAACGCATTAAATTCGAGAATATGTTTAATCACAGGTTCGATCAATCTGCGAAACTCGCAGCTCCCATACACCTCGAAACCAAACTTCATGGCCCGCGGTGAAGCCAGACAAACAGAGACAAGACAAATACAGGAAATGATCATCATTGGCCTAGCTTTATGAGACCTCATAAGAGGGCGACATATCGCTCGGTATCGTGCGAACGTATAAAATGATATTGTATAGACTGAGGCATTGTTGGATACCTGAGCGAAAAATGCAGTTACATCGTAGTCCTATTAGAAGGCTTTCTACGAAACGTTTTTTTTTTGTTCTTCATTTCCATTATCTTCGATGAATGCATGACTCAATTCAACTTGTAAATTATGACGAAATGAAATAATGACTCGCCCAGTAACATCGTAGTCCTACTAGAAGGCTTCCTACGAAACGTTTTCTTTGGGTTCTTCATTTCCATTATCTCCGATGAATGCATGACTCAATTCAACTTGTAAATTATGACGAAATGAAATAATGACTCGCCCAGTAACATCGTAGTCCTACAAGAAGGCTCCCTACGAAACGTTTTCTTTGGGTTCTTCATTTCCATTATCTTCGATGAATGCATGACTCAATTCAACTTGTAAATTATGACGAAATGAAATAATGACTCGCCCAGTAACATCGTAGTCCTACTAGAAGGCTTCCTACGAAACGTTTTCTTTGGGTTCTTAATTTCCATTATCTCTGATGAATGCATGACTCAATTCAACTTGTAAATTATGACGAAATGAAATAATGACTCGCCCAGTAACATCGTAGTCCTACTAGAAGGCTTCCTACGAAAGGTTTTATTTGGGTTCTTCATTTCCATTATCTCCGATGAATGCATGACTCAATTCAACTTGTAAATTATGACGAAATGAAATAATGACTCACCCAGTAACATCGTAGTCCTACTATAAGGCTTCCTACGAAACGTTTTTTTTGTGTTCTTCATCTCCATTATCTCCGATTCGTGAAGCTTCAAAGTACTCAACACCGTTATCAGTATCATCGGCAGTACAAAAAACACGCCGCGTGAAATTAGCAAAAAGAATTTGTTTCAATTTGTCTTGTTGAAAAAATCTCAATACGTTCAGTAGATATTTTTATATTCTACTGCGTAGACCTAAACTATTTTCCTCTAATACCGGTTCAATATTGAATAGAGCTTTGATATAATTGTTTACAATTAGTTTCTTGTTCTCGTACCTATCTTTCAACAAGGACCATAAAATTGAATAGTTGGATGCGCGTTTCCTTTGTGTTCTTCATCTCCATTATCTCCGATTCGTGAATCTTCAAACCGATCAAAGTACTCAACACCGTTATCAGTATCATCAGCAGTAAACAAAATATCAACGCATTAAATTTGAGAATATGTTTAATCACAGGTTCGATCAATCTGCAAAACTCGCAGCTCCCATACACCTCGAAACCAAACTTCATGGCCCGCGGTGAAGCCAGACAAACAGAGACAAGCCAAATACAGGAAATGATCATCATTGGCCTAGCTTTATGAGACCTTATAAGAGGGCGACATATCGCTCGGTATCGTGCGAACGTATAAAATGATATTGTATAGACTGAGGCATTGTTGGATACATGAGCGAAAAATGCAGTAACATCGTAGTCCTATTAGAAGGCTTCCTACGAAACGTTTTCTTTGGGTTCTTCATTTCCATTATCTTCGATGAATGCATGACTCAATTAAACTTGTAAATTATGACGAAATGAAATAATGACTCGCCCAGTAAAATCGTAGTCCTACTAGAAGGCTTCCTACGAAAGGTTTTCTTTGGGTTCTTCATTTCCATTATCTCCGATGAATGCATGACTCAATTCAACTTGTAAATTATGACGAAATGAAATAATGACTCACCCAGTAACATCGTAGTCTTACTATAAGGCTTCCTACGAAACGTTTTTTTTGTGTTCTTCATCTCCATTATCTCCGATTCGTGAAGCTTCAAAGTACTCAACACCGTTATCAGTATCATCGGCAGTACAAAAAACACGCCGCGTGAAATTAGCAACAGGAATTTGTTTCAATTTGTCTTGTTGAAAAAATCTCAATACGTTCAGTAGATATTTTTATATTCTACTGCGTAGACCTGAACTATTTTCCTCTAATATAGGTTCAATATTGAATAGAGCTTTGATATAATTGTTTACAATTAGTTTCTTGTTCTCGTACCTATCTTTCAACAAGGACCATACAATTGAATAGTTGGATGAGCAAACCTGAACTGAACTTACCAGCCGTGCAGGCAATTGTTCTAATGATGATTTCAAATAATAAATTTTTTTTAAGTCTAGCTAGGTTTTCGTTGTTCGCAACAAGGGCAGTGAATGCATCTTTGAACCCAGCCAATTATCCAATGATCCATTGAACTTTGGCATGACAATAGTTTGCAATTTAACTGATTGCTAGACCTGAGTAATTGAATTTTGTTGCCAAGTGTCAAATCTTCTTGAATGTCGATTATTATTGAATTCGGAAATAATTTGTTCGACATAAGCCAAATTTCTGAAATATGAATCCTCAAAATGTTCACAGACTGATTCTTCATCAGAGTTTCCTTCTGAACCTTCAATTTCACCTTGAATTTCATTGAACTCGTCTAAAATTGGTTCTATTTTTGATGAGCGAATTTCTAGTTGCATGATGGCAAGATCATTCAGCTGAAAAGCATCCACTGGATTGATATAGGTTTCGAACCTTGATAATTTCTTTTCAATTTGAAGACTTTCTGTTTGCAAAAGGAAAAAAAAGACGGATTCACAGTTTTCCTGAAATATGTGCTGCGAACTCCTGGTTCCTGGAAATCGCTGGTATTGTACTAAGGAATAGAATGTGCGATGTTATAACTCTGGAACATCTGCGATGCACCTGCTCCTTGCTGAATTGGCGGCAAATTGACACTGACCAATTTAATGATTGTTTTCACTTAATTTACTGGTAAATGCGATTCGAATGACCAAATTCATGTTGTGGACTGTAATAACTTGTATGTCGCGGTATACATAGATTTATTACTACAGATCAGCTCTCAGATATCTTCTTTGTTGATTCCCCTTTTCTCGGGATAAGAAGAAGGCAAGACCCAGAACCTCAAAGTAATCTAGTTGCATATTGAATGCATGACTTAATTCAATTTGTAAATCATGACGAAATGAAATAATGCCCAGTAACATCGTAGTCCTACTAGAAGGCTTCCTACGAAACGGTTTCTTTGGGTTTTTCGTTTCCATCATCTCCGATTCGTGAAGCTTCAAACCGATCAAAGTACTCAACACCGTTATCAGTATCATCGGCAGTGAACAAAATATCAACGCATTAAATTCGAGAATATGTTTAATCACAGGTTCGATCAATCTGCGAAACTCGCAGCTCCAATACACCTCGAAACCAAACTTCATGGCCCGCGGTGAAGCCAGACAAACAGAGACAAGACAAATACAGGAAATGATCATCATTGGCCTAGCTTTACGAGACCTCATAAGAGGGCGACATATCGCTCGGTATCGTGCGAACGTATAAAATGATATTGTATAGACTGAGGCATTGTTGGATACCTGAGCGAAAAATGCAGCAACATCGTAGTCCTATTAGAAGGCTTCCTACGAAACGTTTTTTTTGGGTTCTCCATTTCCATTATCTTCGATGAATGCATGACTCAATTCAACTTGTAAATTATGACGAAATGAAATAATGACTCGCCCAGTAACATCGAAGTCCTACTAGAAGGCTTCCTACGAAAGGTTTTCTTTGGGTTCTTCATTTCCATTATCTCCGATTCGTGAAGCTTCAAACCGATCAAAGTACTCAACACCGTTATCAGTATCATCGGCAGTAAACAAAATATCAACGCATAAAATTCGAGAATATGTTTAATCACAGGTTCGATCAATCGGCAAAACTCGCAGCTCCCATACACCTCGAAACCAAACTTCATGGCCCGCGGTGAAGCCAGACAAACAGAGACAAGCCAAATACAGGAAATGATCATCATTGGCCTAGCTTTATGAGACCTCATAAGAGGGCGACATATCGCTCGGTATCGTGCGAACGTATAAAATGATATTGTATAGACTGAGGCATTGTTGGATACCTGAGCGAAAAATGCAGTCTTCGTAGTCCTATTAGAAGGCTTCCTACGAAACGTTTTTTTTGGGTTCTCCATTTCCATTATCTTCGATGAATGCATGACTCAATTCAACTTGTAAATTATGACGAAATGAAATAATGACTCGCCCAGTAACATCGAAGTCCTACTAGAAGGCTTCCTACGAAAGGTTTTCTTTGGGTTCTTCATTTCCATTATCTCCGATGAATGCATGACTCAATTCAACTCGTGAATTATGACGAAATGAAATAATGACTCACCCAGTAACATCGTAGTCCTACTATAAGGCTTCCTACGAAACGTTTTTTTTTGTGTTCTTCATCTCCATTATCTCCGATTCGTGAAGTTTCAAAGTACTCAACACCGTTATCAGTATCATCGGCAGTACAAAAAACACGCCGCGTGAAATTAGCAAAAGGAATTTGTTTCAATTTGTCTTGTTGAAAAAATCTCAATACGTTCAGTAGATATTTTTATATTCTACTGCGTAGACCTGAACTATTTTCCTCTAATACCGGTTCAATATTGAATAGAGCTTTGATATAATTGTTTACAATTAGTTTCTTGTTCTCCTACCTATCTTTCAACAAGGACCATACAATTAAATAGTTGGATGCGCAAACCTGAACTGAACTTATCAGCCGTGCAGGCACTTGTTCTAATGATGATTTCAAATAATAAAATTTTTTTAAGTCTGGCTTGGTTTTCGTTGTTCGCAACAAGGGCAGTGAATGCATCTTTGAACTCCAGCCAATTATCCAATGATCCATTGTACTTTGGCATGACAATAGTTTGCAATTTAACTGATTGCTAGACCTGAGTATTTGAATTTTGTTGCCAAGTGTTAAAACATCTTGAATGTAGATTATTATTGAATTCGGAAATAATTTGATCGACATAAGCCAAATTTCTGAAATATAAGTCCTCAAAATGTTCACAGACCGATTCTTCATCAGAGTTTTCTTCTGCACCTTCAATTTCACCTTGAATTTCATTGAACTCATCTAAAATTGGTTCTATTTTTGATGAGCGAATTTCTAGTTGCATGATGGCAAGATCATTCAGCTGAGAAGCATCCACTGCATTGATATAGGTTTCGAACCTTGATAATTTCTCTTCAATTTGAAGACTTTCTGTTTGCAAAAGGAAAAAAAAGACGGACTCACAGTTTTCCTGGAATATGTGCTGCGAACTCCTGGTTCCTGGAAATCGCTGGTATTGTACTAAGGAATAGAATGTGCGATGTTATAACTCTGGAACATCTGCGATGCACCTGCTCCTTGCTGAATTGGCGGCAAATTGACACTGACCAATTTAATGATTGTTTTCACTTAATTTACTGGTAAATGCGATTCGAATGACCAAATTCATGTTGTGGACTGTAATAACTTGTATGTCGCGGTATACATAGATTTATTACTACAGATCAGCTCTCAGATATCTTCTTTGTTGATTCCCCTTTTCTCGGGATAAGAAGAAGGCAAGACCCAGAACCTCAAAGTAATCTAGTTGCATATTGAATGCATGACTTAATTCAATTTGTAAATCATGACGAAATGAAATAATGCCCAGTAACATCGTAGTCCTACTAGAAGGCTTCCTACGAAACGGTTTCTTTGGGTTTTTCGTTTCCATCATCTCCGATTCGTGAAGCTTCAAACCGATCAAAGTACTCAACACCGTTATCAGTATCATCGGCAGTGAACAAAATATCAACGCATTAAATTCGAGAATATGTTTAATCACAGGTTCGATCAATCTGCGAAACTCGCAGCTCCAATACACCTCGAAACCAAACTTCATGGCCCGCGGTGAAGCCAGACAAACAGAGACAAGACAAATACAGGAAATGATCATCATTGGCCTAGCTTTACGAGACCTCATAAGAGGGCGACATATCGCTCGGTATCGTGCGAACGTATAAAATGATATTGTATAGACTGAGGCATTGTTGGATACCTGAGCGAAAAATGCAGCAACATCGTAGTCCTATTAGAAGGCTTCCTACGAAACGTTTTTTTTGGGTTCTCCATTTCCATTATCTTCGATGAATGCATGACTCAATTCAACTTGTAAATTATGACGAAATGAAATAATGACTCGCCCAGTAACATCGAAGTCCTACTAGAAGGCTTCCTACGAAAGGTTTTCTTTGGGTTCTTCATTTCCATTATCTCCGATTCGTGAAGCTTCAAACCGATCAAAGTACTCAACACCGTTATCAGTATCATCGGCAGTAAACAAAATATCAACGCATAAAATTCGAGAATATGTTTAATCACAGGTTCGATCAATCGGCAAAACTCGCAGCTCCCATACACCTCGAAACCAAACTTCATGGCCCGCGGTGAAGCCAGACAAACAGAGACAAGCCAAATACAGGAAATGATCATCATTGGCCTAGCTTTATGAGACCTCATAAGAGGGCGACATATCGCTCGGTATCGTGCGAACGTATAAAATGATATTGTATAGACTGAGGCATTGTTGGATACCTGAGCGAAAAATGCAGTCATCGTAGTCCTATTAGAAGGCTTCCTACGAAACGTTTTTTTTGGGTTCTCCATTTCCATTATCTTCGATGAATGCATGACTCAATTCAACTTGTAAATTATGACGAAATGAAATAATGACTCGCCCAGTAACATCGAAGTCCTACTAGAAGGCTTCCTACGAAAGGTTTTCTTTGGGTTCTTCATTTCCATTATCTCCGATGAATGCATGACTCAATTCAACTCGTGAATTATGACGAAATGAAATAATGACTCACCCAGTAACATCGTAGTCCTACTATAAGGCTTCCTACGAAACGTTTTTTTTTGTGTTCTTCATCTCCATTATCTCCGATTCGTGAAGTTTCAAAGTACTCAACACCGTTATCAGTATCATCGGCAGTACAAAAAACACGCCGCGTGAAATTAGCAAAAGGAATTTGTTTCAATTTGTCTTGTTGAAAAAATCTCAATACGTTCAGTAGATATTTTTATATTCTACTGCGTAGACCTGAACTATTTTCCTCTAATACCGGTTCAATATTGAATAGAGCTTTGATATAATTGTTTACAATTAGTTTCTTGTTCTCCTACCTATCTTTCAACAAGGACCATACAATTAAATAGTTGGATGCGCAAACCTGAACTGAACTTATCAGCCGTGCAGGCACTTGTTCTAATGATGATTTCAAATAATAAAATTTTTTTAAGTCTGGCTTGGTTTTCGTTGTTCGCAACAAGGGCAGTGAATGCATCTTTGAACTCCAGCCAATTATCCAATGATCCATTGTACTTTGGCATGACAATAGTTTGCAATTTAACTGATTGCTAGACCTGAGTATTTGAATTTTGTTGCCAAGTGTTAAAACATCTTGAATGTAGATTATTATTGAATTCGGAAATAATTTGATCGACATAAGCCAAATTTCTGAAATATAAGTCCTCAAAATGTTCACAGACCGATTCTTCATCAGAGTTTTCTTCTGCACCTTCAATTTCACCTTGAATTTCATTGAACTCATCTAAAATTGGTTCTATTTTTGATGAGCGAATTTCTAGTTGCATGATGGCAAGATCATTCAGCTGAGAAGCATCCACTGCATTGATATAGGTTTCGAACCTTGATAATTTCTCTTCAATTTGAAGACTTTCTGTTTGCAAAAGGAAAAAAAAGACGGACTCACAGTTTTCCTGGAATATGTGCTGCGAACTCCTGGTTCCTGGAAATCGCTGGTATTGTACTAAGGAATAGAATGTGCGATGTTATAACTCTGGAACATCTGCGATGCACCTGCTCCTTGCTGAATTGGAGGCAAATTGACACTGACCAATTTAATGATTGTTTTCACTTGATTTACTGGTTAATGCGGTTCGAATGACCAAATTCATGTTGTGGACTGTAATAACTTGTATGTCGCGGTATAAATAGACTTATTACTACAGATCAGCTCTCAGATATCTTCTCTGTTGATTCCCCTATTCTCGGGATAAGAAGAAGGCAAGGCCCAGAACCTCAAAGTAATCTAGTTGCATATTGAATGCATGACCTAATTCAATTTGTAAATCATGACGAAATGAAATAATGCCCAGTAACATCGTAGTCCTACTAGAAGGCTTCCTACGAAACGTTTTCTTTGGGTTTCTCTTTTCCATAATCTCCGATTCGTGAAGCTTCAAACCGATCAAAGTACTCAACACCGTTATCAGTATCATCGGCAGTGAACAAAATATCAACGCATTAAATTCGAGAATATGTTTAATCACAGGTTCGATCAATCTGCGAAACTCGCAGCTCCCATACACCTCGAAACCAAACTTCATGGCCCGCGGTGAAGCCAGACAAACAGAGACAAGACAAATACAGGAAATGATCATCATTGGCCTAGCTTTATGAGACCTCATAAGAGGGCGACATATCGCTCGGTATCGTGCGAACGTATAAAATGATATTGTATAGACTGAGGCATTGTTGGATACCTGAGCGAAAAATGCAGTTACATCGTAGTCCTATTAGAAGGCTTTCTACGAAACGTTTTCTTTGGGTTCTTCATTTCCATTATCCTCGATGAATGCATGACTCAATTCAACTTGTAAATTATGACGAAATGAAATAATGACTCGCCCAGTAACATCGTAGTCCTACTAGAAGGCTTCCTACGAAACGTTTTCTTTGGGTTCTTCATTTCCATTATCTTCGATGAATGCATGACTCAATTCAACTTGTAAATTATGACGAAATGAAATAATGACTCGCCCAGTAACATCGTAGTCCTACTAGAAGGCTCCCTACGAAACGTTTTCTTTGGGTTCTTCATTTCCATTACCTTCGATGAATGCATGACTCAATTCAACTTGTAAATTATGACGAAATGAAATAATGACTCGCCCAGTAACATCGTAGTCCCACTAGAAGGCTTCCTACGAAACGTTTTCTTTGGGTTCTTAATTTCCATTATCTCCGATGAATGCATGACTCAATTCAACTTGTAAATTATGACGAAATGAAATAATGACTCGCCCAGTAACATCGTAGTCCTACTAGAAGGCTTCCTACGAAAGGTTTTATTTGGGTTCTTCATTTCCATTATCTCCGATGAATGCATGACTCAATTCAACTTGTAAATTATGACGAAATGAAATAATGACTCACCCAGTAACATCGTAGTCCTACTATAAGGCTTCCTACGAAACTTTTTTTTTGTGTTCTTCATCTCCATTATCTCCGATTCGTGAAGCTTCAAAGTACTCAACACCGTTATCAGTATCATCGGCAGTACAAAAACAAAAAACACGCCGCGTGAAATTAGCAAAAGGAATTTGTTTCAATTTGTCTTGTTGAAAAAATCTCAATACGTTCAGTAGATATTTTTATATTCTACTGCGTAGACCTGAACTATTTTCCTCTAATACCGGTTCAATATTGAATAGAGCTCTGATATAATTGTTTACAATTAGTTTCTTGTTCTCGTACCTATTTTTCAACAAGGACCATAAAATTGAATAGTTGGATGCGCGTTTTCTTTGTGTTCTTCATCTCCATTATCTCCGATTCGTGAAGCTTCAAACCGATCAAAGTACTCAACACCGTTATCAGTATCATCGGCAGTAAACAAAATATCAACGCATTAAATTTGAGAATATGTTTAATCACAGGTTCGATCAATCTGCAAAACTCGCAGCTCCCATACACCTCGAAACCAAACTTCATGGCCCGCGGTGAAGCCAGACAAACAGAGACAAGCCAAATACAGGAAATGATCATCATTGGCCTAGCTTTATGAGACCTTATAAGAGGGCGACATATCGCTCGGTATCGTGCGAACGTATAAAATGATATTGTATAGACTGAGGCATTGTTGGATACATGAGCGAAAAATGCAGTAACATCGTAGTCCTATTAGAAGGCTTCCTACGAAACGTTTTCTTTGGGTTCTTCATTTCCATTATCTTCGATGAATGCATGACTCAATTAAACTTGTAAATTATGACGAAATGAAATAATGACTCGCCCAGTAACATCGTAGTCCTACTAGAAGGCTTCCTACGAAAGGTTTTCTTTGGGTTCTTCATTTCCATTATCTCCGATGAATGCATAACTCAATTCAACTTGTAAATTATGACGAAATGAAATAATGACTCGCCCAGTAACATCGTAGTCCTACTAGAAGGCTTCCTACGAAACGTTTTCTTTGGGTTCTTAATTTCCATTATCTCCGATGAATGCATGACTCAATTCAACTTGTAAATTATGACGAAATGAAATAATGACTCGCCCAGTAACATCGTAGTCCTACAAGAAGGCTTCCTACGATACGTTTTCTTTGGGTTCTTCATTTACATTATCTTCGATGAATGCATGACTCAATTCAACTTGTAAATTATGACGAAATGAAATAATGACTCGCCCAGTAACATCGTAGTCCTACTAGAAGGCTTCCTACGAAACGTTTTCTTTGGGTTCTTCATTTCCATTATCTTCGATGAATGCATGACTCAATTCAACTTGTAAATTATGACGAAATGAAATAATGACTCGCCCAGCAACATCGTAGTCCTACTAGAAGGCTTCCTACGAAACGTTTTCTTTGGGTTCTTAATTTCCATTATCCCCGATGAATGCATGACTCAATTCAACTTGTAAATTATGACGAAATGAAATAATGACTCGCCCAGTAATATCGTAGTCCTACTAGAAGGCTTTCTACGATACGTTTTCTTTGGGTTCTTCATTTACATTATCTTCGATGAATGCATGACTCAATTCAACTTGTAAATTATGACGAAATGAAATAATGCCCAGTAACATCGTAGTCCTACTAGAAGGCTTCCACGAAACGTTTTCTTTGGGTTTTTCTTTTCCATCATCTCCGATTCGTGAAGCTTCAAACCGATCAAAGTACTCAACACCGTTATCAGTATCATCGGCAGTAAACAAAATATCAACGCATTAAATTCGAGAATATGTTTAATCACAGGTTCGATCAATCTGCAAAACTCGCAGCTTCCATACACCTTGAAACCAAACTTCATGGCCCGCAGTGAAGCCAGACAAACAGAGACAAGCCAAATACAGGAAATGATCATCATTGGCCTAGCTTTATGAGACCTTATAAGAGGGCGACATATCGCTCGGTATCGTGCGAACGTATAAAATGATATTGTATAGACTGAGGCATTGTTGGATACCTGAGCGAAAAATGCAGTAACATCTTAGTCCTATTAGAAGGCTTCCTACGAAAAGTTTTCTTTGGGTTCTTCATTTCCATTATCTTCGATGAATGCATGACTCAATTCAACTTGTTAATTATGACGAAATGAAATAATGCCCAGTAACATCGTAGTCCTACTAGAAGGCTTCCACGAAACGTTTTCTTTGTGTTCTTCATCTCCATTATCTCCGATTCGTGAAGCTTCAAACCGATCAAAGTACTCAACACCGTTATCAGTATCATCGGCAGTAAACAAAATATCAACGCATTAAATTCGAGAATATGTTTAATCACAGGTTCGATCAATTTGCAAGACTCGCAGCTCCCATACACCTCGAAACCAAACTTCATGGCCCGCGGTAAAGCCAGACAAACAGAGACAAGCCAAATACAGGAAATGATCATCATTGGCCTAGCTTTATGAGACCTCATAAGAGGGCGACATATCGCTCGGTATCGTGCGAACGTATAAAATGATATTGTATAGACTGAGGCATTGTTGGATACCTGAGCGAAAAATGCAGTAACATCGTAGTCCTATTGGAAGGCTTCCTACGAAACGTTTTCTTTGGGTTCTTCATTTCCATTATCTTCGATGAATGCATGACTCAATTCAACTTGTAAATTATGACGAAATGAAATAATGACTCGCCCAGTAACATCGTAGTCCTACTATAAGGCTTCCTACGAAACGTTTTCTTTGGGTTCTTCATTTCCATTATCTTCGATAATTGCATGACTCAATTCAACTTGTAAATTATGACGAAATGAAATAATGACTCGCCCAGTAACATCGTAGTCCTACTAGAAGGCTTCCTACGAAACGTTTTCTTTGAGTTCTTCATTTCCATTATCTTCGATGAATGCATGACTCAATTCAACTTGTAAATTATGACGAAATGAAATAATGACACGCCCAGTAACATCGTAGTCCTACTAGAAGGCTTCCTACGAAACGTTTTCTTTGGGTTCTTCATTTCCATTATCTTCGATAAATGCATGACTCAATTCAACTTGCAAATTATGACGAAATGAAATAATGACTCGCCCAGTAACATCGTAGTCCTACTAGAAGGCTTCCTACGAAACGTTTTCTTTGGGTTCTTCATTTACATTATCTTCGATGAATGCATGACTCAATTCAACTTGTAAATTATGACGAAATGAAATAATGCCCAGTAACATCGTAGTCCTACTAGAAGGCTTCCACGAAACGTTTTCTTTGGGTTTTTCTTTTCCATCATCTCCGATTCGTGAAGCTTCAAACCGATCAAAGTTCTCAACACCGTTATCAGTATCATCGGCAGTAAACAAAATATCAACGCATTAAATTCGAGAATATGTTTAATCACAGGTTCGATCAATCTGCAAAACTTGCAGCTCCCATACACCTTGGAGCCAAACTTCATGGCCCGCGGTGAAGCCAGACAAACAGAGAGAAGCCAAATACAGGAAATGATCATCATTGGCCTAGCTTTATGAGACCTTATAAGAGGGCGACATATCGCTCGGTATCGTGCGAACGTATAAAATGATATTGTATAGACTGAGGCATTGTTGGATACCTGAGCGAAAAATGCAGTAACATCTTAGTCCTATTAGAAGGCTTCCTACGAAAAGTTTTCTTTGGGTTCTTCATTTCCATTATCTTCGATGAATGCATGACTCAATTCAACTTGTAAATTATGACGAAATGAAATAATGCCCAGTAACATCGTAGTCCTACTAGAAGGCTTCCACGAAACGTTTTCTTTGTGTTCTTCATCTCCATTATCTCCGATTCGTGAAGCTTCAAACCGATCAAAGTACTCAACACCGTTATCAGTATCATCGGCAGTAAACAAAATATCAACGCATTAAATTCGAGAATATGTTTAATCACAGGTTCGATCAATTTGCAAGACTCGCAGCTCCCATACACCTCGAAACCAAACTTCATGGCCCGCGGTAAAGCCAGACAAACAGAGACAAGCCAAATACAGGAAATGATCATCATTGGCCTAGCTTTATGAGACCTCATAAGAGGGCGACATATCGCTCGGTATCGTGCGAACGTATAAAATGATATTGTATAGACTGAGGCATTGTTGGATACCTGAGCGAAAAATGCAGTAACATCGTAGTCCTATTGGAAGGCTTCCTACGAAACGTTTTCTTTGGGTTCTTCATTTCCATTATCTTCGATGAATGCATGACTCAATTCAACTTGTAAATTATGACGAAATGAAATAATGACTCGCCCAGTAACATCGTAGTCCTACTATAAGGCTTCCTACGAAACGTTTTCTTTGGGTTCTTCATTTCCATTATCTTCGATAATTGCATGACTCAATTCAACTTGTAAATTATGACGAAATGAAATAATGACTCGCCCAGCAACATCGTAGTCCTACTAGAAGGCTTCCTACGAAACGTTTTCTTTGGGTTCTTCATTTCCATTATCTTCGATGAATGCATGACTCAATTCAACTTGTAAATTATGACGAAATGAAATAATGACACGCCCAGTAACATCGTAGTCCTACTAGAAGGCTTCCTACGAAACGTTTTCTTTGGGTTGTTAATTTCCATTATCTCCGATGAATGCATGACTCAATTCAACTTGTAAATTATGACGAAATGAAATAATGACTCGCCCAGTAACATCGTAGTCCTACTAGAAGGCTTCCTACGATACGTTTCCTTTGGGTTCTTCATTTACATTATCTTCGATGAATGCATGACTCAATTCAACTTGTAAATTATGACGAAATGAAATAATGCCCAGTAACATCGTAGTCCTACTAGAAGGCTTCCACGAAACGTTTTCTTTGGGTTTTTCTTTTCCATCATCTCCGATTCGTGAAGCTTCAAACCGATCAAAGTTCTCAACACCGTTATCAGTATCATCGGCAGTAAACAAAATATCAACGCATTAAATTCGAGAATATGTTTAATCACAGGTTCGATCAATCTGCAAAACTTGCAGCTCCCATACACCTTGGAGCCAAACTTCATGGCCCGCGGTGAAGCCAGACAAACAGAGAGAAGCCAAATACAGGAAATGATCATCATTGGCCGTAACATCGTAGTCCTACTAGAAGGCTTCCACGAAACGTTTTCTTTGTGTTCTTCATCTCCATTATCTCCGATTCGTGAAGCTTCAAACCGATCAAAGTACTCAACACCGTTATCAGTATCATCGGCAGTAAACAAAATATCAACGCATTAAATTCGAGAATATGTTTAATCACAGGTTCGATCAATTTGCAAGACTCGCAGCTCCCATACACCTCGAAACCAAACTTCATGGCCCGCGGTAAAGCCAGACAAACAGAGACAAGCCAAATACAGGAAATGATCATCATTGGCCTAGCTTTATGAGACCTCATAAGAGGGCGACATATCGCTCGGTATCGTGCGAACGTATAAAATGATATTGTATAGACTGAGGCATTGTTGGATACCTGAGCGAAAAATGCAGTAACATCGTAGTCCTATTGGAAGGCTTCCTACGAAACGTTTTCTTTGGGTTCTTCATTTCCATTATCTTCGATGAATGCATGACTCAATTCAACTTGTAAATTATGACGAAATGAAATAATGACTCGCCCAGTAACATCGTAGTCCTACTATAAGGCTTCCTACGAAACGTTTTCTTTGGGTTCTTCATTTCCATTATCTTCGATAAATGCATGACTCAATTCAACTTGTAAATTATGACGAAATGAAATAATGACTCGCCCAGTAACATCGTAGTCCTACAAGAAGGCTTCCTACGAAACGTTTTCTTTGGGTTCTTCATTTCCATTATCTTCGATGAATGCATGACTCAATTCAACTTGTAAATTATGACGAAATGAAATAATGACACGCCCAGTAACATCGTAGTCCTACTAGAAGGCTTCCTACGAATCGTTTTCTTTGGGTTCTTAATTTCCATTATCTTCGATGAATGCATGACTCAATTCAACTTGTAAATTATGACGAAATGAAATAATGACTCGCCCAGTAACATCGTAGTCCTACTAGAAGGCTTCCTACGATACGTTTTCTTTGGGTTCTTCATTTCCATTATCTTCGATGAATGCATGACTCAATTCAACTTGTAAATTATGACGAAATGAAATAATGCACAGTAACATCGTAGTCCTACTAGAAGGCTTCCACGAAACGTTTTCTTTGTGTTCTTCATCTCCATTATCTCCGATTCGTGAAGCTTCAAACCGATCAAAGTACTCAACACCGTTATCAGTATCATCGGCAGTAAACAAAATATCAACGCATTAAATTCGAGAATATGTTTAATCACAGGTTCGATCAATTTGCAAGACTCGCAGCTCCCATACACCTCGAAACCAAACTTCATGGCCTGCGGTGAAGCCAGACAAACAGAGACAAGCCAACTACAGGAAATGATCATCATTGGCCTAGCTTTATGAGACCTTATAAGAGGGCGACATATCGCTCGGTATCGTGCGAACGTATAAAATGATATTGTATAGACTGAGGCATTGTTGGATACCTGAGCGAAAAATGCAGTAACATCGTAGTCCTATTGGAAGGCTTCCTACGAAACGTTTTCTTTGGGTTCTTCATTTCCATTATCTTCGATGAATGCATGACTCAATTCAACTTGTAAATTATGACGAAATGAAATAATGACTCGCCCAGCAACATCGTAGTCCTACTAGAAGGCTTCCTACGAAACGTTTTCTTTGGGTTCTTAATTTCCATTATCCCCGATGAAGGCATGACTCAATTCAACTTGTAAATTATGACGAAATGAAATAATGACTCGCCCAGTAATATCGTAGTCCTACTAGAAGGCGTCCTACGAAAAGTTTTCTTTGAGTTCTTCATTTCCATTATCTTCGATGAATGCATGACTCAATTCAACTTGTAAATTATGACGAAATGAAATAATGCCCAGTAACATCGTAGTCCTACTAGAAGGCTTCCACGAAACGTTTTCTTTGTGTTCTTCATCTCCATTATCTCCGATTCGTGAAGCTTCAAACCGATCAAAGTACTCAACACCGTTATCAGTATCATCGGCAGTAAACAAAATATCAACGCATTAAATTCGAGAATATGTTTAATCACAGGTTCGATCAATTTGCAAGACTCGCAGCTCCCATACACCTCGAAACCAAACTTCATGGCCCGCGGTGAAGCCAGACAAACAGAGACAAGCCAAATACAGGAAATGATCATCATTGGCCTAGCTTTATGAGACCTTATAAGAGGGCGACATATCGCTCGGTATCGTGCGGACGTATAAAATGATATTGTATAGACTGAGGCATTGTTGGATACCTGAGCGAAAAATGCAGTAACATCGTAGTCCTATTGGAAGGCTTCCTACGAAACGTTTTCTTTGGGTTCTTCATTTCTATTATCTTCGATGAATGCATGACTCAACTCAACTTGTAAATTATGACGAAATGAAATAATGACTCGCCCAGTAACATCGTAGTCCTACTATAAGGCTTCCTACGAAACGTTTTCTTTGGGTTCTTCATTTCCATTATCTTCGATAATTGCATGACTCAATTCAACTTGTAAATTATGACGAAATGAAATAATGACTCGCCCAGTAACATCGTAGTCCTACTAGAAGGCTTCCTACGAAACGTTTTCTTTGGGTTCTTCATTTCCATTATCTTCGATGAATGCATGACTCAAATCAACTTGTAAATTATGACGAAATGAAATAATGACACGCCCAGTAACATAGTAGTCCTACTAGAAGGCTTCCTACGAAACGTTTTCTTTGGGTTCTTAATTTCCATTATCTCCGATGAATGCATGACTCAATTCAACTTGTAAATTATGACGAAATGAAATAATGACTCGCCCAGTAACATCGTAGTCCTACTAGAAGGCTTCCTACGATACGTTTCCTTTGGGTTCTTCATTTACATTATCTTCGATGAATGCATGACTCAATTCAACTTGTAAATTATGACGAAATGAAATAATGCCCAGTAACATCGTAGTCCTACTAGAAGGCTTCCACGAAACGTTTTCTTTGGGTTTTTCTTTTCCATCATCTCCGATTCGTGAAGCTTCAAACCGATCAAAGTTCTCAACACCGTTATCAGTATCATCGGCAGTAAACAAAATATCAACGCATTAAATTCGAGAATATGTTTAATCACAGGTTCGATCAATCTGCAAAACTCGCAGCTCCCATACACCTTGGAGCCAAACTTCATGGCCCGCGGTGAAGCCAGACAAACAGAGAGAAGCCAAATACAGGAAATGATCATCATTGGCCTAGCTTTATGAGACCTTATAAGAGGGCGACATATCGCTCGGTATCGTGCGAACGTATAAAATGATATTGTATAGACTGAGGCATTGTTGGATACCTGAGCGAAAAATGCAGTAACATCTTAGTCCTATTAGAAGGCTTCCTACGAAAAGTTTTCTTTGGGTTCTTCATTTCCATTATCTTCGATGAATGCATGACTCAATTCAACTTGTAAATTATGACAAAATCAAATAATGACTCGCTCAGTAACATCGTAGTCCTACTAGAAGGCTTCCTACGAAAGGTTTTATTTTGGTTCTTCATTTCCATTATCTCCGATGAATGCATGACTCGATTCAACTTGTAAATTATGACGAAATGAAATAATGACTCACCCAGTAACATCGTAGTCCTACTATAAGGCTTCCTACGAAACGTTTTTTTCGTGTTCTTCATCTCCATTATCTCCGATTCGTGAAGCTTCAAAGTACTCAACACAGTTATCAGTATCATCGGCAGTACAAAAAACACGCCGCGTGAAATTAGCAAAAGGAATTTGTTTCAATTTGTCTTGTTGAAAAAATCTCATTACGTTCAGTAGATATTTTTATATTCTACTGCGTAGACCTGAACTATTTTCCTCTAATACCGGTTCAATATTGAATAGAGCTTTGATATAATTGTTTACAATTAGTTTCTTGTTCTCGTACCTATCTTTCAACAAGGACCATACAATTGAATAGTTGGATGCGCGTTTTCTTTGTGTTCTTCATCTCCATTATCTCCGATTCGTGAAGCTTCAAACCGATCAAACTACTCAACACCGTTATCAGTATCATCGGCAGTAAACAAAATATCAACGCATTAAATTCGAGAATATGTTTAATCACAGGTTCGATCAATCTTCAAAACTCGCAGCTCCCATACACCTCGAAACCAAACTTCATGGCCCGCGGTGAAGCCAGACAAACAGAGACAAGCCAAATACAGGAAATGATCATCATTGGCCTAGCTTTAAGAGACCTTATAAGAGGGCGACATATCGCTCGGTATCGTGCGAACGTATAAAATGATATTGTATAGACTGTGGCATTGTTGGATACATGAGCGAAAAATGCTGTAACATCGTTGTCCTATTAGAAGGCTTCTTACGAAACGTTTTCTTTGGGTTCTTCATTTCCATTATCTTCGATGAATTTATGACTCAATTCAACTTGTAAATTATGACGAAATGAAATAATGACTCGCCCAGTAACATCGTAGTCCTACTAGAAGGCTTCCTACGAAAGGTTTTCTTTGGGTTCTTCATCTCCATTATCTCCGATTCGTGAAGCTTCAAACCGATCAAAGTACTCAACACCGTTATCAGTATCATCGGCAGGAAACAAAATATCAACGCATTAAATTCGAGAATATGTTTAATCACAGGTTCGATCAATCTGCAAAACTCGCAGCTCCCATACACCACGAAACCAAACTTCATGGCCTGCGGTGAAGCCAGACAAACAGAGACAAGCCAAATACAGGAAATGATCATCATTGGCCTAGCTATATGAGACCTCATAAGAGGGCGACATATCGCTCGGTATCGTGCCAACGTATAAAATGTTAATGTATAGACTGAGGCATTGTTGGATACCTGAGCGAAAAATGCAGTAACATCGTAGTCCTACTAGAAGGTTTCCTACGAAACGTTTTCTTTGGGTTCTTAATTTCCATTATCTCCGATGAATGCATGACTCAATTCAACTTGTAAATTATGACGAAATGAAATAATGACTCGCCCAGTAACATCGTAGTCCTACTAGAAGGCTTCCTACGATACGTTTTCTTTGGGTTCTTCATTTCCATTATCTTCGATGAATGCATGACTCAATTCAACTTGTAAATTATGACGAAATGAAATAATGCCCAGTAACATCGTAGTCCTACTAGAAGGCTTCCACGAAACGTTTTCTTTGTGTTCTTCATCTCCATTATCTCCGATTCGTGAAGCTTCAAACCGATCAAAGTACTCAACACCGTTATCAGTATCATCGGCAGTAAACAAAATATCAACGCATTAAATTCGAGAATATGTTTAATCACAGGTTCGATCAATTTGCAAGACTCGCAGCTCCCATACACCTCGAAACCAAACTTCATGGCCCGCGGTGAAGCCAGACAAACAGAGACAAGCCAAATACAGGAAATGATCATCATTGGCCTAGCTTTATGAGACCTTATAAGAGGGCGACATATCGCTCGGTATCGTGCGAACGTATAAAATGATATTGTATAGACTGAGGCATTGTTGGATACCTGAGCGAAAAATGCAGTAACATCGTAGTCCTATTGGAAGGCTTCCTACGAAACGTTTTCTTTGAGTTCTTCATTTCCATTATCTTCGATGAATGTATGACTCAATTCAACTTGTAAATTATGACGAAATGAAATAATGACTCGCCCAGTAACATCGTAGTCCTACTATAAGGCTTCCTACGAAACGTTTTCTTTGGGTTCTTAATTTCCATTATCTCCGATGAATGCATGACTCAATTCAACTTGTAAATTATGACGAAATGAAATAATGACTCGCCCAGTAACATCGTAGTCCTACTAGAAGGCTTCCTACGATACGTTTTCTTTGGGTTCTTCATTTCCATTATCTTCGATGAATGCATGACTCAATTCAACTTGTAAATTATGACGAAATGAAATAATGCCCAGTAACATCGTAGTCCTACTAGAAGGCTTCCACGAAACGTTTTCTTTGTGTTCTTCATCTCCATTATCTCCGATTCGTGAAGCTTCAAACCGATCAAAGTACTCAACACCGTTATCAGTATCATCGGCAGTAAACAAAATATCAACGCATTAAATTCGAGAATATGTTTAATCACAGGTTCGATAAATTTGCAAGACTCGCAGCTCCCATACACCTCGAAACCAAACTTCATGGCCCGCGGTGAAGCCAGACAAACAGGGACAAGCCAAATACAGGAAATGATCATCATTGGCCTAGCTTTGTGAGACCTTATAAGAGGGCGACATATCGCTCGGTATCGTGCGAACGTATAAAATGATATTGAATAGACTGAGGCATTGTTGGATAACTGAGCGAAAAATGCAGTAACATCGTAGTCCTATTGGAAGGCTTCCTACGAAAGGTTTTCTTTGGGTTTTTCGTTTCCATCATTTCCGATGAATGCATGACTCAATTCAACTTGTAAATTATGACGAAATGAAATAATGACTCGCCCAGTAACATCGTAGTCCTACTATAAGGCTTCCTACGAAACGTTTTCTTTGGGTTCTTCATTTCCATTATCTTCGATAAAAGCATGACTCAATTCAACTTGTAAATTATGACGAAATGAAATAATGACTCGCCCAGTAACATCGTAGTCCTACTAGAAGGCTTCCTACGAAACGTTTTCTTTGGGTTCTTCATTTCCATTATCTTCGATGAATGCATGACTCAATTCAACTTGTAAATTATGACGAAATGAAATAATGACTCGCCCAGTAACATCGTAGTCCTACTAGAAGGCTTCCTACGATACGTTTTCTTTGGGTTCTTCATTTCCATTATCTTCGATGAATGCATGACTCAATTCAACTTGTAAATTATGACGAAATGAAATAATGCCCAGTAACATCGTAGTCCTACTAGAAGGCTTCCACGAAACGTTTTCTTTGTGTTCTTCATCTCCATTATCTCCGATTCGTGAAGCTTCAAACCGATCAAAGTACTCAACACCGTTATCAGTATCATCGGCAGTAAACAAAATATCAACGCATTAAATTCGAGAATATGTTTAATCACAGGTTCGATCAATTTGCAAGACTCGCAGCTCCCATACACCTCGAAACCAAACTTCATGGCCCGCGGTGAAGCCAGACAAACACAGACAAGCCAACTACAGGAAATGATCATCATTGGCCTAGCTTTATGAGACCTTATAAGAGGGCGACATATCGCTCGGTATCGTGCGAACGTATAAAATGATATTGTATAGACTGAGGCATTGTTGGATACCTGAGCGAAAAATGCAGTAACATCGTAGTCCTATTGGAAGGCTTCCTACGAAAAGTTTTCTTTGGGTTCTTCATTTCCATTATCTTCGATGAATGCATGACTCACTTCAACTTGTAAATTATGACGAAATGAAATAATGACTCGCCCAGTAACATCGTAGTCCTACTATAAGGCTTCCTACGAAACGTTTTCTTTGGGTTCTTCATTTCCATTATCTTCGATAATTGCATGACTCAATTCAACTTGTAAATTATGACGAAATGAAATAATGACTCGCCCAGTAACATCGTAGTCCTACTAGAAGGCTTCCTACGAAACGTTTTCTTTGGGTTCTTCATTTCCATTATCTTCGATGAATGCATGACTCAATTCAACTTGTAAATTATGACGAAATGAAATAATGACACGCCCAGTAACATCGTAGTCCTACTAGAAGGCTTCCTACGAAACGTTTTCTTTGGGTTCTTAATTTCCATTATCTCCGATGAATGCATGACTCAATTCAACTTGTAAATTATGACGAAATGAAATAATGACTCGCCCAGTAACATCGTAGTCCTACTATAAGGCTTCCTACGAAACGTTATCATTGGGTTCTTCATTTCCATTATCTTCGATGAATGCATGACTCAATTCAACTTGTAAATTATGACGAAATGAAATAATGACTCGCCCAGTAACATCGTAGTCCTACTAGAAGGCTTCCTACGAAACGTTTTCTTTGGGTTCTTCATTTCCATTATCTCCGATGAATGCATGACTCAATTCAACTTGTAAATTATGACGAAATGAAATAATGACACGCCCAGTAATATCGTAGTCCTACTAGAAGGCTTCCTACGAAACGTTTTCTTTGGGTTCTTAATTTCCATTATCTCCGATGAATGCATGACTCAATTCAACTTGTAAATTATGACGAAATGAAATAATGACTCGCCCAGTATCGTAGTCCTACTATAAGGCTTCCTACGAAACGTTTTCTTTGGGTTCTTAATTTCCATTATCTCCGATGAATGCATGACTCAATTCAACTTGTAAATTATGACGAAATGAAATAATGACTGGCCCAGTAACATCGTAGTCCTACTAGAAGGCTTCCTACGATACGTTTTCTTTGGGTTCTTCATTTCCATCATCTTCGATGAATGCATGATTCAATTCAACTTGTATATTATGACGAAATGAAATAATGCCCAGTAACATCGTAGTCCTACTTGAAGGCTTCCACGAAACGTTTTCTTTGTGTTCTTCATCTCCATTATCTCCGATTCGTGAAGCTTCAAACCGATCAAAGTACTCAACACCGTTATCAGTATCATCGACAGTAAACAAAATATCAACGCATTAAATTCGAGAATATGTTTAATCACAGGTTCGATCAATTTGCAAGACTCGCAGCTCCCATACACCTCGAAACCAAACTTCATGGCCCGCGGTGAAGCCAGACAAACAGAGACAAGCCAAGTACAGGAAATGATCATCATTGGCCTAGCTTTATGAGACCTTATAAGAGGGCGACATATCGCTCGGTATCATGCGAACGTATAAAAAGTTAATGTATAGACTGAGGCATTGTTGGATACCTGAGCGAAAAATGCAGTAACATCGTAGTCCTACTAGAAGGTTTCCTACGAAACGTATTCTTTGGATTCTTAATTTCCATTATCTCCGATGAATGCATGACTCAATTCAACTTGTAAATTATGACGAAATGAAATAATGACTCGCCCAGTAACATCGTAGTCCTACCAGAAGGCTACCTACGATACGTTTTCTTTGGGTTCTTCATTTCCATTATCTTCGATGAATGCATGACTCAATTCAACTTGTAAATTATGACGAAATGAAATAATGACACGCCCAGTAACATCGTAGTCCTACTAGAAGGCTTCCTACGAAACGTTTTCTTTGGGTTCTTAATTTCCATTATCTCCGATGAATGCATGACTCAATTCAACTTGTAAATTATGACGGAATGAAATAATGACTCGCCCAGTTACATCGTAGTCCTACTATAAGGCTTCCTACGAAACGTTTTCTTTGGGTTCTTCATTTCCATTATCTTCGATAAATGCATGACTCAATTCAACTTGTAAATTATGACGAAATGAAATAATGACTCGCCCAGTAACATCGTAGTCCTACTAGAAGGCTTCCTACGAAACGTTTTCTTTGGGTTCTTCATTTCCATTATCTTCGATGAATGCATGACTCAATTCAACTTGTAAATTATGACGAAATGAAATAATGACACGCCCAGTAACATCGTAGTCCTACTAGAAGGCTTCCTACGAAACGTTTTCTTTGGGTTCTTAATTTCCATTATCTCCGATGAATGCATGACTCAATTCAACTTGTAAATTATGACGAAATGAAATAATGACTCGCCCAGTACCATCGTAGTCCTACTAGAAGGCTTCCTACGATACGTTTTCTTTGGGTTCTTCATTTCCATGATCTTCGATGAATGCATGACTCAATTCAACTTGTAAATTATGACGAAATGAAATAATGCCCAGTAACATCGTAGTCCTACTAGAAGGCTTCCACGAAACGTTTTCTTTGTGTTCTTCATCTCCATTATCTCCGATTCGTGAAGCTTCAAACCGATCAAAGTACTCAAAACCGTTATCAGTATCATCGGCAGTAAACAAAATATCAACGCATTAAATTCGAGAATATGTTTAATCACAGGTTCGATCAATTTGCAAGACTCGCAGCTCCCATACACCTCGAAACCAAACTTCATGGCCCGCGGTGAAGCCAGACAAACAGAGACAAGCCAAATACAGGAAATGATCATCATTGGCCTAGCTTTATGAGACCTTATAAGAGGGCGACATATCGCTCGGTATCGTGCGAACGTATTAAATGATATTGTATAGACTGAGGCATTGTTGGATACCTGAGCGAAAAATGCAGTAACATCGTAGTCCTATTGGAAGGCTTCCTACGAAACGTTTTCTTTGGGTTCTTCATTTCCATTATCTTCGATGAATGCATGACTCAATTCAACTTGTAAATTATGACGAAATGAAATAATGACTCGCCCAGTAATATCGTAGTCCTACTATAAGGCTTCCTACGAAACGTTTTCTTTGGGTTCTTCATTTCCATTATCTTCGATAATTGCATGACTCAATTCAACTTGTAAATTATGACGAAATGAAATAATAACTCGCCCAGTAACATCGTAGTCCTACTAGAAGGCTTCCTACGAAACGTTTTCTTTGGGTTCTTCATTTCCATTATCTTCGATGAATGCATGACTCAATTCAACTTGTAAATTATGACGAAATGAAATAATGACACGCCCAGTAATATCGTAGTCCTACTAGAAGGCTTACTACGAAACGTTTTCTTTGGGTTCTTAATTTCCATTATCTCCGATGAATGCATGACTCAATTCAACTTGTAAATTATGACGAAATGAAATAATGACTCGCCCAGTAACATCGTAGTCCTACTATAAGGCTTCCTACGAAACGTTTTCTTTGGGTTCTTCATTTCCATTATCTTCGAAAAATGCATGACTCAATTCAACTTGTAAATTATGACGAAATGAAATAATGGCTCGCCCAGTAACATCGTAGTCCTACTAGAAGGCTTCCTACGAAACGTTTTCTTTGGGTTCTTCATTTCCATTATCTTCGATGAATGCATGACTCAATTCAACTTGTAAATTATGACGAAATGAAATAATGACACGCCCAGTAATATCGTAGTCCTACTAGAAGGCTTCCTACGAAACGTTTTCTTTGGGTTCTTAATTTCCATTATCTCCGATGAATGCATGACTCAATTCAACTTGTAAATTATGACGAAATGAAATAATGACTCGCCCAGTAACATCGTAGTCCTACTATAAGGCTTCCTACGAAACGTTTTCTTTGGGTTCTTCATTTCCATTATCTTCGATGAATGCATGACTCAATTCAACTTGTAAATTATGACGAAATGAAATAATGACACGCCCAGTAACTTCGTAGTCCTACTAGAAGGCTTCCTACGAAACGTTTTCTTTGAGTTCTTAATTTCCATTATCTCCGATGAATGCATGACTCAATTCAACTTGTAAATTATGACGAAATGAATAATGACTCGCCCAGTAACATCGTAGTCCTACTAGAAGGCTTCCTACGATACGTTTTCTTTGGATTCTTCATTTCCATTATCTTCGATGAATGCATGACTCAATTCAACTTGTAAATTATGACGAAATGAAATAATGCCCAGTAACATCGTAGTCCTACTAGAAGGCTTCCACGAAACGTTTTCTTTGTGTTCTTCATCTCCATTATCTCCGATTCGTGAAGCTTCAAACCGATCAAAGTACTCAACACCGTTATCAGTATCATCGGCAGTAAACAAAATATCAACGCATTAAATTCGAGAATATGTTTAATCACAGGTTCGATCAATTTGCAAGACTCGCAGCTCCCATACACCTCGAAACCAAACTTCATGGCCCGCGGTGAAGCCAGACAAACAGAGACAAGCCAAATACAGGAAATGATCATCATTGGCCTAGCTTTATGAGACCTTATAAGAGGGCGACATATCGCTCGGTATCGTGCGAACGTATAAAATGTTAATGTATAGACTGAGGCATTGTTGGATACCTGAGCGAAAAATGCAGTAACATCGTAGTCCTACTAGAAGGTTTCCTACGAAACGTATTCTTTGGGTTCTTAATTTCCATTATCTCCGATGAATGCATGACTCAATTCAACTTGTAAATTATGACGAAATGAAATAATGACTCGCCCAGTAACATCGTAGTCCTACCAGAAGGCTTCCTACGATACGTTTTCTTTGGGTTCTTCATTTCCATTATCTTCGATGAATGCATGACTCAATTCAACTTGTAAATTATGACGAAATGAAATAATGCCCAGTAACATCGTAGTCCTACTAGAAGGCTTCCACGAAACGTTTTCTTTGTGTTCTTCATCTCCATTATCTCCGATTCGTGAAGCTTCAAACCGATCAAAGTACTCAACACCGTTATCAGTATCATCGGCAGTAAACAAAATATCAACGCATTAAATTCGAGAATATGTTTAATCACAGGTTCGATCAATCTGCAAAACTCGCAGCTCCCATACACCTCGAAACCAAACTTCATGGCCCGCGGTGAAGCCAGACAAACAGAGACAAGCCAAATACAGGAAATGATCATCATTGGCCTAGCTTTATGAGACCTTATAAGAGGGCGACATATCGCTCGGTATCGTGCGAACGTATAAAATGATATTGTATAGACTGTGGCATTGTTGGATACATGAGCGAAAAATGCTGTAACATCGTTGTCCTATTAGAAGGCTTCTTACGAAACGTTTTCTTTGGGTTCTTCATTTCCATTATCTTCGATGAATGCATGACTCAATTCAACTTGTAAATTATGACGAAATGAAATAATGACTCGCCCAGTAACATCGTAGTCCTACTAGAAGGCTTCCTACGAAAGGTTTTCTTTGGGTTCTTCATCTCCATTATCTCCGATTCGTGAAGCTTCAAACCGATCAAAGTACTCAACACCGTTATCAGTATCATCGGCAGTAAACAAAATATCAACGCATTAAATTCGAGAATATGTTTAATCACAGGTTCGATCAATTTGCAAGACTCGCAGCTCCCATACACCTCGAAACCAAACTTCATGGCCCGCGGTGAAGCCAGACAAACAGAGACAAGCCAAATACAGGAAATGATCATCATTGGCCTAGCTTTATGAGACCTTATAAGAGGGCGACATATCGCTCGGTATCGTGCGAACGTATAAAATGTTAATGTATAGACTGAGGCATTGTTGGATACCTGAGCGAAAAATGCAGTAACATCGTAGTCCTACTAGAAGGTTTCCTACGAAACGTATTCTTTGGGTTCTTAATTTCCATTATCTCCGATGAATGCATGACTCAATTCAACTTGTAAATTATGACGAAATGAAATAATGACTCGCCCAGTAACATCGTAGTCCTACCAGAAGGCTTCCTACGATACGTTTTCTTTGGGTTCTTCATTTCCATTATCTTCGATGAATGCATGACTCAATTCAACTTGTAAATTATGACAAAATGAAATAATGACACGCCCAGTAACATCGTAGTCCTACTAGAAGGCTTCCTACGAAACGTTTTCTTTGGGTTCTTAATTTCCATTATCTCCGATGAATGCATGACTCAATTCAACTTGTAAATTATGACGAAATGAAATAATGACTCGCCCAGTAACATCGTAGTCCTACTATAAGGCTTCCTACGAAACGTTTTCTTTGGGTTCTTCATTTCCATTATCTTCGATAAATGCATGACTCAATTCAACTTGTAAATTATGACGAAATGAAATAATGACTCGCCCAGTAACATCGTAGTCCTACTAGAAGGCTTCCTACGAAACGTTTTCTTTGGGTTCTTCATTTCCATTATCTTCGATGAATGCATGACTCAATTCAACTTGTAAATTATGACGAAATGAAATAATGACACGCCCAGTAACATCGTAGTCCTACTAGAAGGCTTCCTACGAAACGTTTTCTTTGGGTTCTTAATTTCCATTATCTCCGATGAATGCATGACTCAATTCAACTTGTAAATTATGACGAAATGAAATAATGACTCGCCCAGTAACATCGTAGTCCTACTAGAAGGCTTCCTACGATACGTTTTCTTTGGGTTCTTCATTTCCATTATCTTCGATGAATGCATGACTCAATTCAACTTGTAAATTATGACGAAATGAAATAATGCCCAGTAACATCGTAGTCCTACTAGAAGGATTCCACGAAACGTTTTCTTTGTGTTCTTCATCTCCATTATCTCCGATTCGTGAAGCTTCAAACCGATCAAAGTACTCAACACCGTTATCAGTATCATCGGCAGTAAACAAAATATCAACGCATTAAATTCGAGAATATGTTTAATCACAGGTTCGATCAATTTGCAAGACTCGCAGCTCCCATACACCTCGAAACCAAACTTCATGGCCCGCGGTGAAGCCAGACAAACAGAGACAAGCCAAATACAGGAAATGATCATCATTGGCCTAGCTTTATGAGACCTTATAAGAGGGCGACATATCGCTCGGTATCGTGCGAACGTATAAAATGATATTGTATAGACTGAGGCATTGTTGGATACCTGAGCGAAAAATGCAGTAACATCGTAGTCCTATTGGAAGGCTTCCTACGAAACGTTTTCTTTGGGTTCTTCATTTCCATTATCTTCGATGAATGCATGACTCAATTCAACTTGTAAATTATGACGAAATGAAATAATGACTCGCCCAGTAACATCGTAGTCCTACTATAAGGCTTCCTACGAAACGTTTTCTTTGGGTTCTTCATTTCCATTATCTTCGATAATTGCATGACTCAATTCAACTTGTGAATTATGACGAAATGAAATAATGACTCGCCCAGTAACATCGTAGTCCTACTAGAAGGCTTCCTACGAAACGTTTTCTTTGGGTTCTTCATTTCCATTATCTTCCATGAATGCGTGACTCAATTCAACTTGTAAATTATGACGAAATGAAATAATGACACGCCCAGTAACATCGTAGTCCTACTAGAAGGCTTCCTATGAAACGTTTTCTTTGGGTTCTTAATTTCCATTATCTCCGATGAATGCATGACTCAATTCAACTTGTAAATTATGACGAAATGAAATAATGACTCGCCCAGTAACATCGTAGTCCTACTATAAGGCTTCCTACGAAACGTTTTTTTTGGGTTCTTCATTTCCATCATCTTCGATAAATGCATGACTCAATTCAACTTGTAAATTATGACGAAATGCAATAATGACTCGCCCAGTAACATCGTAGTCCTACTAGAAGGCTTCCTACGAAACGTTTTCTTTGGGTTCTTCATTTCCATTATCTTCGATGAATGCATGACTCAATTCAACTTGTAAATTATGACGAAATGAAATAATGACACGCCCAGTAACATCGTAGTCCTACTAGAAGGCTTCCTACGAAACGTTTTCTTTGGGTTCTTAATTTCCATTATCTCCGATGAATGCATGACTCAATTCAACTTGTAAATTATGACGAAATGAAATAATGACTCGCCCAGTAACATCGTAGTCCTACCATAAGGCTTCCTACGAAACGTTTTTTTTTGGGTTCTTCATTTCCCTCATCTTCGATAAATGCATGACTCAATTCAACTTGTAAATTATGACGAAATGAAATAATGACTCGCTCAGTAACATCGTAGTCCTACTAGAAGGCTTCCTACGAAACGTTTTCTTTGGGTTCTTCATTTCCATTATCTTCGATGAATGCATGACTCAATTCAACTTGTAAATTATGACGAAATGAAATAATGCCCAGTAACATCGTAGTCCTACTAGAAGGCTTCCACGAAACGTTTTCTTTGTGTTCTTCATCTCCATTATCTCCGATTCGTGAAGCTTCAAACCGATCAAAGTACTCAACACCGTTATCAGTATCATCGGCAGTAAACAAAATATCAACGCATTAAATTCGAGAATATGTTTAATCACAGGTTCGATCAATTTGCAAGACTCGCAGCTCCCATACACCTCGAAACCAAACTTCATGGCCCGCGGTGAAGCCAGACAAACAGAGACAAGCCAAATACAGGAAATGATCATCATTGCCCTAGCTTTATGAGACCTTATAAGAGGGCGACATATCGCTCGGTATCGTGCGAACGTATAAAATGTTAATGTATAGACTGAGGCATTGTTGGATACCTGAGCGAAAAATGCAGTAACATCGTAGTCCTACTAGAAGGTTTCCTACGAAACGTATTCTTTGGGTTCTTAATTTCCATTATCTCCGATGAATGCATGACTCAATTCAACTTGTAAATTATGACGAAATGAAATAATGACTCGCCCAGTAACATCGTAGTCCTACCAGAAGGCTTCCTACGATACGTTTTCTTTGGGTTCTTCATTTCCATTATCTTCGATGAATGCATGGCTCAATTCAACTTGTAAATTATGACGAAATGAAATAATGCCCAGTAACATCGCAGTCCTACTAGAAGGCTTCCACGAAACGTTTTCTTTGTGTTCTTCATCTTCATTATCTCCGATTCGTGAAGCTTCAAACCGATCAAAGTACTCAACACCGTTATCAGTATCATTGGCAGTAAACAAAATATCAACGCATTAAATTCGAGAATATGTTTAATCACAGGTTCGATCAATCTGCAAAACTCGCAGCTCCCATACACCTCGAAACCAAACTTCATGGCCCGCGGTGAAGCCAGACAAACAGAGACAAGCCAAATACAGGAAATGATCATCATCGGCCTAGCTTTATGAGACCTTATAAGAGGGCGACATATCGCTCGGTATCGTGCGAACGTATAAAATGATATTGTATAGACTGTGGCATTGTTGGATACATGAGCGAAAAATGCTGTAACATCGTTGTCCTATTAGAAGGCTTCTTACGAAACGTTTTCTTTGGGTTCTTCATTTCCATTATCTTCGATGAATGCATGACTCAATTCAACTTGTAAATTATGACGAAATGAAATAATGACTCGCCCAGTAACATCGTAGTCCTACTAGAAGGCTTCCTACGAAAGGTTTTCTTTGGGTTCTTCATCTCCATTATCTCCGATTCGTGAAGCTTCAAACCGATCAAAGTACTCAACACCGTTATCAGTATCATCGGCAGTAAACAAAATATCAACGCATTAAATTCGAGAATATGTTTAATCACAGGTTCGATCAATCTGCAAAACTCGCAGCTCCCATACACCTCGAAACCAAACTTCATGGCCCGCGGTGAAGCCAGACAAACAGAGACAAGCCAAATTCAGGAAATGATCATCATTGGCCTAGCTTTATGAGACCTTATAAGAGGGCGACAAATCGCTCGGTATCGTGCGAACGTATAAAATGATATTGTATAGACTGTGGCATTGTTGGATACATGAGCGAAAAATGCTGTAACATCGTTGTCCTATTAGAAGGCTTCTCACGAAACGTTTTCTTTGGGTTCTTCATTTCCATTATCTTCGATGAATGCATGACTCAATTCAACTTGTAAATTATGACAAAATGAAATAATGACACGCCCAGTAACATCGTAGTCCTACTAGAAGGCTTCCTACGAAACGTTTTCTTTGGGTTCTTAATTTCCATTATCTCCGATGAATGCATGACTCAATTCAACTTGTAAATTATGACGAAATGAAATAATGACTCGCCCAGTAACATCGTAGTCCTACTATAAGGCTTCCTACGAAACGTTTTCTTTGGGTTCTTCATTTCCATTATCTTCGATAAATGCATGACTCAATTCATTTTGTAAATTATGACGAAATGAAATAATGACTCGCCCAGTAACATCGCAGTCCTACTAGAAGGCTTCCTACGAAACGTTTTCTTTGGGTTCTTCATTTCCATTATCTTCGATGAATGCATGACTCAATTCAACTTGTAAATTATGACGAAATGAAATAATGACACGCCCAGTAACATCGTAGTCCTACTAGAAGGCTTCCTACGAAACGTTTTCTTTGGGTTCTCAATTTCCATTATCTCCGATGAATGCATGACTCAATTCAACTTGTAAATTATGACGAAATGAAATAATGACTCGCCCAGTAACATCGTAGTCCTACTAGAAGGCTTCCTACGATACGTTTTCTTTGGGTTCTTCATTTCCATTATCTTCGATGAATGCATGACTCAATTCAACTTGTAAATTATGACGAAATGAAATAATGCCCAGTAACATCGTAGTCCTACTAGAAGGCTTCCACGAAACGTTTTCTTTGTGTTCTTCATCTCCATTATCTCCGATTCGTGAAGCTTCAAACCGATCAAAGTACTCAACACCGTTATCAGTATCATCGGCAGTAAACAAAATATCAACGCATTAAATTCGAGAATATGTTTAATCACAGGTTCGATCAATTTGCAAGACTCGCAGCTCCCATACACCTCGAAACCAAACTTCATGGCCCGCGGTGAAGCCAAACAAACAGAGACAAGCCAAATACAGGAAATGATCATCATTGGCCTAGCTTTATGAGACCTTATAAGAGGGCGACATATCGCTCGGTATCGTGCGAACCTATAAAATGTTAATGTATAGACTGAGGCATTGTTGGATACCTGAGCGAAAAATGCAGTAACATCGTAGTACTACTAGAAGGTTTCCTACGAAACGTATTCTTTGGGTTCTTAATTTCCATTATCTCCGATGAATGCATGACTCAATTCAACTTGTAAATTATGACGAAATGAAATAATGACTCGCCCAGTAACATCGTAGTCCTACCAGAAGGCTTCCTACGATACGTTTTCTTTGGGTTCTTCATTTCCATTATCTTCGATGAATGCATGACTCAATTCAACTTGTAAATTATGACGAAATGAAATAATGCCCAGTAACATCGTAGTCCTACTAGAAGGCTTCCACGAAACGTTTTCTTTGTGTTCTTCATCTCCATTATCTCCGATTCGTGAAGCTTCAAACCGATCAAAGTACTCAACACCGTTATCAGTATCATCGGCAGTAAACAAAATATCAACGCATTAAATTCGAGAATATGTTTAATCACAGGTTCGATCAATCTGCAAAACTCGCAGCTCCCATACACCTCGAAACCAAACTTCATGGCCCGCGGTGAAGCCAGACAAACAGAGACAAGCCAAATACAGGAAATGATCATCATTGGCCTATCTTTATGAGACCTTATAAGAGGGCGACATATCGCTCGGTATCGTGCGAACGTATAAAATGTTAATGTATAGACTGAGGCATTGTTGGATACCTGAGCGAAAAATGCAGTAACATCGTAGTCCTACTAGAAGGTTTCCTACGAAACGTATTCTTTGGGTTCTTAATTTCCATTATCTCCGATGAATGCATGACTCAATTCAACTTGTAAATTATGACGAAATGAAATAATGACTCGCCCAGTAACATCGTAGTCCTACCAGAAGGCTTCCTACGATACGTTTTCTTTGGGTTCTTCATTTCCATTATCTTCGATGAATGCATGACTCAATTCAACTTGTAAATTATGACAAAATGAAATAATGACACGCCCAGTAACATCGTAGTCCTACTAGAAGGCTTCCTACGAAACGTTTTCTTTGGGTTCTTAATTTCCATTATCTCCGATGAATGCATGACTCAATTCAACTTGTAAATTATGACGAAATGAAATAATGCCCAGTAACATCGTAGTCCTACTATAAGGCTTCCTACGAAACGTTTTCTTTGGGTTCTTCATTTCCATTATCTTCGATAAATGCATGACTCAATTCAACTTGTAAATTATGACGAAATGAAATAATGACTCGCCCAGTAACATCGTAGTCCTACTAGAAGGCTTCCTACGAAACGTTTTCTTTGGGTTCTTCATTTCCATTATCTTCGATGAATGCATGACTCAATTCAACTTGTAAATTATGACGAAATGAAATAATGACACGCCCAGTAACATCGTAGTCCCACTAGAAGGCTTCCTACGAAATGTTTTCTTTGGGTTCTTAATTTCCATTATCTCCGATGAATGCATGACTCAATTCAACTTGTAAATTATGACGAAATGAAATAATGACTCGCCCAGTAACATCGTAGTCCTACTAGAAGGCTTCCTACGATACGTTTTCTTTGGGTTCTTCATTTCCATTATCTTCGATGAATGCATGACTCAATTCAACTTGTAAATTATGACGAAATGAAATAATGCCCAGTAACATCGTAGTCCTACTAGAAGGCTTCCACGAAACGTTTTCTTTGTGTTCTTCATCTCCATTATCTCCGATTCGTGAAGCTTCAAACCGATCAAAGTACTCAACACCGTTATCAGTATCATCGGCAGTAAACAAAATATCAACGCATTAAATTCGAGAATATGTTTAATCACAGGTTCGATCAATTTGCAAGACTCGCAGCTCCCATACACCTCGAAACCAAACTTCATGGCCCGCGGTGAAGCCAGACAAACAGAGACAAGCCAAATACAGGAAATGATCATCATTGGCCTAGCTTTATGAGACCTTATAAGAGGGCGACATATCGCTCGGTATCGTGCGAACGTATAAAATGATATTGTATAGACTGAGGCATTGTTGGATACCTGAGCGAAAAATGCAGTAACATCGTAGTCCTATTGGAAGGCTTCCTACGAAACGTTTTCTTTGGGTTCTTCATTTCCATTATCTTCGATGAATGCATGACTCAATTCAACTTGTAAATTATGACGAAATGAAATAATGACTCGCCCAGTAACATCGTAGTCCTACTATAAGGCTTCCTACGAAACGTTTTCTTTGGGTTCTTCATTTCCATTATCTTCGATAATTGCATGACTCAATTCAACTTGTGAATTATGACGAAATGAAATAATGACTCGCCCAGTAACATCGTAGTCCTACTAGAAGGCTTCCTACGAAACGTTTTCTTTGGGTTCTTCATTTCCATTATCTTCCATGAATGCATGACTCAATTCAACTTGTAAATTATGACGAAATGAAATAATGACACGCCCAGTAACATCGTAGTCCTACTAGAAGGCTTCCTATGAAACGTTTTCTTTGGGTTCTTAATTTCCATTATCTCCGATGAATGCATGACTCAATTCAACTTGTAAATTATGACGAAATGAAATAATGACTCGCCCAGTAACATCGTAGTCCTACTATAAGGCTTCCTACGAAACGTTTTTTTTGGGTTCTTCATTTCCATCATCTTCGATAAATGCATGACTCAATTCAACTTGTAAATTATGACGAAATGAAATAATGACTCGCCCAGTAACATCGTAGTCCTACTAGAAGGCTTCCTACGAAACTTTTTCTTTGGGTTCTTCATTTCCATTATCTTCGATGAATGCATGACTCAATTCAACTTGTAAATTATGACGAAATGAAATAATGACACGCCCAGTAACATCGTAGTCCTACTAGAAGGCTTCCTACGAAACGTTTTCTTTGGGTTCTTAATTTCCATTATCTCCTATGAATGCATGACTCAATTCAACTTGTAAATTATGACGAAATGAAATAATGACTCGCCCAGTAACATCGTAGTCCTACTATAAGGCTTCCTACGAAACGTTTTTTTTGGGTTCTTCATTTCCATCATCTTCGATAAATGCATGACTCAATTCAACTTGTAAATTATGACGAAATGAAATAATGACTCGCCCAGTAACATCGTAGTCCTACTAGAAGGCTTCCTACGAAACGTTTTCTTTGGGTTCTTCATTTCCATTATCTTCGATGAATGCATGACTCAATTCAACTTGTAAATTATGACGAAATGAAATAATGACACGCCCAGTAACATCGTAGTCCCACTAGAAGGCTTCCTACGAAATGTTTTCTTTGGGTTCTTAATTTCCATTATCTCCGATGAATGCATGACTCAATTCAACTTGTAAATTATGACGAAATGAAATAATGACTCGCCCAGTAACATCGTAGTCCTACTAGAAGGCTTCCTACGATACGTTTTCTTTGGGTTCTTCATTTCCATTATCTTCGATGAATGCATGACTCAATTCAACTTGTAAATTATGACGAAATGAAATAATGCCCAGTAACATCGTAGTCCTACTAGAAGGCTTCCACGAAACGTTTTCTTTGTGTTCTTCATCTCCATTATCTCCGATTCGTGAAGCTTCAAACCGATCAAAGTACTCAACACCGTTATCAGTATCATCGGCAGTAAACAAAATATCAACGCATTAAATTCGAGAATATGTTTAATCACAGGTTCGATCAATTTGCAAGACTCGCAGCTCCCATACACCTCGAAACCAAACTTCATGGCCCGCGGTGAAGCCAGACAAACAGAGACAAGCCAAATACAGGAAATGATCATCATTGGCCTAGCTTTATGAGACCTTATAAGAGGGCGACATATCGCTCGGTATCGTGCGAACGTATAAAATGATATTGTATAGACTGAGGCATTGTTGGATACCTGAGCGAAAAATGCAGTAACATCGTAGTCCTATTGGAAGGCTTCCTACGAAACGTTTTCTTTGGGTTCTTCATTTCCATTATCTTCGATGAATGCATGACTCAATTCAACTTGTAAATTATGACGAAATGAAATAATGACTCGCCCAGTAACATCGTAGTCCTACTATAAGGCTTCCTACGAAACGTTTTCTTTGGGTTCTTCATTTCCATTATCTTCGATAATTGCATGACTCAATTCAACTTGTGAATTATGACGAAATGAAATAATGACTCGCCCAGTAACATCGTAGTCCTACTAGAAGGCTTCCTACGAAACGTTTTCTTTGGGTTCTTCATTTCCATTATCTTCCATGAATGCATGACTCAATTCAACTTGTAAATTATGACGAAATGAAATAATGACACGCCCAGTAACATCGTAGTCCTACTAGAAGGCTTCCTATGAAACGTTTTCTTTGGGTTCTTAATTTCCATTATCTCCGATGAATGCATGACTCAATTCAACTTGTAAATTATGACGAAATGAAATAATGACTCGCCCAGTAACATCGTAGTCCTACTATAAGGCTTCCTACGAAACGTTTTTTTTGGGTTCTTCATTTCCATCATCTTCGATAAATGCATGACTCAATTCAACTTGTAAATTATGACGAAATGAAATAATGACTCGCCCAGTAACATCGTAGTCCTACTAGAAGGCTTCCTACGAAACTTTTTCTTTGGGTTCTTCATTTCCATTATCTTCGATGAATGCATGACTCAATTCAACTTGTAAATTATGACGAAATGAAATAATGACACGCCCAGTAACATCGTAGTCCTACTAGAAGGCTTCCTACGAAACGTTTTCTTTGGGTTCTTAATTTCCATTATCTCCTATGAATGCATGACTCAATTCAACTTGTAAATTATGACGAAATGAAATAATGACTCGCCCAGTAACATCGTAGTCCTACTATAAGGCTTCCTACGAAACGTTTTTTTTGGGTTCTTCATTTCCATCATCTTCGATAAATGCATGACTCAATTCAACTTGTAAATTATGACGAAATGAAATAATGACTCGCCCAGTAACATCGTAGTCCTACTAGAAGGCTTCCTACGAAACGTTTTCTTTGGGTTCTTCATTTCCATTATCTTCGATGAATGCATGACTCAATTCAACTTGTAAATTATGACGAAATGAAATAATGCCCAGTAACATCGTAGTCCTACTAGAAGGCTTCCACGAAACGTTTTCTTTGTGTTCTTCATCTCCATTATCTCCGATTCGTGAAGCTTCAAACCGATCAAAGTACTCAACACCGTTATCAGTATCATCGGCAGTAAACAAAATATCAACGCATTGAATTCGAGAATATGTTTAATCACAGGTTCGATCAATTTGCAAGACTCGCAGCTCCCATACACCTCGAAACCAAACTTCATGGCCCGCGGTGAAGCCAGACAAACAGAGACAAGCCAAATACAGGAAATGATCATCATTGCCCTAGCTTTATGAGACCTTATAAGAGGGCGACATATCGCTCGGTATCGTGCGAACGTATAAAATGTTAATGTATAGACTGAGGCATTGTTGGATACCTGAGCGAAAAATGCAGTAACATCGTAGTCCTACTAGAAGGTTTCCTACGAAACGTATTCTTTGGGTTCTTAATTTCCATTATCTCCGATGAATGCATGACTCAATTCAACTTGTAAATTATGACGAAATGAAATAATGACTCGCCCAGTAACATCGTAGTCCTACCAGAAGGCTTCCTACGATACGTTTTCTTTGGGTTCTTCATTTCCATTATCTTCGATGAATGCATGGCTCAATTCAACTTGTAAATTATGACGAAATGAAATAATGCCCAGTAACATCGTAGTCCTACTAGAAGGCTTCCACGAAACGTTTTCTTTGTGTTCTTCATCTTCATTATCTCCGATTCGTGAAGCTTCAAACCGATCAAAGTACTCAACACCGTTATCAGTATCATTGGCAGTAAACAAAATTTCAACGCATTAAATTCGAGAATATGTTTAATCACAGGTTCGATCAATCTGCAAAACTCGCAGCTCCCATACACCTCGAAACCAAACTTCATGGCCCGCGGTGAAGCCAGACAAACAGAGACAAGCCAAATACAGGAAATGATCATCATTGGCCTAGCTTTATGAGACCTTATAAGAGGGCGACATATCGCTCGGTATCGTGCGAACGTATAAAATGATATTGTATAGACTGTGGCATTGTTGGATACATGAGCGAAAAATGCTGTAACATCGTTGTCCTATTAGAAGGCTTCTTACGAAACGTTTTCTTTGGGTTCTTCATTTCCATTATCTTCGATGAATGCATGACTCAATTCAACTTGTAAATTATGACGAAATGAAATAATGACTCGCCCAGTAACATCGTAGTCCTACTAGAAGGCTTCCTACGAAAGGTTTTCTTTGGGTTCTTCATCTCCATTATCTCCGATTCGTGAAGCTTCAAACCGATCAAAGTACTCAACACCGTTATCAGTATCATCGGCAGTAAACAAAATATCAACGCATTAAATTCGAGAATATGTTTAATCACAGGTTCGATCAATCTGCAAAACTCGCAGCTCCCATACACCTCGAAACCAAACTTCATGGCCCGCGGTGAAGCCAGACAAACAGAGACAAGCCAAATTCAGGAAATGATCATCATTGGCCTAGCTTTATGAGACCTTATAAGAGGGCGACAAATCGCTCGGTATCGTGCGAACGTATAAAATGATATTGTATAGACTGTGGCATTGTTGGATACATGAGCGAAAAATGCTGTAACATCGTTGTCCTATTAGAAGGCTTCTCACGAAACGTTTTCTTTGGGTTCTTCATTTCCATTATCTTCGATGAATGCATGACTCAATTCAACTTGTAAATTATGACAAAATGAAATAATGACACGCCCAGTAACATCGTAGTCCTACTAGAAGGCTTCCTACGAAACGTTTTCTTTGGGTTCTTAATTTCCATTATCTCCGATGAATGCATGACTCAATTCAACTTGTAAATTATGACGAAATGAAATAATGACTCGCCCAGTAACATCGTAGTCCTACTATAAGGCTTCCTACGAAACGTTTTCTTTGGGTTCTTCATTTCCATTATCTTCGATAAATGCATGACTCAATTCATTTTGTAAATTATGACGAAATGAAATAATGACTCGCCCAGTAACATCGTAGTCCTACTAGAAGGCTTCCTACGAAACGTTTTCTTTGGGTTCTTCATTTCCATTATCTTCGATGAATGCATGACTCAATTCAACTTGTAAATTATGACGAAATGAAATAATGACACGCCCAGTAACATCGTAGTCCTACTAGAAGGCTTCCTACGAAACGTTTTCTTTGGGTTCTCAATTTCCATTATCTCCGATGAATGCATGACTCAATTCAACTTGTAAATTATGACGAAATGAAATAATGACTCGCCCAGTAACATCGTAGTCCTACTAGAAGGCTTCCTACGATACGTTTTCTTTGGGTTCTTCATTTCCATTATCTTCGATGAATGCATGACTCAATTCAACTTGTAAATTATGACGAAATGAAATAATGCCCAGTAACATCGTAGTCCTACTAGAAGGCTTCCACGAAACGTTTTCTTTGTGTTCTTCATCTCCATTATCTCCGATTCGTGAAGCTTCAAACCGATCAAAGTACTCAACACCGTTATCAGTATCATCGGCAGTAAACAAAATATCAACGCATTAAATTCGAGAATATGTTTAATCACAGGTTCGATCAATTTGCAAGACTCGCAGCTCCCATACACCTCGAAACCAAACTTCATGGCCCGCGGTGAAGCCAGACAAACAGAGACAAGCCAAATACAGGAAATGATCATCATTGGCCTAGCTTTATGAGACCTTATAAGAGGGCGACATATCGCTCGGTATCGTGCGAACGTATAAAATGTTAATGTATAGACTGAGGCATTGTTGGATACCTGAGCGAAAAATGCAGTAACATCGTAGTACTACTAGAAGGTTTCCTACGAAACGTATTCTTTGGGTTCTTAATTTCCATTATCTCCGATGAATGCATGACTCAATTCAACTTGTAAATTATGACGAAATGAAATAATGACTCGCCCAGTAACATCGTAGTCCTACCAGAAGGCTTCCTACGATACGTTTTCTTTGGGTTCTTCATTTCCATTATCTTCGATGAATGCATGACTCAATTCAACTTGTAAATTATGACGAAATGAAATAATGCCCAGTAACATCGTAGTCCTACTAGAAGGCTTCCACGAAACGTTTTCTTTGTGTTCTTCATCTCCATTATCTCCGATTCGTGAAGCTTCAAACCGATCAAAGTACTCAACACCGTTATCAGTATCATAGGCAGTAAACAAAATATCAACGCATTAAATTCGAGAATATGTTTAATCACAGGTTCGATCAATCTGCAAAACTCGCAGCTCCCATACACCTCGAAACCAAACTTCATGGCCCGCGGTGAAGCCAGACAAACAGAGACAAGCCAAATACAGGAAATGATCATCATTGGCCTAGCTTTATGAGACCTTATAAGAGGGCGACATATCGCTCGGTATCGTGCGAACGTATAAAATGTTAATGTATAGACTGAGGCATTGTTGGATACCTGAGCGAAAAATGCAGTAACATCGTAGTCCTACTAGAAGGTTTCCTACGAAACGTATTCTTTGGGTTCTTAATTTCCATTATCTCCGATGAATGCATGACTCAATTCAACTTGTAAATTATGACGAAATGAAATAATGACTCGCCCAGTAACATCGTAGTCCTACCAGAAGGCTTCCTACGATACGTTTTCTTTGGGTTCTTCATTTCCATTATCTTCGATGAATGCATGACTCAATTCAACTTGTAAATTATGACAAAATGAAATAATGACACGCCCAGTAACATCGTAGTCCTACTAGAAGGCTTCCTACGAAACGTTTTCTTTGGGTTCTTAATTTCCATTATCTCCGATGAATGCATGACTCAATTCAACTTGTAAATTATGACGAAATGAAATAATGCCCAGTAACATCGTAGTCCTACTATAAGGCTTCCTACGAAACGTTTTCTTTGGGTTCTTCATTTCCATTATCTTCGATAAATGCATGACTCAATTCAACTTGTAAATTATGACGAAATGAAATAATGACTCGCCCAGTAACATCGTAGTCCTACTAGAAGGCTTCCTACGAAACGTTTTCTTTGGGTTCTTCATTTCCATTATCTTCGATGAATGCATGACTCAATTCAACTTGTAAATTATGACGAAATGAAATAATGACACGCCCAGTAACATCGTAGTCCTACTAGAAGGCTTCCTACGAAACGTTTTCTTTGGGTTCTTAATTTCCATTATCTCCGATGAATGCATGACTCAATTCAACTTGTAAATTATGACGAAATGAAATAATGACTCGCCCAGTAACATCGTAGTCCTACTAGAAGGCTTCCTACGATACGTTTTCTTTGGGTTCTTCATTTCCATTATCTTCGATGAATGCATGACTCAATTCAACTTGTAAATTATGACGAAATGAAATAATGCCCAGTAACATCGTAGTCCTACTAGAAGGCTTCCACGAAACGTTTTCTTTGTGTTCTTCATCTCCATTATCTCCGATTCGTGAAGCTTCAAACCGATCAAAGTACTCAACACCGTTATCAGTATCATCGGCAGTAAACAAAATATCAACGCATTAAATTCGAGAATATGTTTAATCACAGGTTCGATCAATTTGCAAGACTCGCAGCTCCCATACACCTCGAAACCAAACTTCATGGCCCGCGGTGAAGCCAGACAAACAGAGACAAGCCAAATACAGGAAATGATCATCATTGGCCTAGCTTTATGAGACCTTATAAGAGGGCGACATATCGCTCGGTATCGTGCGAACGTATAAAATGATATTGTATAGACTGAGGCATTGTTGGATACCTGAGCGAAAAATGCAGTAACATCGTAGTCCTATTGGAAGGCTTCCTACGAAACGTTTTCTTTGGGTTCTTCATTTCCATTATCTTCGATGAATGCATGACTCAATTCAACTTGTAAATTATGACGAAATGAAATAATGACTCGCCCAGTAACATCGTAGTCCTACTATAAGGCTTCCTACGAAACGTTTTCTTTGGGTTCTTCATTTCCATTATCTTCGATAATTGCATGACTCAATTCAACTTGTGAATTATGACGAAATGAAATAATGACTCGCCCAGTAACATCGTAGTCCTACTAGAAGGCTTCCTACGAAACGTTTTCTTTGGGTTCTTCATTTCCATTATCTTCCATGAATGCATGACTCAATTCAACTTGTAAATTATGACGAAATGAAATAATGACACGCCCAGTAACATCGTAGTCCTACTAGAAGGCTTCCTATGAAACGTTTTCTTTGGGTTCTTAATTTCCATTATCTCCGATGAATGCATGACTCAATTCAACTTGTAAATTATGACGAAATGAAATAATGACTCGCCCAGTAACATCGTAGTCCTACTATAAGGCTTCCTACGAAACGTTTTTTTTGGGTTCTTCATTTCCATCATCTTCGATAAATGCATGACTCAATTCAACTTGTAAATTATGACGAAATGAAATAATGACTCGCCCAGTAACATCGTAGTCCTACTAGAAGGCTTCCTACGAAACGTTTTCTTTGGGTTCTTCATTTCCATTATCTTCGATGAACGCATGACTCAATTCAACTTGTAAATTATGACGAAATGAAATAATGACACGCCCAGTAACATCGTAGTCCTACTAGAAGGCTTCCTACGAAACGTTTTCTTTGGGTTCTTAATTTCCATTATCTCCGATGAATGCATGACTCAATTCAACTTGTAAATTATGACGAAATGAAATAATGACTCGCCCAGTAACATCGTAGTCCTACTATAAGGCTTCCTACGAAACGTTTTTTTTGGGTTCTTCATTTCCATCATCTTCGATAAATGCATGACTCAATTCAACTTGTAAATTATGACGAAATGAAATAATGACTCGCCCAGTAACATCGTAGTCCTACTAGAAGGCTTCCTACGAAACGTTTTCTTTGGGTTCTTCATTTCCATTATCTTCGATGAATGCATGACTCAATTCAACTTGTAAATTATGACGAAATGAAATAATGCCCAGTAACATCGTAGTCCTACTAGAAGGCTTCCACGAAACGTTTTCTTTGTGTTCTTCATCTCCATTATCTCCGATTCGTGAAGCTTCAAACCGATCAAAGTACTCAACACCGTTATCAGTATCATCGGCAGTAAACAAAATATCAACGCATTGAATTCGAGAATATGTTTAATCAAAGGTTCGATCAATTTGCAAGACTCGCAGCTCCCATACACCTCGAAACCAAACTTCATGGCCCGCGGTGAAGCCAGACAAACAGAGACAAGCCAAATACAGGAAATGATCATCATTGCCCTAGCTTTATGAGACCTTATAAGAGGGCGACATATCGCTCGGTATCGTGCGAACGTATAAAATGTTAATGTATAGACTGAGGCATTGTTGGATACCTGAGCGAAAAATGCAGTAACATCGTAGTCCTACTAGAAGGTTTCCTACGAAACGTATTCTTTGGGTTCTTAATTTCCATTATCTCCGATGAATGCATGACTCAATTCAACTTGTAAATTATGACGAAATGAAATAATGACTCGCCCAGTAACATCGTAGTCCTACCAGAAGGCTTCCTACGATACGTTTTCTTTGGGTTTTTCATTTCCATTATCTTCGATGAATGCATGGCTCAATTCAACTTGTAAATTATGACGAAATGAAATAATGCCCAGTAACATCGTAGTCCTACTAGAAGGCTTCCACGAAACGTTTTCTTTGTGTTCTTCATCTTCATTATCTCCGATTCGTGAAGCTTCAAACCGATCAAAGTACTCAACACCGTTATCAGTATCATTGGCAGTAAACAAAATTTCAACGCATTAAATTCGAGAATATGTTTAATCACAGGTTCGATCAATCTGCAAAACTCGCAGCTCCCATACACCTCGAAACCAAACTTCATGGCCCGCGGTGAAGCCAGACAAACAGAGACAAGCCAAATACAGGAAATGATCATCATTGGCCTAGCTTTATGAGACCTTATAAGAGGGCGACATATCGCTCGGTATCGTGCGAACGTATAAAATGATATTGTATAGACTGTGGCATTGTTGGATACATGAGCGAAAAGTGCTGTAACATCGTTGTCCTATTAGAAGGCTTCTTACGAAACGTTTTCTTTGGGTTCTTCATTTCCATTATCTTCGATGAATGCATGACTCAATTCAACTTGTAAATTATGACGAAATGAAATAATGACTCGCCCAGTAACATCGTAGTCCTACTAGAAGGCTTCCTACGAAAGGTTTTCTTTGGGTTCTTCATCTCCATTATCTCCGATTCGTGAAGCTTCAAACCGATCAAAGTACTCAACACCGTTATCAGTCTCATCGGCAGTAAACAAAATATCAACGCATTAAATTCGAGAATATGTTTAATCACAGGTTCGATCAATCTGCAAAACTCGCAGCTCCCATACACCTCGAAACCAAACTTCATGGCCCGCGGTGAAGCCAGACAAACAGAGACAAGCCAAATTCAGGAAATGATCATCATTGGCCTAGCTTTATGAGACCTTATAAGAGGGCGACAAATCGCTCGGTATCGTGCGAACGTATAAAATGATATTGTATAGACTGTGGCATTGTTGGATACATGAGCGAAAAATGCTGTAACATCGTTGTCCTATTAGAAGGCTTCTCACGAAACGTTTTCTTTGGGTTCTTCATTTCCATTATCTTCGATGAATGCATGACTCAATTCAACTTGTAAATTATGACAAAATGAAATAATGACACGCCCAGTAACATCGTAGTCCTACTAGAAGGCTTCCTACGAAACGTTTTCTTTGGGTTCTTAATTTCCATTATCTCCGATGAATGCATGACTCAATTCAACTTGTATATTATGACGAAATGAAATAATGACTCGCCCAGTAACATCGTAGTCCTACTATAAGGCTTCCTACGAAACGTTTTCTTTGGGTTCTTCATTTCCATTATCTTCGATAAATGCATGACTCAATTCATTTTGTAAATTATGACGAAATGAAATAATGACTCGCCCAGTAACATCGTAGTCCTACTAGAAGGCTTCCTACGAAACGTTTTCTTTGGGTTCTTCATTTCCATTATCTTCGATGAATGCATGACTCAATTCAACTTGTAAATTATGACGAAATGAAATAATGACACGCCCAGTAACATCGTAGTCCTACTAGAAGGCTTCCTACGAAACGTTTTCTTTGGGTTCTCAATTTCCATTATCTCCGATGAATGCATGACTCAATTCAACTTGTAAATTATGACGAAATGAAATAATGACTCGCCCAGTAACATCGTAGTCCTACTAGAAGGCTTCCTACGATACGTTTTCTTTGGGTTCTTCATTTCCATTATCTTCGATGAATGCATGACTCAATTCAACTTGTAAATTATGACGAAATGAAATAATGCCCAGTAACATCGTAGTCCTACTAGAAGGCTTCCACGAAACGTTTTCTTTGTGTTCTTCATCTCCATTATCTCCGATTCGTGAAGCTTCAAACCGATCAAAGTACTCAACACCGTTATCAGTATCATCGGCAGTAAACAAAATATCAACGCATTAAATTCGAGAATATGTTTAATCACAGGTTCGATCAATTTGCAAGACTCGCAGCTCCCATACACCTCGAAACCAAACTTCATGGCCCGCGGTGAAGCCAGACAAACAGAGACAAGCCAAATACAGGAAATGATCATCATTGGCCTAGCTTTATGAGACCTTATAAGAGGGCGACATATCGCTCGGTATCGTGCGAACGTATAAAATGTTAATGTATAGACTGAGGCATTGTTGGATACCTGAGCGAAAAATGCAGTAACATCGTAGTACTACTAGAAGGTTTCCTACGAAACGTATTCTTTGGGTTCTTAATTTCCATTATCTCCGATGAATGCATGACTCAATTCAACTTGTAAATTATGACGAAATGAAATAATGACTCGCCCAGTAACATCGTAGTCCTACCAGAAGGCTTCCTACGATACGTTTTCTTTGGGTTCTTCATTTCCATTATCTTCGATGAATGCATGACTCAATTCAACTTGTAAATTATGACGAAATGAAATAATGCCCAGTAACATCGTAGTCCTACTAGAAGGCTTCCACGAAACGTTTTCTTTGTGTTCTTCATCTCCATTATCTCCGATTCGTGAAGCTTCAAACCGATCAAAGTACTCAACACCGTTATCAGTATCATCGGCAGTAAACAAAATATCAACGCATTAAATTCGAGAATATGTTTAATCACAGGTTCGATCAATTTGCAAGACTCGCAGCTCCCATACACCTCGAAACCAAACTTCATGGCCCGCGGTGAAGCCAGACAAACAGAGACAAGCCAAATACAGGAAATGATCATCATTGGCCTAGCTTTATGAGACCTTATAAGAGGGCGACATATCGCTCGGTATCGTGCGAACGTATAAAATGATATTGTATAGACTGAGGCATTGTTGGATACCTGAGCGAAAAATGCAGTAACATCGTAGTCCTATTGGAAGGCTTCCTACGAAACGTTTTCTTTGGGTTCTTCATTTCCATTATCTTCGATGAATGCATGACTCAATTCAACTTGTAAATTATGACGAAATGAAATAATGACTCGCCCACTAACATCGTAGTCCTACTATAAGGCTTCCTACGAAACGTTTTCTTTGGGTTCTTCATTTCCATTATCTTCGATAAATGCATGACTCAATTCAACTTGTAAATTATGACGAAATGAAATAATGACTCGCCCAGTAACATCGTAGTCCTACTAGAAGGCTTCCTACGAAACGTTTTCTTTGGGTTCTTCATTTCCATTATCTTCGATGAATGCACGACTCAATTCAACTTGTAAATTATGACGAAATGAAATAATGACACGCCCAGTAACATCGTAGTCCTACTAGAAGGCTTCCTACGAAACGTTTTCTTTGGGTTCTTAATTTCCATTATCTCCGATGAATGCATGACTCAATTCAACTTGTAAATTATGACGAAATGAAATAATGACTCGCCCAGTAACATCGTAGTCCTACTAGAAGGCTTCCTACGATACGTTTTCTTTGGGTTCTCCATTTCCATTATCTTCGATGAATGCATGACTCAATTCAACTTGTAAATTATGACGAAATGAAATAATGCCCAGTAACATCGTAGTCCTACTAGAAGGCTTCCACGAAACGTTTTCTTTGTGTTCTTCATCTCCATTATCTCCGATTCGTGAAGCTTCAAACCGATCAAAGTACTCAACACCGTTATCAGTATCATCGGCAGTAAACAAAATATCAACGCATTAAATTCGAGAATATGTTTAATCACAGGTTCGATCAATTTGCAAGACTCGCAGCTCCCATACACCTCGAAACCAAACTTCATGGCCCGCGGTGAAGCCAGACAAACAGAGACAAGCCAAATACAGGAAATGATCATCATTGGCCTAGCTTTATGAGACCTTATAAGAGGGCGATATATCGCTCGGTATCGTGCGAACGTATAAAATGATATTGTATAGACTGAGGCATTGTTGGATACCTGAGCGAAAAATGCAGTAACATCGTAGTCCTATTGGAAGGCTTCCTACGAAACGTTTTCTTTGGGTTCTTCATTTCCATTATCTTCGATGAATGCATGACTCAATTCAACCTGTAAATTATGACGAAATGAAATAATGACTCGCCCAGTAACATCGTAGTCCTACTATAAGGCTTCCTACGAAACGTTTTCTTTGGGTTCTTCATTTCCATTATCTTCGATAATTGCATGACTCAATTCAACTTGTAAATTATGACGAAATGAAATATTGACTCGCCCAGTAACATCGTAGTCCTACTAGAAGGCTTCCTACGAAACGTTTTCTTTGGGTTCTTCATTTCCATTATCTTCGATGAATGCATGACTCAATTCAACTTGTAAATTATGACGAAATGAAATAATGACACGCCCAGTAACATCGTAGTCCTACTAGAAGACTTCCTACGAAACGTTTTCTTTGGGTTCTTAATTTCCATTATCTCCGATGAATGCATGACTCAATTCAACTTGTAAATTATGACGAAATGAAATAATGACTCGCCCAGTAACATCGTAGTCCTACTATAAGGCTTCCTACGAAACGTTTTCTTTGGGTTCTTCATTTCCATTATCTTCGATAAATGCATGACTCAATTCAACTTGTAAATTATGACGAAATGAAATAATGACTCGCCCAGTAACATCGTAGTCCTACTAGAAGGCTTCCTACGAAACGTTTTCTTTGGGTTCTTCATTTCCATTATCTTCGATGAATGCATGACTCAATTCAACTTGTAAATTATGACGAAATGAAATAATGACACGCCCAGTAACATCGTAGTCCTACTAGAAGGCTTCCTACGAAACGTTTTCTTTGGGTTCCTAATTTCCATTATCTCCGATGAATGCATGACTCAATTCAACTTGTAAATTATGACGAAATGAAATAATGACTCGCCCAGTAACATCGTAGTCCTACTAGAAGGCTTCCTACGATACGTTTTTTTTGGGTTCTTCATTTCCATTATCTTCGATGAATGCATGACTCAATTCAACTTGTAAATTATGACGAAATGAAATAATGCCCAGTAACATCGTAGTCCTACTAGGAGGCTTCCACGAAACGTTTTCTTTGTGTTCTTCATCTCCATTATCTCCGATTCGTGAAGCTTCAAACCGATCAAAGTACTCAACACCGTTATCAGTATCATCGGCAGTAAACAAAATATCAACGCATTAAATTCGAGAATATGTTTAATCACAGGTTCGATCAATCTGCAAAACTCGCAGCTCCCATACACCTCGAAACCAAACTTCATGGCCCGCGGTGAAGCCAGACAAACAGAGACAAGCCAAATACAGGAAATGATCATCATTGGCCTAGCTTTATGAAACCTTATAAGAGGGCGACATATCGCTCGGTATCGTGCGAACGTATAAAATGATATTGTATAGACTGTGGCATTGTTGGATACCTGGGCGAAAAATGCAGTAACATCGTAGTCCTATTGGAAGGCTTCCTACGAAACGTTTTCTTTGGGTTCTTCATTTCCATTATCTTCGATGAATGCATGACTCAATTCAACTTGTAAATTATGACGAAATGAAATAATGACTCGCCCAGTAACATCGTAGTCCTACTAGAAGGCTTCCTACGAAACGTTTTCTTTGGGTTCTTAATTTCCATTATCTCCGATGAATGCATGACTCAATTCAACTTGTAAATTATGACGAAATGAAATAATGACTCGCCCAGTAACATCGTAGTCCTACTAGAAGGCTTCCTACGAAACGTTTTCTTTGGGTTCTTCATTTCCATTATCTTCGATAAATGCATGACTCAATTCAACTTGTAAATTATGACGAAATGAAATAATGACTCGCCCAGTAACATCGTAGTCCTACTAGAAGGCTTCCTACGATACGTTTTCTTTGGGTTGTTCATTTCCATTATCTTCGATGAATGCATGACTCAATTCAACTTGTAAATTATGACGAAATGAAATAATGCCCAGTAACATCGTAGTCCTACTAGAAGGCTTCCACGAAACGTTTTCTTTGTGTTCTTCATCTCCATTATCTCCGATTCGTGAAGCTTCAAACCGATCAAAGTACTCAACACCGTTATCAGTATCATCGGCAGTAAACAAAATATCAACGCATTAAATTCGAGAATATGTTTAATCACAGGTTCGATCAATTTGCAAGACTCGCAGCTCCCATACACCTCGAAACCAAACTTCATGGCCCGCGGTGAAGCCAGACAAACAGAGACAAGCCAAATACAGGAAATGATCATCATTGGCCTAGCTTTATGAGACCTTATAAGAGGGCGACATATCGCTCGGTATCGTGCGAACGTATAAAATGATATTGTATAGACTGAGGCATTGTTGGATACCTGAGCGAAAAATGCAGTAACATCGTAGTCCTATTGGAAGGCTTCCTACGAAACGTTTTCTTTGGGTTCTTCATTTCCATTATCTTCGATGAATGCATGACTCAATTCAACTTGTAAATTATGACGAAATGAAATAATGACTCGCCCAGTAATATCGTAGTCCTACTATAAGGCTTCCTACGAAACGTTTTCTTTGAGTTCTTCATTTCCATTATCTTCGATAAATGCATGACTCAATTCAACTTGTAAATTATGACGAAATGAAATAATGACTCGCCCAGTAACATCGTAGTCCTACTAGAAGGCTTCCTACGAAACGTTTTCTTTGGGTTCTTCATTTCCATTATCTTCGATGAATGCATGACTCAATTCAACTTGTAAATTATGACGAAATGAAATAATGACACGCCCAGTAACATCGTAGTCCTACCAGAAGGCTTCCTACGATACGTTTTCTTTGGGTTCTTCATTTCCATTATCTTCGATGATTGCATGACTCAATTCAACTTGTAAATTATGACAAAATGAAATAATGACACGCCCAGTAACATCGTAGTCCTACTAGAAGGCTTCCTACGAAACGTTTTCTTTGGGTTCTTAATTTCCATTATCTCCGATGAATGCATGACTCAATTCAACTTGTAAATTATGACGAAATGAAATAATGACTCGCCCAGTAACATCGTAGTCCTACCAGAAGGCTTCCTACGATACGTTTTCTTTGGGTTCTTCATTTCCATTATCTTCGATGAATGCATGACTCAATTCAACTTGTAAATTATGACGAAATGAAATAATGACTCGCCCAGTAACATCGTAGTCCTACTAGAAGGCTTCCTACGAAACGTTTTCTTTGGGTTCTTAATTTCCATTATCTCCGATGAATGCATGACTCAATTCAACTTGTAAATTATGACGAAATGAAATAATGACTCGCCCAGTAACATCGTAGTCCTACTAGAAGGCTTCCTACGAAACGTTTTCTTTGGGTTCTTCATTTCCATTATCTTCGATGAATGCATGACTCAATTCAACTTGTAAATTATGACGAAATGAAATAATGACTCGCCCAGTAACATCGTAGTCCTACTATAAGGCTTCCTACGAAACGTTTTCTTTGGGTTCTTAATTTCCATTATCTCCGATGAATGCATGACTCAATTCAACTTGTAAATTATGACGAAATGAAATAATGACTCGCCCAGTAACATCGTAGTCCTACTAGAAGGCTTCCTACGATACGTTTTCTTTGGGTTCTTCATTTCCATTATCTTCGATGAATGCATGACTCAATTCAACTTGTAAATTATGACGAAATGAAATGATGCCCAGTAACATCGTAGTCCTACTAGAAGGCTTCCACAAAACGTTTTCTTTGTGTTCTTCATCTCCATTATCTCCGATTCGTGAAGCTTCAAACCGATCAAAGTACTCAACACCGTTATCAGTATCATCGGCAGTAAACAAAATATCAACGCATTAAATTCGAGAATATGTTTAATCACAGGTTCGATCAATTTGCAAGACTCGCAGCTCCCATACACCTCGAAACCAAACTTCATGGCCCGCGGTGAAGCCAGACAAACAGAGACAAGCCAAATACAGGAAATGATCATCATTGGCCTAGCTTTATGAGACCTTATAAGAGGGCGACATATCGCTCGGTATCGTGCGAACGTATAAAATGATATTGTATAGACTGAGGCATTGTTGGATACCTGAGCGAAAAATGCAGTAACATCGTTGTCCTATTGGAAGGCTTCCTACGAAACGTTTTCTTTGGGTTCTTCATTTCCATTATCTTCGATGAATGCATGACTCAATTCAACCTGTAAATTATGACGAAATGAAATGATGACTCGCCCAGTAACATCGTAGTCCTACTATAAGGCTTCCTACGAAACGTTTTCTTTGGGTTCTTCATTTCCATTATCTTCGATGATTGCATGACTCAATTCAACTTGTAAATTATGACGAAATGAAATAATGACTCGCCCAGTAACATCGTAGTCCTACTAGAAGGCTTCCTACGAAACGTTTTCTTTGGGTTCTTCATTTCCATTATCTTCGATGAATGCATGACTCAATTCAACTTGTAAATTATGACGAAATGAAATAATGACACGCCCAGTAACATCGTAGTCCTACTAGAAGGCTTCCTACGAAACGTTTTCTTTGGGTTCTTAATTTCCATTATCTCCGATGAATGCATGACTCAATTCAACTTAAAAATTATGACGAAATGAAATAATGACTCGCCCAGTAACATCGTAGTCCTACTATAAGGCTTCCTACGAAACGTTTTCTTTGGGTTCTTCATTTCCATTATCTTCGATAAATGCATGACTCAATTCAACTTGTAAATTATGACGAAATGAAATAATGACTCGCCCAGTAACATCGTAGTCCTACTAGAAGGCTTCCTACGAAACGTTTTCTTTGGGTTCTTCATTTCCATTATCTTCGATGCATGAATCAATTCAACTTGTAAATTATGACGAAATGAAATAATGACACGCCCAGTAACATCGTAGTCCTACTAGAAGGCTTCCTACGAAACGTTTTCTTTGGGTTCTTAATTTCCATTATCTCCGATGAATGCATGACTCAATTCAACTTGTAAATTATGACGAAATGAAATAATGACTCGCCCAGTAACATCGTAGTCCTACTAGAAGGCTTCCTACGATACGTTTTCTTTGGGTTCTTCATTTCCATTATCTTCGATGAATGCATGACTCAATTCATCTTGTAAATTATGACGAAATGAAATAATGCCCAGTAACATCGTAGTCCTACTAGAAGGCTTCCACGAAACGTTTTCTTTGTGTTCTTCATCTCCATTATCTCCGATTCGTGAAGCTTCAAACCGATCAAAGTACTCAACACCGTTATCAGTATCATCGGCAGTAAACAAAATATCAACGCATTAAATTCGAGAATATGTTTAATCACAGGTTCGATCAATTTGCAAGACTCGCAGCTCCCATACACCTCGAAACCAAACTTCATGGCCCGCGGTGAAGCCAGACAAACAGAGACAAGCCAAATACAGGAAATGATCATCATTGGCCTAGCTTTATGAGACCTTATAAGAGGGCGACATATCGCTCGGTATCGTGCGAACGTATAAAATGATATTGTATAGATTGAGGCATTGTAGGATACCTGAGCGAAAAATGCAGTAACATCGTAGTCCTATTGGAAGGCTTCCTACGAAACGTTTTCTTTGGGTTCTTCATTTCCATTATCTTCGATGAATGCATGACTCAATTCAACTTGTAAATTATGACGAAATGAAATAATGACTCGCCCAGTAACATCGTAGTCCTACTATAAGGCTTCCTACGAAACGTTTTCTTTGAGTTCTTCATTTCCATTATCTTCGATAAATGCATGACTCAATTCAACTTGTAAATTATGACGAAATGAAATAATGACTCGCCCAGTAACATCGTAGTCCTACTAGAAGGCTTCCTACGAAACGTTTTCTTTGGGTTCTTCATTTCCATTATCTTCGATGAGTGCATGACTCAATTCAACTTGTAAATTATGACGAAATGAAATAATGACACGCCCAGTAACATCGTAGTCCTACTAGAAGGCTTCCTACGAAACGTTTTCTTTGGGTTCTTAATTTCCATTATCTCTGATGAATGCATGACTCAATTCAACTTGTAAATTATGACGAAATGAAATAATGACTCGCCCAGTAACATCGTAGTCCTACTAGAAGGCTTCCTACGAAACGTTTTCTTTGGGTTCTTCATTTCCATTATCTTCGATGCATGAATCAATTCAACTTGTAAATTATGACGAAATGAAATAATGACACACCAGTAACATCGTAGTCCTACTAGAAGGCTTCCTACGAAACGTTTTCTTTGGGTTCTTAATTTCCATTATCTCCGATGAATGCATGACTCAATTCAACTTGTAAATTATGACGAAATGAAATAATGACTCGCCCAGTAACATCGTAGTCCTACTAGAAGGCTTCCTACGATACGTTTTCTTTGGGTTCTTCATTTCTATTATCTTCGATGAATGCATGACTCAATTCATCTTGTAAATTATGACGAAATGAAATAATGCCCAGTAACATCGTAGTCCTACTAGAAGGCTTCCACGAAACGTTTTCTTTGTGTTCTTCATCTCCATTATCTCCGATTCGTGAAGCTTCAAACCGATCAAAGTACTCAACACCGTTATCAGTATCATCGGCAGTAAACAAAATATCAACGCATTAAATTCGAGAATATGTTTAATCACAGGTTCGATCAATTTGCAAGACTCGCAGCTCCCATACACCTCGAAACCAAACTTCATGGCCCGCGGTGAAGCCAGACAAACAGAGACAAGCCAAATACAGGAAATGATCATCATTGGCCTAGCTTTATGAGACCTTATAAGAGGGCGACATATCGCTCGGTATCGTGCGAACGTATAAAATGATATTGTATAGACTGAGGCATTGTAGGATACCTGAGCGAAAAATGCAGTAACATCGTAGTCCTATTGGAAGGCTTCCTACGAAACGTTTTCTTTGGGTTCTTCATTTCCATTATCTTCGATGAATGCATGACTCAATTCAACTTGTAAATTATGACGAAATGAAATAATGACTCGCCCAGTAACATCGTAGTCCTACTATAAGGCTTCCTACGAAACGTTTTCTTTGAGTTCTTCATTTCCATTATCTTCGATAAATGCATGACTCAATTCAACTTGTAAATTATGACGAAATGAAATAATGACTCGCCCAGTAACATCGTAGTCCTACTAGAAGGCTTCCTACGAAACGTTTTCTTTGGGTTCTTCATTTCCATTATCTTCGATGAATGCATGACTCAATTCAACTTGTAAATTATGACGAAATGAAATAATGACACGCCCAGTAACATCGTAGTCCTACTAGAAGGCTTCCTACGAAACGTTTTCTTTGGGTTCTTAATTTCCATTATCTCTGATGAATGCATGACTCAATTCAACTCGTAAATTATGACGAAACGAAATAATGACTCGCCCAGTAACATCGTAGTCCTACTAGAAGGCTTCCTACGATACGTTTTCTTTGGGTTCTTCATTTCCATTATCTTCGATGAATGCATGACTCAATTCAACTTGTAAATTATGACGAAATGAAATAATGCCCAGTAACATCGTAGTCCTACTAGAAGGCTTCCACGAAACGTTTTCTTTGTGTTCTTCATCTCCATTATCTCCGATTCGTGAAGCTTCAAACCGATCAAAGTACTCAACACCGTTATCAGTATCATCGGCAGTAAACAAAATATCAACGCATTAAATTCGAGAATATGTTTAGTCACAGGTTCGATCAATTTGCAAGACTCGCAGCTCCCATACACCTCGAAACCAATCTTCATGGCCCGCGGTGAAGCCAGACAAACAGAGACAAGCCAAATACAGGAAATGATCATCATTGGCCTAGCTTTATGAGACCTTATAAGAGGGCGACATATCGCTCGGTATCGTGCGAACGTATAAAATGATATTGTATAGACTGAGGCATTGTTGGATACCTGAGCGAAAAATGCAGTAACATCGTAGTCCTAGTGGAAGGCTTCATACGAAACGTTTTCTTTGGGTTCTTCATTTCCATTATCTTCGATGAATGCATGACTCAATTCAACTTGTAAATTATGACGAAATGAAATAATGACTCGCCCAGTAACATCGTAGTCCTACTATAAGGCTTCCTACGAAACGTTTTCTTTGGGTTCTTCATTTCCATTATCTTCGATAATTGCATGACTCAATTCAACTTGTAAATTATGACGAAATGAAATAATGACTCGCCCAGTAACATCGTAGTCCTACTAGAAGGCTACCTACGAAACGTTTTCTTTGGGTTCTTCATTTCCATTATCTTCGATGAATGCATGACTCAATTCAACTTGTAAATTATGACGAAATGAAATCATGACACGCCCAGTAACATCGTAGTCCTACTAGAAGGCTTCCTACGAAACGTTTTCTGTGGGTTCTTAATTTCCATTATCTCCGATGAATGCATGACTCAATTCAACTTGTAAATTATGACGAAATGAAATAACGACTCGCCCAGTAACATCGTAGTCCTACTAGAAGGCTTCCTACGATACGTTTCCTTTGGGTTCTTCATTTACATTATCTTCGATGAATGCATGACTCAATTCAACTTGTAAATTATGACGAAATGAAATAATGCCCAGTAACATCGTAGTCCTACTAGAAGGCTTCCACGAAACGTTTTCTTTGGGTTTTTCTTTTCCATCATCTCCGATTCGTGAAGCTTCAAACCGATCAAAGTTCTCAACACCGTTATCAGTATCATCGGCAGTAAACAAAATATCAACGCATTAAATTCGAGAATATGTTTAATCACAGGTTCGATCAATCTGCAAAACTCGCAGCTCCCATACACCTTGGAGCCAAACTTCATGGCCCGCGGTGAAGCCAGACAAACAGAGAGAAGCCAAATACAGGAAATGATCATCATTGGCCTAGCTTTATGAGACCTTATAAGAGGGCGACATATCGCTCGGTATCGTGCGAACGTTTAAAATGATATTGTATAGACTGAGGCATTGTTGGATACCTGAGCGAAAAATGCAGTAACATCTTAGTCCTATTAGAAGGCTTCCTACGAAAAGTTTTCTTTGGGTTCTTCATTTCCATTATCTTCGATGATTGCATGACTCAATTCAACTTGTAAATTATGACAAAATCAAATAATGACTCGCTCAGTAACATCGTAGTCCTACTAGAAGGCTTCCTACGAAAGGTTTTATTTTGGTTCTTCATTTCCATTATCTCCGATGAATGCATGACTCGATTCAACTTGTAAATTATGACGAAATGAAATAATGACTCACCCAGTAACATCGTAGTCCTACTATAAGGCTTCCTACGAAACGTTTTTTTCGTGTTCTTCATCTCCATTATCTCCGATTCGTGAAGCTTCAAAGTACTCAACACAGTTATCAGTATCATCGGCAGTACAAAAAACACGCCGCGTGAAATTAGCAAAAGGAATTTGTTTCAATTTGTCTTGTTGAAAAAATCTCATTACGTTCAGTAGATATTTTTATATTCTACTGCGTAGACCTGAACTATTTCCCTCTAATACCGGTTCAATATTGAATAGAGCTTTGATATAATTGTTTACAATTAGTTTCTTGTTCTCGTACCTATCTTTCAACAAGGACCATACAATTGAATAGTTGGATGCGCGTTTTCTTTGTGTTCTTCATCTCCATTATCTCCGATTCGTGAAGCTTCAAACCGATCAAAGTACTCAACACCGTTATCAGTATCATCGGCAGTAAACAAAATATCAACGCATTAAATTCGAGAATATGTTTAATCACAGGTTCGATCAATCTGCAAAACTCGCAGCTCCCATACACCTCGAAACCAAACTTCATGGCCCGCGGTGAAGCCAGACAAACAGAGACAAGCCAAATACAGGAAATGATCATCATTGGCCTAGCTTTATGAGACCTTATAAGAGGGCGACATATCGCTCGGTATCGTGCGAACGTATAAAATGATATTGTATAGACTGTGGCATTGTTGGATACATGAGCGAAAAATGCTGTAACATCGTTGTCCTATTAGAAGGCTTCTTACGAAACGTTTTCTTTGGGTTCTTCATTTCCATTATCTTCGATGAATGCATGACTCAATTCAACTTGTAAATTATGACAAAATGAAATAATGACACGCCCAGTAACATCGTAGTCCTACTAGAAGGCTTCCTACGAAACGTTTTCTTTGGGTTCTTAATTTCCATTATCTCCGATGAATGCATGACTCAATTCAACTTGTAAATTATGACGAAATGAAATAATGACTCGCCCAGTAACATCGTAGTCCTACTATAAGGCTTCCTACGAAACGTTTTCTTTGGGTTCTTCATTTCCATTATCTTCGATAAATGCATGACTCAATTCAACTTGTAAATTATGACGAAATGAAATAATGACTCGCCCAGTAACATCGTAGTCCTACTAGAAGGCTTCCTACGAAACGTTTTCTTTGGGTTCTTCATTTCCATAATCTTCGATGAATGCATGACTCATTTCAACTTGTAAATTATGACGAAATGAAATAATGACACGCCCAGTAACATCGTAGTCCCACTAGAAGGCTTCCCACGAAACGTTTTCTTTGGGTTCTTAATTTCCATTATCTCCGATGAATGCATGACTCAATTCAACTTGTAAATTATGACGAAATGAAATAATGACTCGCCCAGTAACATCGTATTCCTACTAGAAGGCTTCCTACGATACGTTTTCTTTGGGTTCTTCATTTCCATTATCTTCGATGAATGCATGACTCAATTCATCTTGTAAATTATGACGAAATGAAATAATGCCCAGTAACATCGTAGTCCTACTAGAAGGCTTCCACGAAACGTTTTCTTTGTGTTCTTCATCTCCATTATCTCCGATTCGTGAAGCTTCAAACCGATCAAAGTACTCAACACCGTTATCAGTATCATCGGCAGTAAATAAAATATCAACGCATTAAATTCGAGAATATGTTTAATCACAGGTTCGATCAATTTGCAAGACTCGCAGCTCCCATACACCTCGAAACCAAACTTCATGGCCCGCGGTGAAGCCAGACAAAAAGAGACAAGCCAAATACAGGAAATGATCATCATTGGCCTAGCTTTATGAGACCTTATAAGAGGGCGACATATCGCTCGGTATCGTGCGAACGTATAAAATGTTAATGTATAGACTGAGGCATTGTTGGATACCTGAGGGAAAAATGCAGTAACATCGTAGTCCTACTAGAAGGTTTCCTACGAAACGTATTCTTTGGGTTCTTAATTTCCATTATCTCCGATGAATGCATGACTCAATTCAACTTGTAAATTATGACGAAATGAAATAATGACTCGCCCAGTAACATCGTAGTCCTACCAGAAGGCTTTCTACGATACGTTTTCTTTGGGTTCTTCATTTCCATTATCTTCGATGAATGCATGACTCAATTCAACTTGTAAATTATGACGAAATGAAATAATGCCCAGTAACATCGTAGTCCTACTAGAAGGCTTCCACGAAACGTTTTCTTTGTGTTCTTCATCTCCATTATCTCCGATTCGTGAAGCTTCAAACCGATCAAAGTACTCAACACCGTTATCAGTATCATCGGCAGTAAACAAAATATCAACGCATTAAATTCGAGAATATGTTTAATCACAGGTTCGATCAATTTGCAAGACTCGCAGCTCCCATACACCTCGAAACCAAACTTCATGGCCCGCGGTGAAGCCAGACAAACAGAGACAAGCCAAATACAGGAAATGATCATCATTGGCCTAGCTTTATGAGACCTTATAAGAGGGCGACATATCGCTCGGTATCGTGCGAACGTATAAAATGATATTGTATAGACTGAGGCATTGTTGGATACCTGAGCGAAAAATGCAGTAACATCGTAGTCCTATTGGAAGGCTTCCTACGAAACGTTTTCTTTGGGTTCTTCATTTCCATTATCTTCGATGAATGCATGACTCAATTCAACTTGTAAATTATGACGAAATGAAATAATGACTCGCCCAGTAACATCGTAGTCCTACTATAAGGCTTCCTACGAAACGTTTTCTTTGGGTTCTTCATTTCCATTATCTTCGATAAATGCATGACTCAATTCAACTTGTAAATTATGACGAAATGAAATAATGACTCGCCCAGTAACATCGTAGTCCTACTAGAAGGCTTCCTACGAAACGTTTTCTTTGGGTTCTTCATTTCCATTATCTTCGATGAATGCATGACTCAATTCAACTTGTAAATTATGACGAAATGAAATAATGACACGCCCAGTAACATCGTAGTCCTACTAGAAGGCTTCCTACGAAACGTTTTCTTTGGGTTCTTAATTTCCATTATCTCCGATGAATGCATGACTCAATTCAACTTGTAAATTATGACGAAATGAAATAATGACTCGCCCAGTAACATCGTAGTCCTACTAGAAGGCTTCCTACGATACGTTTTCTTTGGGTTCTTCATTTCCATTATCTTCGATGAATGCATGACTCAATTCAACTTGTAAATTATGACGAAATGAAATAATGCCCAGTAACATCGTAGTCCTACTAGAAGGCTTCCACGAAACGTTTTCTTTGTGTTCTTCATCTCCATTATCTCCGATTCGTGAAGCTTCAAACCGATCAAAGTACTCAACACCGTTATCAGTATCATCGGCAGTAAACAAAATATCAACGCATTAAATTCGAGAATATGTTTAATCACAGGTTCGATCAATTTGCAAGACTCGCAGCTCCCATACACCTCGAAACCAAACTTCATGGCCCGCGGTGAAGCCAGACAAACAGAGACAAGCCAAATACAGGAAATGATCATCATTGGCCTAGCTTTATGAGACCTTATAAGAGGGCGACATATCGCTCGGTATCGTGCGAACGTATAAAATGATATTGTATAGACTGAGGCATTGTTGGATACCTGAGCGAAAAATGCAGTAACATCGTAGTCCTGTTGGAAGGCTTCCTACGAAACGTTTTCTTTGGGTTCTTCATTTCCATTATCTTCGATGAATGCATGACTCAATTCAACTTGTAAATTATGACGAAATGAAATAATGACTCGCCCAGTAACATCGTAGTCCTACTATAAGGCTTCCTACGAAACGTTTTCTTTGAGTTCTTCATTTCCATTATCTTCGATAAATGCATGACTCAATTCAACATGTAAATTATGACGAAATGAAATAATGACTCGCCCAGTAACATCGTTGTCCTATTAGAAGGCTTCCTACGAAACGTTTTCTTTGGGTTCTTCATTTCCATTATCTTCGATGAATGCATGACTCAATTCAACTTGTAAATTATGACAAAATGAAATAATGACACGCCCAGTAACATCGTAGTCCTACTAGAAGGCTTCCTACGAAACGTTTTCTTTGGGTTCTTAATTTCCATTATCTCCGATGAATGCATGACTCAATTCAACTTGTAAATTATGACGAAATGAAATAATGACTCGCCCAGTAACATCGTAGTCCTACTATAAGGCTTCCTACGAAACGTTTTCTTTGGGTTCTTCATTTTCATTATCTTCGATAAATGCATGACTCAATTCAACTTGTAAATTATGACGAAATGAAATAATGACTCGCCCAGTAACATCGTAGTCCTACTAGAAGGCTTCCTACGAAACGTTTTCTTTGGGTTCTTCATTTCCATTATCTTCGATGAATGCATGACTCAATTCAACTTGTAAATTATGACGAAATGAAATAATGACACGCCCAGTAACATCGTAGTCCTACTAGAAGGCTTCCTACGAAACGTTTTCTTTGGGTTCTTAATTTCCATTATCTCCGATGAATGCATGACTCAATTCAACTTGTAAATTATGACGAAATGAAATAATGACTCGCCCAGTAACATCGTAGTCCTACTAGAAGGCTTCCTACGATACGTTTTTTTTGGGTTCTTCATTTCCATTATCTTCGATGAATGCATGACTTAATTCAACTTGTAAATTATGACGAAATGAAATAATGCCCAGTAACATCGTAGTCCTACTAGAAGGCTTCCACGGAACGTTTTCTTTGTGTTCTTCATCTCCATTATCTCCGATTCGTGAAGCTTCAAACCGATCAAAGTACTCAACACCGTTATCAGTATCATCGGCAGTAAACAAAATATCAACGCATTAAATTCGAGAATATGTTTAATCACAGGTTTGATCAATTTGCAAGACTCGCAGCTCCCATACACCTCGAAACCAAACTTCATGGCCCGCGGTGAAGCCAGACAAACAGAGACAAGCCAAATACAGGAAATGATCATCATTGGCCTAGCTTTATGAGACCTTATAAGAGGGCGACATATCGCTCGGTATCGTGCGAACGTATAAAATGTTAATGTATAGACTGAGGCATTGTTGGATACCTGAGCGAAAAATGCAGTAACATCGTAGTCCTACTAGAAGGTTTCCTACGAAACGTATTCTTTGGGTTCTTAATTTCCATTATCTCCGATGAATGCATGACTCAATTCAACTTGTAAATTATGACGAAATGAAATAATGACTCGCCCAGTAACATCGTAGTCCTACCAGAAGGCTTCCTACGATACGTTTTCTTTGGGTTCTTCATTTCCATTATCTTCGATGAATGCATGACTCAATTCAACTTGTAAATTATGACGAAATGAAATAATGCCCAGTAACATCGTAGTCCTACTAGAAGGCTTCCACGAAACGTTTTCTTTGTGTTCTTCATCTCCATTATCTCCGATTCGTGAAGCTTCAAACCGATCAAAGTACTCAACACCGTTATCAGTATCATCGGCAGTAAACAAAATATCAACGCATTAAATTCGAGAATATGTTTAATCACAGGTTCGATCAATCTGCAAAACTCGCAGCTCCCATACACCTCGAAACCAAACTTCATGGCCCGCGGTGAAGCCAGACAAACAGAGACAAGCCAAATACAGGAAATGATCATCATTGGCCTAGCTTTATGAGACCTTATAAGAGGGCGACATATCGCTCGGTATCGTGCGAACGTATAAAATGATATTGTATAGACTGTGGCATTGTTGGATACATGAGCGAAAAATGCTGTAACATCGTTGTCCTATTAGAAGGCTTCTTACGAAACGTTTTCTTTGGGTTCTTCATTTCCATTATCTTCGATGAATGCATGACTCAATTCAACTTGTAAATTATGACAAAATGAAATAATGACACGCCCAGTAACATCGTAGTCCTACTAGAAGGCTTCCTACGAAAGGTTTTCTTTGGGTTCTTAATTTCCATTATCTCCGATGAATGCATGACTCAATTCAACTTGTAAATTATGACGAAATGAAATAATGACTCGCCCAGTAACATCGTAGTCCTACTATAAGGCTTCCTACGAAACGTTTTCTTTGGGTTCTTCATTTCCATTATCTTCGATAAATGCATGACTCAATTCAACTTGTAAATTATGACGAAATGAAATGATGACTCGCCCAGTAACATCGTAGTCCTACTAGAAGGCTTCCTACGAAACGTTTTCTTTGGGTTCTTCATTTCCATTATCTTCGATGAATGCATGACTCATTTCAACTTGTAAATTATGACGAAATGAAATAATGACACGCCCAGTAACATCGTAGTCCCACTAGAAGGCTTCCCACGAAACGTTTTCTTTGGGTTCTTAATTTCCATTATCTCCGATGAATGCATGACTCAATTCAACTTGTAAATTATGACGAAATGAAATAATGACTTGCCCAGTAACATCGTATTCCTACTAGAAGGCTTCCTACGATACGTTTTCTTTGGGTTCTTCATTTCCATTATCTTCGATGAATGCATGACTCAATTCATCTTGTAAATTATGACGAAATGAAATAATGCCCAGTAACATCGTAGTCCTACTAGAAGGCTTCCACGAAACGTTTTCTTTGTGTTCTTCATCTCCATTATCTCCGATTCGTGAAGCTTCAAACCGATCAAAGTACTCAACACCGTTATCAGTATCATCGGCAGTAAATAAAATATCAACGCATTAAATTCGAGAATATGTTTAATCACAGGTTCGATCAATTTGCAAGACTCGCAGCTCCCATACACCTCGAAACCAAACTTCATGGCCCGCGGTGAAGCCAGACAAAAAGAGACAAGCCAAATACAGGAAATGATCATCATTGGCCTAGCTTTATGAGACCTTATAAGAGGGCGACATATCGCTCGGTATCGTGCGAACGTATATAATGTTAATGTATAGACTGAGGCATTGTTGGATACCTGAGGGAAAAATGCAGTAACATCGTAGTCCTACTAGAAGGTTTCCTACGAAACGTATTCTTTGGGTTCTTAATTCCCATTATCTCCGATGAATGCATGACTCAATTCAACTTGTAAATTATGACGAAATGAAATAATGACTCGCCCAGTAACATCGTAGTCCTACCAGAAGGCTTCCTACGATACGTTTTCTTTGGGTTCTTCATTTCCATTATCTTCGATGAATGCATGACTCAATTCAACTTGTAAATTATGACGAAATGAAATAATGCCCAGTAACATCGTAGTCCTACTAGAAGGCTTCCACGAAACGTTTTCTTTGTGTTCTTCATCTCCATTATCTCCGATTCGTGAAGCTTCAAACCGATCAAAGTACTCAACACCGTTATCAGTATCATCGGCAGTAAACAAAATATCAACGCATTAAATTCGAGAATATGTTTAATCACAGGTTCGATCAATTTGCAAGACTCGCAGCTCCCATACACCTCGAAACCAAACTTCATGGCCCGCGGTGAAGCCAGACAAACAGAGACAAGCCAAATACAGGAAATGATCATCATTGGCCTAGCTTTATGAGACCTTATAAGAGGGCGACATATCGCTCGGTATCGTGCGAACGTATAAAATGATATTGTATAGACTGAGGCATTGTTGAATACCTGAGCGAAAAATGCAGTAACATCGTAGTCCTATTGGAAGGCTTCCTACGAAACGTTTTCTTTGGGTTCTTCATTTCCATTATCTTCGATGAATGCATGACTCAATTCAACTTGTAAATTATGACGAAATGAAATAATGACTCGCCCAGTAACATCGTAGTCCTACTATAAGGCTTCCTACGAAACGTTTTCTTTGGGTTCTTCATTTCCATTATCTTCGATAAATGCATGACTCAATTCAACTTGTAAATTATGACGAAATGAAATAATGACTCGCCCAGTAACATCGTAGTCCTACTAGAAGGCTTCCTACGAAACGTTTTCTTTGGGTTCTTCATTTCCATTATCTTCGATGAATGCATGACTCAATTCAACTTGTAAATTATGACGAAATGAAATAATGACACGCCCAGTAACATCGTAGTCCTACTAGAAGGCTTCCTACGAAACGTTTTCTTTGGATTCTTAATTTCCATTATCTCCGATGAATGCATGACTCAATTCAACTTGTAAATTATGACGAAATGAAATAATGACTCGCCCAGTAACATCGTAGTCCTACTAGAAGGCTTCCTACGATACGTTTTCTTTGGGTTCTTCATTTCCATTATCTTCGATGAATGCATGACTCAATTCAACTTGTAAATTATGACGAAATGAAATAATGCCCAGTAACATCGTAGTCCTACTAGAAGGCTTCCACGAAACGTTTTCTTTGTGTTCTTCATCTCCATTATCTCCGATTCGTGAAGCTTCAAACCGATCAAAGTACTCAACACCGTTATCAGTATCATCGGCAGTAAACAAAATATCAACGCATTAAATTCGAGAATATGTTTAATCACAGGTTCGATCAATTTGCAAGACTCGCAGCTCCCATACACCTCGAAACCAAACTTCATGGCCCGCGGTGAAGCCAGACAAACAGAGACAAGCCAAATACAGGAAATGATCATCATTGGCCTAGCTTTATGAGACCTTATAAGAGGGCGACATATCGCTCGGTATCGTGCGAACGTATAAAATGATATTGTATAGACTGAGGCATTGTTGGATACCTGAGCGAAAAATGCAGTAACATCGTAGTCCTGTTGGAAGGCTTCCTACGAAACGTTTTCTTTGGGTTCTTCATTTCCATTATCTTCGATGAATGCATGACTCAATTCAACTTGTAAATTATGACGAAATGAAATAATGACTCGCCCAGTAACATCGTAGTCCTACTATAAGGCTTCCTACGAAACGTTTTCTTTGAGTTCTTCATTTCCATTATCTTCGATAAATGCATGACTCAATTCAACATGTAAATTATGACGAAATGAAATAATGACTCGCCCAGTAACATCGTTGTCCTATTTGAAGGCTTCCTACGAAACGTTTTCTTTGGGTTCTTCATTTCCATTATCTTCGATGAATGCATGACTCAATTCAACTTGTAAATTATGACAAAATGAAATAATGACACGCCCAGTAACATCGTAGTCCTACTAGAAGGCTTCCTACGAAACGTTTTCTTTGGGTTCTTAATTTCCATTATCTCCGATGAATGCATGACTCAATTCAACTTGTAAATTATGACGAAATGAAATAATGACTCGCCCAGTAACATCGTAGTCCTACTATAAGGCTTCCTACGAAACGTTTTCTTTGGGTTCTTCATTTTCATTATCTTCGATAAATGCATGACTCAATTCAACTTGTAAATTATGACGAAATGAAATAATGACTCGCCCAGTAACATCGTAGTCCTACTAGAAGGCTTCCTACGAAACGTTTTCTTTGGGTTCTTCATTTCCATTATCTTCGATGAATGCATGACTCAATTCAACTTGTAAATTATGACGAAATGAAATAATGACACGCCCAGTAACATCGTAGTCCTACTAGAAGGCTTCCTACGAAACGTTTTCTTTGGGTTCTTAATTTCCATTATCTCCGATGAATGCATGATTCAATTCAACTTGTAAATTATGACGAAATGAAATAATGACTCGCCCAGTAACATCGTAGTCCTACTAGAAGGCTTCCTACGTTACGTTTTCTTTGGGTTCTTCATTTCCATTATCTTCGATGAATGCATGACTCAATTCAACTTGTAAATTATGACGAAATGAAATAATGCCCAGTAACATCGTAGTCCTACTAGAAGGCTTCCACGAAACGTTTTCTTTGTGTTCTTCATCTCCATTATCTCCGATTCGTGAAGCTTCAAACCGATCAAAGTACTCAACACCGTTATCAGTATCATCGGCAGTAAACAAAATATCAACGCATTAAATTCGAGAATATGTTTAATCACAGGTTTGATCAATTTGCAAGACTCGCAGCTCCCATACACCTCGAAACCAAACTTCATGGCCCGCGGTGAAGCCAGACAAACAGAGACAAGCCAAATACAGGAAATGATCATCATTGGCCTAGCTTTATGAGACCTTATAAGAGGGCGACATATCGCTCGGTATCGTGCGAACGTATAAAATGTTAATGTATAGACTGAGGCATTGTTGGATACCTGAGCGAAAAATGCAGTAACATCGTAGTCCTACTAGAAGGTTTCCTACGAAACGTATTCTTTGGGTTCTTAATTTCCATTATCTCCGATGAATGCATGACTCAATTCAACTTGTAAATTATGACGAAATGAAATAATGACTCGCCCAGTAACATCGTAGTCCTACCAGAAGGCTTCCTACGATACGTTTTCTTTGGGTTCTTCATTTCCATTATCTTCGATGAATGCATGACTCAATTCAACTTGTAAATTATGACGAAATGAAATAATGCCCAGTAACATCGTAGTCCTACTAGTAGGCTTCCACGAAACGTTTTCTTTGTGTTCTTCATCTCCATTATCTCCGATTCGTGAAGCTTCAAACCGATCAAAGTACTCAACACCGTTATCAGTATCATCGGCAGTAAACAAAATATCAACGCATTAAATTCGAGAATATGTTTAATCACAGGTTCGATCAATTTGCAAGACTCGCAGCTCCCATACACCTCGAAACCAAACTTCATGGCCCGCGGTGAAGCCAGACAAACAGAGACAAGCCAAATACAGGAAATGATCATCATTGGCCTAGCTTTATGAGACCTTATAGAAGGGCGACATATCGCTCGGTATCGTGCGAACGTATAAAATGATATTGTATAGACTGAGGCATTGTTGGATACCTGAGCGAAAAATGCAGTAACATCGTAGTCCTATTGGAAGGCTTCCTACGAAACGTTTTCTTTGGGTTCTTCCTTTCCATTATCTTCGATGAATGCATGACTCAATTCAACTTGTAAATTATGACGAAATGAAATAATGACTCGCCCAGTAACATCGTAGTCCTACTATAAGGCTTCCTACGAAACGTTTTCTTTGGGTTCTTCATTTCCATTATCTTCGATAAATGCATGACTCAATTCAACTTGTAAATTATGACGAAATGAAATAATGACTCGCCCAGTAACATCGTAGTCCTACTAGAAGGCTTCCTACGAAACGTTTTCTTTGGGTTCTTCATTTCCATTATCTTCGATGAATGCATGACTCAATTCAACTTGTAAATTATGACGAAATGAAATAATGACTCGCCCAGTAACATCGTAGTCCTACTAGAAGGCTTCCTACGATACGTTTTCTTTGGGTTCTTCATTTCCATTATCTTCGATGAATGCATGACTCAATTCAACTCGTAAATTATGACGAAATGAAATAATGCCCAGTAACATCGTAGTCCTACTAGAAGGCTTCCACGAAACGTTTTCTTTGTGTTCTTCATCTCCATTATCTCCGATTCGTGAAGCTTCAAACCGATCAAAGTACTCAACACCGTTATCAGTATCATCGGCAGTAAACAAAATATCAACGCATTAAATTCGAGAATATGTTTAATCACAGGTTCGATCAATTTGCAAGACTCGCAGCTCCCATACACCTCGAAACCAAACTTCATGGCCCGCGGTGAAGCCAGACAAACAGAGACAAGCTAAATACAGGAAATGATCATCATTGGCCTAGCTTTATGAGACCTTATAAGAGGGCGACATATCGCTCGGTATCGTGCGAACGTATAAAATGTTAATGTATAGACTGAGGCATTGTTGGATACCTGAGCGAAAAATGCAGTAACATCGTAGTCCTACTAGAAGGTTTCCTACGAAACGTATTCTTTGGGTTCTTAATTTCCATTATCTCCGATGAATGCATGACTCAATTCAACTTGTAAATTATGACGAAATGAAATAATGACTCGCCCAGTAACATCGTAGTCCTACCAGAAGGCTTCCTACGATACGTTTTCTTTGGGTTCTTCATTTCCATTATCTTCGATGAATGCATGACTCAATTCAACTTGTAAATTATGACGAAATGAAATAATGCCCAGTAACATCGTAGTCCTACTAGAAGGCTTCCACGAAACGTTTTCTTTGTGTTCTTCATTTCCATTATCTCCGATTCGTGAAGCTTCAAACCGATCAAAGTACTCAACACCGTTATCAGTATCATCGGCAGTAAACAAAATATCAACGCATTAAATTCGAGAATATGTTTAATCACAGGTTCGATCAATTTGCAAGACTCGCAGCTCCCATACACCTCGAAACCAAACTTCATGGCCCGCGGTGAAGCCAGACAAACAGAGACAAGCCAAATACAGGAAATGATCATCATTGGCCTAGCCTTATGAGACCTTATAAGAGGGCGACATATCGCTCGGTATCGTGCGAACGTATAAAATGATATTGTATAGACTGAGGCATTGTTGGATACCTGAGCGAAAAATGCAGTAACATCGTAGTCCTATTGGAAGGCTTCCTACGAAACGTTTTCTTTGGGTTCTTCATTTCCATTATCTTCGATGAATGCATGACTCAATTCAACTTGTAAATTATGACGAAATGAAATAATGACTCGCCCAGTAACATCGTAGTCCTACTATAAGGCTTCCTACGAAACGTTTTCTTTGGGTTCTTCATTTCCATTATCTTCGATAAATGCATGACTCAATTCAACTTGTAAATTATGACGAAATGAAATAATGACTCGCCCAGTAACATCGTAGTCCTACTAGAAGGCTTCCTACGAAACGTTTTCTTTGGGTTCTTCATTTCCATTATCTTCGATGAATGCATGACTCAATTCAACTTGTAAATTATGACGAAATGAAATAATGACACGCCCAGTAACATCGTAGTCCTACTAGAAGGCTTCCTACGAAACGTTTTCTTTGGGTTCTTAATTTCCATTATCTCCGATGAATGCATGACTCAATTCAACTTGTAAATTATGACGAAATGAAATAATGACTCGCCCAGTAACATCGTAGTCCTACTAGAAGGCTTCCTACGATACGTTTTCTTTGGGTTCTTCATTTCCATTATCTTCGATGAATGCATGACTCAATTCAACTTGTAAATTATGACGAAATGAAATAATGACACGCCCAGTAACATCGTAGTCCTACTAGAAGGCTTCCTACGAAACGTTTTCTTTGGGTTCTTAATTTCAATTATCTCCGATGAATGCATGACTCAATTCAACTTGTAAATTATGACGAAATGAAATAATGACTCGCCCAGTAACATCGTAGTCCTACTAGAAGGCTTCCTACGATACGTTTTCTTTGGGTTCTTCATTTCCATTATCTTCGATGAATGCATGACTCAATTCAACTTGTAAATTATGACGAAATGAAATAATGCCCAGTAACATCGTAGTCCTACTAGAAGGCTTCCACGAAACGTTTTCTTTGTGTTCTTCATCTCCATTATCTCCGATTCGTGAAGCTTCAAACCGATCAAAGTACTCAACACCGTTATCAGTATCATCGGCAGTAAACAAAATATCAACGCATTAAATTCGAGAATATGTTTAATCACAGGTTCGATCAATTTGCAAGACTCGCAGCTCCCATACACCTCGAAACCAAACTTCATGGCCCGCGGTGAAGCCAGACAAACAGAGACAAGCCAAATACAGGAAATGATCATCATTGGCCTAGCTTTATGAGACCTTATAAGAGGGCGACATATCGCTCGGTATCGTGCGAACGTATAAAATGATATTGTATAGACTGAGGCATTGTTGGATACCTGAGCGAAAAATACAGTAACATCGTAGTCCTATTGGAAGGCTTCCTACGAAACGTTTTCTTTGGGTTCTTCATTTCCATTATCTTCGATGAATGCATGACTCAATTCAACCTGTAAATTATGACGAAATGAAATAATGACTCGCCCAGTAACATCGTAGTCCTACTATAAGGCTTCCTACGAAACGTTTTCTTTGGGTTCTTCATTTCCATTATCTTCGATAATTGCATGACTCAATTCAACTTGTAAATTATGACAAAATGAAATAATGACTCGCCCAGTAACATCGTAGTCCTACTAGAAGGCTTCCTACGGAACGTTTTCTTTGGGTTCTTCATTTCCATTATCTTCGATGAATGCATGACTCAATTCAACTTGTAAATTATGACGAAATGAAATAATGACACGCCCAGTAACATCGTAGTCCTACTAGAAGGCTTCCTACGAAACGTTTTCTTTGGGTTCTTAATTTCCATTATCTCCGATGAATGCATGACTCAATTCAACTTGTAAATTATGACGAAATGAAATAATGACTCGCCCAGTAACATCGTAGTCCTACTATAAGGCTTCCTACGAAACGTTATCTTTGGGTTCTTCATTTCCATTATCTCCGATGAATGCATGACTCAATTCAACTTGTAAATTATGACGAAATGAAATAATGACACGCCCAGTAACATCGTAGTCCTACTAGAAGGCTTCCTACGAAACGTTTTCTTTGGGTTCTTAATTTCCATTATCTCCGATGAATGCATGACTCAATTCAACTTGTAAATTATGACGAAATGAAATAATGACTCGCCCAGTAACATCGTAGTCCTACTAGAAGGCTTCCTACGATACGTTTTCTTTGGGTTCTTCATTTCCATTATCTTCGATGAATGCATGACTCAATTCAACTTGTAAATTATGACGAAATGAAATAATGCCCAGTAACATCGTAGTCCTACTAGAAGGCTTCCACGAAACGTTTTCTTTGTGTTCTTCATCTCCATTATCTCCGATTCGTGAAGCTTCAAACCGATCAAAGTACTCAACACCGTTATCAGTATCATCGGCAGTAAACAAAATATTAACGCATTAAATTCGATAATATGTTTAATCACAGGTTCGATCAATTTGCAAGACTCGCAGCTCTCATACACCTCGAAACCAAACTTCATGGCCCGCGGTGAAGCCAGACGAACAGAGACAAGCCAAATACAGGAAATGATCATCATTGGCCTAGCTTTATGAGACCTTATAAGAGGGCGACATATCGCTCGGTATCGTGCGAACGTATAAAATGATATTGTATAGACTGAGGCATTGTTGGATACCTGAGCGAAAAATGCAGTAACATCGTAGTCCTATTGGAAGGCTTCCTACGAAACGTTTTCTTTGGGTTCTTCATTTCCATTATCTTCGATGAATGCATGACTCAATTCAACTTGTAAATTATGACGAAATGAAATAATGACTCGCCCAGTAACATCGTAGTCCTACTAGAAGGCTTCCTACGAAACGTTTTCTTTGGGTTCTTCATTTCCATTATCTTCGATAAATGCATGACTCAATTCAACTTGTAAATTATGACGAAATGAAATAATGACTCGCCCAGTAACATCGTAGTCCTACTAGAAGGCTTCCTACGAAACGTTTTCTTTGGGTTCTTCATTTCCATTATCTTCGATGAATGCATGACTCAATTCAACTTGTAAATTATGACGAAATGAAATAATGACACGCCCAGTAACATCGTAGTCCTACTAGAAGGCTTCCTACGAAACGTTTTCTCTGGGTTCTTAATTTCCATTATCTCTGATGAATGCATGACTCAATTCAACTTGTAAATTATGACGAAATGAAATAATGACTCGCCCAGTAACATCGTAGTCCTACTAGAAGGCTTCCTACGATACGTTTTCTTTGAGTTCTTCATTTCCATTATCTTCGATGAATGCATGACTCAATTCAACTTGTAAATTATGACGAAATGAAATAATGCCCAGTAACATCGTAGTCCTACTAGAAGGCTTCCACGAAACGTTTTCTTTGTGTTCTTCATCTCCACTATCTCCGATTCGTGAAGCTTCAAACCGATCAAAGTACTCAACACCGTTATCAGTATCATCGGCAGTAAAAAAAATATCAACGCATTAAATTCGAGAATATGTTTAATCACAGGTTCGATCAATTTGCAAGACTCGCAGCTCCCATACACCTCGAAACCAAACTTCATGGCCCGCGGTGAAGCCAGACAAACAGAGACAAGCCAAATACAGGAAATGATCATCATTGGCCTAGCTTTATGAGACCTTATAAGAGGGCGACATATCGCTCGGTATCGTGCGAACGTATAAAATGATATTGTATAGACTGAGGCATTGTTGGATACCTGAGCGAAAAATGCAGTAACATCGTAGTCCTATTGGAAGGCTTCCTACGAAACGTTTTCTTTGGGTTCTTCATTTCCATTATCTTCGATGAATGCATGACTCAATTCAACTTGTAAATTATGACGAAATGAAATAATGACTCGCCCAGTAACATCGTAGTCCTACTATAAGGCTTCCTACGAAACGTTTTCTTTGGGTTCTTCATTTCCATTATCTTCGATAATTGCATGACTCAATTCAACTTGTAAATTATGACGAAATGAAATAATGACTCGCCCAGTAACATCGTAGTCCTACTAGAAGGCTTCCTACGAAACGTTTTCTTTGGGTTCTTCATTTCCATTATCTTCGATGAATGCATGACTCAATTCAACTTGTAAATTATGACGAAATGAAATAATGACACGCCCAGTAACATCGTAGTCCTACTAGAAGGCTTCCTACGATACGTTTCCTTTGGGTTCTTCATATACATTATCTTCGATGAATGCATGACTCAATTCAACTTGTAAATTATGACGAAATGAAATAATGCCCAGTAACATCGTAGTCCTACTAGAAGGCTTCCACGAAACGTTTTCTTTGGGTTTTTCTTTTCCATCATCTCCGATTCGTGAAGCTTCAAACCGATCAAAGTTCTCAACACCGTTATCAGTATCATCGGCAGTAAACAAAATATCAACGCATTAAATTCGAGAATATGTTTAATCACAGGTTCGATCAATCTGCAAAACTCGCAGCTCCCATACACCTTGGAGCCAAACTTCATGGCCCGCGGTGAAGCCAGACAAACAGAGAGAAGCCAAATACAGGAAATGATCATCATTGGCCTAGCTTTAGGAGACCTTATAAGAGGGCGACATATCGCTCGGTATCGTGCGAACGTATAAAATGATATTGTATAGACTGAGGCATTGTTGGATACCTGAGCGAAAAATGCAGTAGCATCTTAGTCCTATTAGAAGGCTTCCTACGAAAAGTTTTCTTTGGGTTCTTCATTTCCATTATCTTCGATGAATGCATGACTCAATTCAACTTGTAAATTATGACAAAATCAAATAATGACTCGCTCAGTAACATCGTAGTCCTACTAGAAGGCTTCCTACGAAAGGTTTTCTTTGGGTTCTTCATCTCCATTATCTCCGATTCGTGAAGCTTCAAACCGATCAAAGTACTCAACACCGTTATCAGTATCATCGGCAGGAAACAAAATATCAACGCATTAAATTCGAGAATATGTTTAATCACAGGTTCGATCAATCTGCAAAACTCGCAGCTCCCATACACCACGAAACCAAACTTCATGGCCTGCGGTGAAGCCAGACAAACAGAGACAAACCAAATACAGGAAATGATCATCATTGGCCTAGCTATATGAGACCTCATAAGAGGGCGACATATCGCTCGGTATCGTGCCAACGTATAAAATGTTAATGTATAGACTGAGGCATTGTTGGATACCTGAGCGAAAAATGCAGTAACATCGTAGTCCTACTAGAAGGTTTCCTACGAAACGTATTCTTTGGGTTCTTAATTTCCATTATCTCCGATGAATGCATGACTCAATTCAACTTGTAAATTATGACGAAATGAAATAATGACTCGCCCAGTAACATCGTAGTCCTACCAGAAGGCTTCCTACGATACGTTTTCTTTGGGTTCTTCATTTCCATTATCTTCGATGAATGCATGACTCAATTCAACTTGTAAATTATGACGAAATGAAATAATGCCCAGTAACATCGTAGTCCTACTAGAAGGCTTCCACGAAACGTTTTCTTTGTGTTCTTCATCTCCATTATCTCCGATTCGTGAAGCTTCAAACCGATCAAAGTACTCAACACCGTTATCAGTATCATCGGCAGTAAACAAAATATCAACGTATTAAATTCGAGAATATGTTTAATCACAGGTTCGATCAATTTGCAAGACTCGCAGCTCCCATACACCTCGAAACCAAACTTCATGGCCCGCGGAGAAGCCAGACAAACAGAGACAAGCCAAATACAGGAAATGATCATCATTGGCCTAGCTTTATGAGACCTTATAAGAGGGCGACATATCGCTCGGTATCGTGCGAACGTATAAAATGATATTGTATAGACTGAGGCATTGTTGGATACCTGAGCGAAAAATGCAGTAACATCGTAGTCCTATTGGAAGGCTTCCTACGAAACGTTTTCTTTGGGTTCTTCATTTCCATTATCTTCGATGAATGCATGACTCAATTCAACTTGTAAATTATGACGAAATGAAATAATGACTCGCCCAGTAACATCGTAGTCCTACTACTATAAGGCTTCCTACGAAACGTTTTCTTTGGGTTCTTCATTTCCATTATCTTCGATAATTGCATGACTCAATTCAACTTGTAAATTATGACGAAATGAAATAATGACTCGCCCAGTAACATCGTAGTCCTACTAGAAGGCTTCCTACGAAACGTTTTCTTTGGGTTCTTCATTTCCATTATCTTCGATGAATGCATGACTCAATTCAACTTGTAAATTATGACGAAATGAAATAATGACACGCCCAGTAACATCGTAGTCCTACTAGAAGGCTTCCTACGAAACGTTTTCTTTGGGTTCTTAATTTCCATTATCTCCGATGAATGCATGACTCAATTAAACTTGTAAATTATGACGGAATGAAATAATGACTCGCCCAGTAACATCGTAGTCCTACTAGAAGGCTTCCTACGATACGTTTTCTCTGGGTTCTTCATTTCCATTATCTTCGATGAATGCATGACTCAATTCAACTTGTAAATTATGACGAAATGAAATAATGCCCAGTAACATCGTAGTCCTACTAGAAGGCTTCCACGAAACATTTTCTTTGTGTTCTTCATCTCCATTATCTCCGATTCGTGAAGCTTCAAACCGATCAAAGTACTCAACACCGTTATCAGTATCATCGGCAGTAAACAAAATATCAACGCATTAAATTCGAGAATATGTTTAATCACAGGTTCGATCAATTTGCAAGACTCGCAGCTCCCATACACCTCGAAACCAAACTTCATGGCCCGCAGTGAAGCCAGACAAACAGAGACAAGCCAAATACAGGAAATGATCATCATTGGCCTAGCTTTATGAGACCTTATAAGAGGGCGACATATCGCTCGGTATCGTGCGAACGTATAAAATGTTAATGTATAGACTGAGGCATTGTTGGATACCTGAGCGAAAAATGCAGTAACATCGTAGTCCTACTAGAAGGTTTCCTACGAAACGTATTGTTTGGGTTCTTAATTTCCATTATCTCCGATGAATGCATGACTCAATTCAACTTGTAAATTATGACGAAATGAAATAATGACTCGCCCAGTAACATCGTAGTCCTACCAGAAGGCTTCCTACGATACGTTTTCTTTGGGTTCTTCATTTCCATTATCTTCGATGAATGCATGACTCAATTCAACTTGTAAATTATGACGAAATGAAATAATGCCCAGTAACATCGTAGTCCTACTAGAAGGCTTCCACGAAACGTTTTCTTTGTGTTCTTCATCTCCATTATCTCCGATTCGTGAAGCTTCAAACCGATCAAAGTACTCAACACCGTTATCAGTATCATCGGCAGTAAACAAAATATCAACGCATTAAATTCGAGAATATGTTTAATCACAGGTTCGATCAATTTGCAAGACTCGCAGCTCCCATACACCTCGAAACCAAACTTCATGGCCCGCGGTGAAGCCAGACAAACAGAGACAAGCCAAATACAGGAAATGATCATCATTGGCCTAGCTTTATGAGACCTTATAAGAGGGCGACATATCGCTCGGTATCGTGCGAACGTATAAAATGATATTGTATAGACTGAGGCATTGTTGGATACCTGAGCGTAAAATGCAGTAACATCGTAGTCCTATTGGAAGGCTTCCTACGAAACGTTTTCTTTGGGTTCTTCATTTCCATTATCTTCGATGAATGCATGACTCAATTCAACTTGTAAATTATGACGAAATGAAATAATGACTCGCCCAGTAACATCGTAGTCCTACTATAAGGCTTCCTACGAAACGTTTTCTTTGGGTTCTTCATTTCCATTATCTTCGATAAATGCATGACTCAATTCAACTTGTAAATTATGACGAAATGAAATAATGACACGCCCAGTAACATCGTAGTCCTACTAGAAGGCTTCCTACGAAACGTTTTCTTTGGGTTCTTAATTTCCATTATCTCCGATGAATGCATGACTCAATTCAACTTGTAAATTATGACGAAATGAAATAATGACTCGCCCAGTAACATCGTAGTCCTACTAGAAGGCTTCCTACGATACGTTTTCTTTGGGTTCTTCATTTCCATTATCTTCGATGAATGCATGACTCAATTCAACTTGTAAATTATGACGAAATGAAATAATGCCCAGTAACATCGTAGTCCTACTAGAAGGCTTCCACGAAACGTTTTCTTTGTGTTCTTCATCTCCATTATCTCCGATTCGTGAAGCTTCAAACCGATCAAAGTACTCAACACCGTTATCAGTATCATCGGCAGTAAACAAAATATCAACGCATTAAATTCGAGAATATGTTTAATCACAGGTTCGATCAATTTGCAAGACTCGCAGCTCCCATTCACCTCGAAACCAAACTTCATGGCCCGCGGTGAAGCCAGACAAACAGAGACAAGCCAAATACAGGAAATGATCATCATTGGCCTAGCTTTATGAGACCTTATAAGAGGGCGACATATCGCTCGGTATCGTGCGAACGTATAAAATGATATTGTATAGACTGAGGCATTGTTGGATACCTGAGCGAAAAATGCAGTAACATCGTTGTCCTATTGGAAGGCTTCCTACGAAACGTTTTCTTTGGGTTCTTCATTTCTATTATCTTCGATGAATGCATGACTCAATTCAACTTGTAAATTATGACGAAATGAAATAATGACTCGCACAGTAACATCGTAGTCCTACTATAAGTCTTCCTACGAAACGTTTTCTTTGGGTTCTTCATTTCCATTATCTTCGATGAATGCATGACTCAATTCAACTTGTAAATTATGACGAAATGAAATAATGACACGCCCAGTAACATCGTAGTCCTACTAGAAGGCTTCCTACGAAACGTTTTCTTTGGGTTCTTAATTTCCATTATCTCCGATGAATGCATGACTCAATTCAACTTGTAAATTATGACGAAATGAAATAATGACTCGCCCAGTAACATCGTAGTCCTACTATAAGGCTTCCTACGAAACGTTTTCTTTGGGTTCTTCATTTCCATTATCTTCGATAAATGCATGACTCAATTCAACTTGTAAATTATGACGAAATGAAATAATGACTCGCCCAGTAACATCGTAGTCCTACTAGAAGGCTTCCTACGAAACGTTTTCTTTGGGTTCTTCATTTCCATTATCTTCGATGAATGCATGACTCAATTCAACTTGTAAATTATGACGAAATGAAATAATGACTCGCCCAGTAACATCGTAGTCCTACTAGAAGGCTTCCTACGAAACGTTTTCTTTGGGTTCTTCATTTCCATTATCTTCGATGAATGCATGACTCAATTCAACTTGTGAATTATGACGAAATGAAATAATGACACGCCCAGTAACATCGAAGTCCTACTAGAAGGCTTCCTACGAAACGTTTTCTTTGGGTTCTTCATTTCCATTATCTTCGATGAATGCATGACTCAATTCAACTTGTAAATTATGACGAAATGAAATAATGACTCGCCCAGTAACATCGTAGTCCTACTAGAAGGCTTCCTACGAAACGTTTTCTTTGGGTTCTTCATTTCCATTATCTTCGATGAATGCATGACTCAATTCAACTTGTAAATTATGACTAAATGAAATAATGACACGCCCAGTAACATCGTAGTCCTACTTGAAGGCTTCCTACGAAACGTTTTCTTTGGGTTCTTAATTTCCATTATCTCTGATGAATGCATGACTCAATTCAACTTGTAAATTATGACGAAATGAAATAATGACTCGCCCAGTAACATCGTAGTCCTACTAGAAGGCTTCCTACGATACGTTTTCTTTGGGTTCTTCATTTCCATTATCTTCGATGAATGCATGACTCAATTCAACTTGTAAATTATGACGAAATGAAATAATGCCCAGTAACATCGTAGTCCTACTAGAAGGCTTCCACGAAACGTTTTCTTTGTGTTCTTCATCTCCATTATCTCCGATTCGTGAAGCTTCAAACCGATCAAAGTACTCAACACCGTTATCAGTATCATCGGCAGTAAACAAAATATCAACGCATTAAATTCGAGAATATGTTTAATCACAGGTTCGATCAATTTGCAAGACTCGCAGCTCCCATACACCTCGAAACCAAACTTCATGGCCCGCGGTGAAGCCAGACAAACAGAGACAAGCCAAATACAGGAAATGATCATCATTGGCCTAGCTTTATGAGACCTTATAAGAGGGCGACATATCGCTCGGTATCGTGCGAACGTATAAAATGATATTGTATAGACTGAGGCATTGTTGGATACCTGAGCGAAAAATGCAGTAACATCGTAGTCCTATTGGAAGGCTTCCTACGAAACGTTTTCTTTGGGTTCTTCATTTCCATTATCTTCGATGAATGCATGACTCAATTCAACTTGTAAATTATGACGAAATGAAATAATGACTCGCCCAGTAACATCGTAGTCCTACTATAAGGCTTCCTACGAAACATTTTCTTTGGGTTCTTCATTTCCATTATCTTCGATAATTGCATGACTCAATTCAACTTGTAAATTATGACGAAATGAAATAATGACTCGCCCAGTAACATCGTAGTCCTACTAGAAGGCTTCCTACGAAACGTTTTCTTTGGGTTCTTCATTTCCATTATCTTCGATGAATGCATGACTCAATTCAACTTGTAAATTATGACGAAATGAAATAACGACACGCCCAGTAACATCGTAGTCCTACTAGAAGGCTTCCTACGATACGTTTCCTTTGGGTTCTTCATTTACATTATCTTCGATAAATGCATGACTCAATTCAACTTGTAAATTATGACGAAATGAAATAATGCCCAGTAACATCGTAGTCCTACTAGAAGGCTTCCACGAAACGTTTTCTTTGGGTTTTTCTTTTCCATCATCTCCGATTCGTGAAGCTTCAAACCGATCAAAGTTCTCAACACCGTTATCAGTATCATCGGCAGTAAACAAAATATCAACGCATTAAATTCGAGAATATGTTTAATCACAGGTTCGATCAATCTGCAAAACTCGCAGCTCCCATACACCTTGGAGCCAAACTTCATGGCCCGCGGTGAAGCCAGACAAACAGAGAGAAGCCAAATACAGGAAATGATCATCATTGGCCTAGCTTTAGGAGACCTTATAAGAGGGCGACATATCGCTCGGTATCGTGCGAACGTATAAAATGATATTGTATAGACTGAGGCATTGTTGGATACCTGAGCGAAAAATGCAGTAACATCTTAGTCCTATAAGAAGGCTTCCTACGAAAAGTTTTCTTTGGGTTCTTCATTTCCATTATCTTCGATGAATGCATGACTCAATTCAACTTGTAAATTATGACAAAATCAAATAATGACTCGCTCAGTAACATCGTAGTCCTACAAGAAGGCTTCCTACGAAAGGTTTTATTTTGGTTCTTCATTTCCATTATCTCCGATGAATGCATGACTCGATTCAACTTGTAAATTGTGACGAAATGAAATAATGACTCACCCAGTAACATCGTAGTCCTACTATAAGGCTTCCTACGAAACGTTTTTTTCGTGTTCTTCATCTCCATTATCTCCGATTCGTGAAGCTTCAAAGTACTCAACACAGTTATCAGTATCATCGGCAGTACAAAAAACAAGCCGCGTGAAATTAGCAAAAGGAATTTGTTTCAATTTGTCTTGTTGAAAAAATCTCATTACGTTCAGTAGATATTTTTATATTCTACTGCGTAGACCTGAACTATTTTCCTCTAATACCGGTTCAATATTGAATAGAGCTTTGATATAATTGTTTACAATTAGTTTCTTGTTCTCGTACCTATCTTTCAACAAGGACCATACAATTGAATAGTTGGATGCGCGTTTTCTTTGTGTTCTTCATCTCCATTATCACCGATTCGTGAAGCTTCAAACCGATCAAAGTACTCAACACCGTTATCAGTATCATCGGCAGTAAACAAAATATCAACGCATTAAATTCGAGAATATGTTTAATCACAGGTTCGATCAATCTGCAAAACTCGCAGCTCCCATACACCTCGAAACCAAACTTCATGGCCCGCGGTGAAGCCAGACAAACAGAGACAAGCCAAATACAGGAAATGATCATCATTGGCCTAGCTTTATGAGACCTTATAAGAGGGCGACATATCGCTCGGTATCGTGCGAACGTATAAAATGATATTGTATAGACTGTGGCATTGTTGGATACATGAGCGAAAAATGCTGTAACATCGTTGTCCTATTAGAAGGCTTCTTACGAAACGTTTTCTTTGGGTTCTTCATTTCCATTATCTTCGATGAATGCATGACTCAATTCAACTTGTAAATTATGACGAAATGAAATAATGACTCGCCCAGTAACATCGTAGTCCTACTAGAAGGCTTCCTACGAAAGGTTTTCTTTGGGTTCTTGATCTCCATTATCTCCGATTCGTGAAGCTTCAAACCGATCAAAGTACTCAACACCGTTATCAGAATCATCGGCAGGAAACAAAATATCAACGCATTAAATTCGAGAATATGTTTAATCACAGGTTCGATCAATCTGCAAAACTCGCAGCTCCCATACACCACGAAACCAAACTTCATGGCCTGCGGTGAAGCCAGACAAACAGAGACAAACCAAATACAGGAAATGATCATCATTGGCCTAGCTATATGAGACCTCATAAGAGGGCGACATATCGCTCGGTATCGTGCCAACGTATAAAATGTTAATGTATAGACTGAGGCATTGTTGGATACCTGAGCGAAAAATGCAGTAACATCGTAGTCCTACTAGAAGGTTTCCTACGAAACGTATTCTTTGGGTTCTTAATTTCCATTATCTCCGATGAATGCATGACTCAATTCAACTTGTAAATTATGACGAAATGAAATAATGACTCGCCCAGTAACATCGTAGTCCTACCAGAAGGCTTCCTACGATACGTTTTCTTTGGGTTCTTCATTTCCATTATCTTCGATGAATGCATGACTCAATTCAACTTGTAAATTATGACGAAATGAAATAATGCCCAGTAACATCGTAGTCCTACTAGAAGGCTTCCACGAAACGTTTTCTTTGTGTTCTTCATCTCCATTATCTCCGATTCGTGAAGCTTCAAACCGATCAAAGTACTCAACACCGTTATCAGTATCATCGGCAGTAAACAAAATATCAACGCATTAAATTCGAGAATATGTTTAATCACAGGTTCGATCAATTTGCAAGACTCGCAGCTCCCATACACCTCGAAACCAAACTTCATGGCCCGCGGTGAAGCCAGACAAACAGAGACAAGCCAAATACAGGAAATGATCATCATTGGCCTAGCTTTATGAGACCTTATAAGAGGGCGACATATCGCTCGGTATCGTGCGAACGTATAAAATGATATTGTATAGACTGAGGCATTGTTGGATACCTGAGCGAAAAATGCAGTAACATCGTAGTCCTATTGGAAGGCTTCCTACGAAACGTTTTCTTTGGGTTCTTCATTTCCATTATCTTCGATGAATGCATGACTCAATTCAACTTGTAAATTATGACGAAATGAAATAATGACTCGCCCAGTAACATCGTAGTCCTACTATAAGGCTTCCTACGAAACGTTTTCTTTGGGTTCTTCATTTCCATTATCTTCGATAATTGCATGACTCAATTCAACTTGTAAATTATGACGAAATGAAATAATGACTCGCCCAGTAACATCGTAGTCCTACTAGAAGGCTTCCTACGAAACGTTTTCTTTGGGTTCTTCATTTCCATTATCTTCGATGAATGCATGACTCAATTCAACTTGTAAATTATGACGAAATGAAATAATGACACGCCCAGTAACATCGTAGTCCTACTAGAAGGCTTCCTACGAAACGTTTTCTTTGGGTTCTTAATTTCCATTATCTCCGATGAATGCATGACTCAATTAAACTTGTAAATTATGACGAAATGAAATAATGACTCGCCCAGTAACATCGTAGTCCTACTAGAAGGCTTCCTACGATACGTTTTCTTTGGGTTCTTCATTTCCATTATCTTCGATGAATGCATGACTCAATTCAACTTGTAAATTATGACGAAATGAAATAATGCCCAGTAACATCGTAGTCCTACTAGAAGGCTTCCACGAAACGTTTTCTTTGTGTTCTTCATCTCCATTATCTCCGATTCGTGAAGCTTCAAACCGATCAAAGTACTCAACACCGTTATCAGTATCATCGGCAGTAAACAAAATATCAACGCATTAAATTCGAGAATATGTTTAATCACAGGTTCGATCAATTTGCAAGACTCGCAGCTCCCATACACCTCGAAACCAAACTTCATGGCCCGCGGTGAAGCCAGACAAACAGAGACAAGCCAAATACAGGAAATGATCATCATTGGCCTAGCTTTATGAGACCTTATAAGAGGGCGACATATCGCTCGGTATCGTGCGAACGTATAAAATGTTAATGTATAGACTGAGGCATTGTTGGATACCTGAGCGAAAAATGCAGTAACATCGTAGTCCTACTAGAAGGTTTCCTACGAAACGTATTTTTTGGGTTCTTAATTTCCATTATCTCCGATGAATGCATGACTCAATTCAACTTGTAAATTATGACGAAATGAAATAATGACTCGCCCAGTAACATCGTAGTCCTACCAGAAGGCTTCCTACGATACGTTTTCTTTGGGTTCTTCATTTCCATTATCTTCGATGAATGCATGACTCAATTCAACTTGTAAATTATGACGAAATGAAATAATGCCCAGTAACATCGTAGTCCTACTAGAAGGCTTCCACGAAACGTTTTCTTTGTGTTCTTCATCTCCATTATCTCCGATTCGTGAAGCTTCAAACCGATCAAAGTACTCAACACCGTTATCAGTATCATCGGCAGTAAACAAAATATCAACGCATTAAATTCGAGAATATGTTTAATCACAGGTTCGATCAATTTGCAAGACTCGCAGCTCCCATACACCTCGAAACCAAACTTCATGGCCCGCGGTGAAGCCAGACAAACAGAGACAAGCCAAATACAGGAAATGATCATCATTGGCCTAGCTTTATGAGACCTTATAAGAGGGCGACATATCGCTCGGTATCGTGCGAACGTATAAAATGATATTGTATAGACTGAGGCATTGTTGGATACCTGAGCGAAAAATGCAGTAACATCGTAGTCCTATTGGAAGGCTTCCTACGAAACGTTTTCTTTGGGTTCTTCATTTCCATTATCTTCGATGAATGCATGACTCAATTCAACTTGTAAATTATGACGAAATGAAATAATGACTCGCCCAGTAACATCGTAGTCCTACTATAAGGCTTCCTACGAAACGTTTTCTTTGGGTTCTTCATTTCCATTATCTTCGATAAATGCATGACTCAATTCAACTTGTAAATTATGACGAAATGAAATAATGACTCGCCCAGTAACATCGTAGTCCTACTAGAAGGCTTCCTACGAAACGTTTTCTTTGTGTTCTTTTTTTCCATTATCTTCGATGAATGCATGACTAAATTCAACTTGTAAATTATGACGAAATGAAATAATGACACGCCCAGTAACATCGTAGTCCTACTAGAAGGCTTCCTACGAAACGTTTTCTTTGGGTTCTTAATTTCCATTATCTCCGATGAATGCATGACTCAATTCAACTTGTAAATTATGACGAAATGAAATAATGACTCGCCCAGTAACATCGTAGTCCTACTAGAAGGCTTCCTACGATACGTTTCCTTTGGGTTCTTCATTTCCATTATCTTCGATGAATGCATGACTCAATTCAACTTGTAAATTATGACGAAATGAAATAATGCCCAGTAACATCGTAGTCCTACTAGAAGGCTTCCACGAAACGTTTTCTTTGTGTTCTTCATCTCCATTATCTCCGATTCGTGAAGCTTCAAACCGATCAAAGTACTCAACACCGTTATCAGTATCATCGGCAGTAAACAAAATATCAACGCATTAAATTCGAGAATATGTTTAATCACAGGTTCGATCAATTTGCAAGACTCGCAGCTCCCATACACCTCGAAACCAAACTTCATGGCCCGCGGTGAAGCCAGACAAACAGAGACAAGCCAAATACAGGAAATGATCATCATTGGCCTAGCTTTATGAGACCTTATAAGAGGGCGACATATCGCTCGGTATCGTGCGAACGTATAAAATGATATTGTATAGACTGAGGCATTGTTGGATACCTGAGCGAAAAATGCAGTAACATCGTTGTCCTATTGGAAGGCTTCCTACGAAACGTTTTTTTTGGGTTCTTCATTTCCATTATCTTCGTTGAATGCATGACTCAATTCAACTTGTGAATTATGACGAAATGAAATAATGACTCGCCCAGTAACATCGTAGTCCTACTATAAGGCTTCCTACGAAACGTTTTCTTTGGGTTCTTCATTTCCATTATCTTCGATGAATGCATGACTCAATTCAACTTGTAAATTATGACGAAATGAAATAATGACACGCCCAGTAACATCGTAGTCCTACTATAAGGCTTCCTACGAAACGTTTTCTTTGGGTTCTTCATTTCCATTATCTTCGATAAATGCATGACTCAATTCAACTTGTAAATTATGACGAAATGAAATAATGACTCGCCCAGTAACATCGTAGTCCTACTAGAAGGCTTCCTACGAAACGTTTTCTTTGGGTTCTTCATTTCCATTATCTTCGATGAATGCATGACTCAATTCAACTTGTAAATTATGACGAAATGAAATAATGACTCGCCCAGTAACATCGTAGTCCTACTAGAAGGCTTCCTACGAAACGTTTTCTTTGGGTTCTTCATTTTCATTATCTTCGATGAATGCATGACTCAATTCAACTTGTGAATAATGACGAAATGAAATAATGACACGCCCAGTAACATCGTAGTCCTACTAGAAGGCTTCCTACGAAACGTTTTCTTTGGGTTCTTCATTTCCATTATCTTCGATGAATGCATGACTCAATTCAACTTGTAAATTATGACGAAATGAAATAGTGACTCGCCCAGTAACATCGTAGTCCTACTAGAAGGCTTCCTACGATACGTTTTCTTTGGTTTCTTCATTTCCATTATCTTCGATGAATGCATGACTCAATTCAACTTGTAAATTATGACGAAATGAAATAATGCCCAGTAACATCGTAGTCCTACTAGAAGGCTTCCACGAAACGTTTTCTTTGTGTTCTTCATCTCCATTATCTCCGATTCGTGAAGCTTCAAACCGATCAAAGTACTCAACACCGTTATCAGTATCATCGGCAGTAAACAAAATATCAACGCATTAAATTCGAGAATATGTTTAATCACAGGTTCGATCAATTTGCAGGACTCGCAGCTCCCATACACCTCGAAACCAAACTTCATGGCCCGCGGTGAAGCCAGACAAACAGAGACAAGCCAAATACAGGAAATGATCATCATTGGCCTAGCTTTATGAGACCTTATAAGAGGGCGACATATCGCTCGGTATCGTGCGAACGTATAAAATGTTAATGTATAGACTGAGGCATTGTTGGATACCTGAGCGAAAAATGCAGTAACATCGTAGTCCTACTAGAAGGTTTCCTACGAAACGTATTCTTTGGGTTCTTAATTTCCATTATCTCCGATGAATGCATGACTCAATTCAACTTGTAAATTATGACGAAATGAAATAATGACTCGCCCAGTAACATCGCAGTCCTACCAGAAGGCTTCCTACGATACGTTTTCTTTGGGTTCTTCATTTCCATTATCTTCGATGAATGCATGACTCAATTCAACTTGTAAATTATGAAGAAATGAAATAATGCCCAGTAACATCGTAGTCCTACTAGAAGGCTTCCACGAAACGTTTTCTTTGTGTTCTTCATCTCCATTATCTCCGATTCGTGAAGCTTCAAACCGATCAAAGTACTCAATACCGTTATCAGTATCATCGGCAGTAAACAAAATATCAACGCATTAAATTCGAGAATATGTTTAATCACAGGTTCGATCAATTTGCAAGACTCGCAGCTCCCATACACCTCGAAACCAAACTTCATGGCCCGCGGTGAAGCCAGACAAACAGAGACAAGCCAAATACAGGAAATGATCATCATTGGCCTAGCTTTATGAGACCTTATAAGAGGGCGACATATCGCTCGGTATCGTGCGAACGTATAAAATGATATTGTATAGACTGAGGCATTGTTGGATACCTGAGCGAAAAATGCAGTAACATCGTTGTCCTATTGGAAGGCTTCCTACGAAACGTTTTCTTTGGATTCTTCATTTCCATTATCTTCGTTGAATGCATGACTCAATTCAACTTGTAAATTATGACGAAATGAAATAATGACTCGCCCAGTAACATCGTAGTCCTACTATAAGGCTTCCTACGAAACGTTTTCTTTGGGTTCTTCATTTCCATTATCTTCGATAAATGCATGACTCAATTCAACTTGTAAATTATGACGAAATGAAATAATGACTCGCCCAGTAACATCGTAGTCCTACTAGAAGGCTTCCTACGAAACGTTTTCTTTGGGTTCTTCATTTCCATTATCTTCGATGAATGCATGACTCAATTCAACTTGTAAATTATGACGAAATGAAATAACGACACGCCCAGTAACATCGTAGTCCCACTAGAAGGCTTCCTACCAAACGTTTTCTTTGGGTTCTTAATTTCCATTATCTCCGATGAATGCATGACTCAAGTCAACTTGTAAATTATGACGAAATGAAATAATGACTCGCCCAGTAACATCGTAGTCCTACTAGAAGGCTTCCTACGATACGTTTCCTTTGGGTTCTTCATTTACATTATCTTCGATGAATGCATGACTCAATTCAACTTGTAAATTATGACGAAATGAAATAATGCCCAGTAACATCGTAGTCCTACTAGAAGGCTTCCACGAAACGTTTTCTTTGGGTTTTTCTTTTCCATCATCTCCGATTCGTGAAGCTTCAAACCGATCAAAGTACTCAACACCGTTATCAGTATCATCGGCAGTAAACAAAATATCAACGCATTAAATTCGAGAATATGTTTAATCACAGGTTCGATCAATCTGCAAAACTCGCAGCTCCCATACACCTTGGAGCCAAACTTCATGGCCCGCGGTGAAGCCAGACAAACAGAGACAAGCCAAATACAGGAAATGATCATCATTGGCCTAGCTTTATGAGACCTTATAAGAGGGCGACATATCGCTCGGTATCGTGCGAACGTATAAAATGATATTGTATAGACTGAGGCATTGTTGGATACCTGAGCGAAAAATGCAGTAACATCTTAGTCCTATTAGAAGGCTTCCTACGAAAAGTTTTCTTTGGGTTCTTCATTTCCATTATCTCCGATGAATGCATGACTCGATTCAACTTGTAAATTATGACGAAATGAAATAATGACTCACTCAGTAACATCGTAGTCCTACTATAAGGCTTCCTACGAAACGTTTTTTTCGTGTTCTTCATCTCCATTATCTCCGATTCGTGAAGCTTCAAAGTACTCAACACAGTTATCAGTATCATCGGCAGTACAAAAAACACGCCGCGTGAAATTAGCAAAAGGAATTTGTTTCAATTTGTCTTGTTGAAAAAATCTCATTACGTTCAGTAGATATTTTTATATTCTACTGCGTAGACCTGAACTATTTTCCTCTAATACCGGTTCAATATTGAATAGAGCTTTGATATAATTGTTTACAATTAGTTTCTTGTTCTCGTACCTATCTTTCAACAAGGACCATACAATTGAATAGTTGGATGCGCGTTTTCTTTGTGTTCTTCATCTCCATTATCTCCGATTCGTGAAGCTTCAAACCGATCAGAGAACTCAACACCGTTATCAGTATCATCGGCAGTAAACAAAATATCAACGCATTAAATTCGAGAATATGTTTAATCACAGGTTCGATCAATCTGCAAAACTCGCAGCTCCCATACACCACGAAACCAAACTTCATGGCCTGCGGTGAAGCCAGACAAACAGAGACAAGCCAAATACAGGAAATGATCATCATTGGCCTAGCCATATGAGACCTCATAAGAGGGCGACATATCGCTCGGTATCGTGCCAACGTATGAAATGTTAATGTATAGACTGAGGCATTGTTGGATACCTGAGCGAAAAATGCAGTAACATCGTAGTCCTACTAGAAGGCTTCCTACGAAACGTATTCTTTGGGTTCCTCATTTCCATTATTTTCGATGAATGCATGACTCAATTCAACTTGTAAATTATGACGAAATGAAATAATGACTCGCCCAGTAACATCGTAGTCCTACTAGAAGGCTTCCTACGAAACGTTTTCTTTGTGTTCTTCATCTCCATTATCTCCGATGAATGCATGACTCAATTCAACTTGTAAATTATGACGAAATGAAATAATGACTCGCCCAGTAACATCGTAGTCCTACTAGAAGGCTTCCTACGAAACGTTTTTTTTTGTGTTCTTCATCTCCATTATCTCCGATTCGTGAAGCTTCAAACCGATCAAAATACTCAACACCGTTATCAGTATCATCGGCAGTACAAAAAACACGCCGCGTGAAATTAGCAAAAAAATTTGTTTCAATTTGTCTTGTTGAAAAAATCTCAATACGTTCAGTAGATATTGTTATATTCTACTGCGTAGACCTGATCTATTTTCCTCTAATACCGGTTCAATATTGAATAGAGCTTTGATATAATTGTTTACAATTAGTTTCTTGTTCTCCTACCTATTTTTCAACAAGGACCATACAATTGAATAGTTGGTTGCGCAAACCTGAACTGAACTTATCAGCCGTGCAGGCACTTGTTCTACTGATGATTTCAAATAATAAAATTTTTTAATGTCTGCTAGGTTTTCGTTGTTCGCAACAAGGGCAGTGAATGCATCTTTGAACTCCAGCCAATTTTCCAATGATCCATTGAACTTTGGCATGACAATAATTGGCAATTTTACTGATTGCTAGACCTGAGTATTTGAATTTTGTTGCCAAGTGTTAAACCTTTTTGAATGTCGATCATTATTGAATTCGGAAATAATTTGTTCGACATAAGCCAAATTTCTAAAATATAAATCCTCAAAATGTTCACAAACTGATTCTTCATCAGATTTTTCTTCTGAACCTTCAATTTCACCTTGAATTTCATTGAACTCATCTAAAATTGGTTCTATTTTTGATGAGCGAATTTCTAGTTGCATGATGGCAAGATCATTCAGCTGAGAAGCATCCACTGAATTGATAAAGGTTTCGAACCTTGATAATTTCTCTTCAATTTGAAGACTTTCTGTTCGCAAAAGGAAAAAAAAGACAGACTCACAGTTTTCCTGGAATATGTGCTGCGACCTCCTGGTTCCTGGAAATCGCTGGTATTGTACTCAGGAATAGAATGTGCGATGTTATAACTCTGGAACATCTGCGATGCACCTGCTCCTTGCTGAATTGGAGGCAAATTGGCACTGACCAATTTAATGATTGTTTTCACTTGATTTACTGGTTAATGCGGTTCGAATGACCAAATTCATGTTGTGGACTGTAATAACTTGTATGTCGCGGTATACATAGGTTTATTACTACATATCAGCTCTCAGATATCTTCTTTGTTGATTTCCCTATTCTCGGGATAAGAAGAAGGCAAGGCCCAGAACCTCAAAGTAATCTAGTTGCATATTGAATGCATGACTCAATTCAATTTGTAAATCATGACGAAATGAAATAATGCCCAGTAACATCGTAGTCCTTCTAGAAGGCTTCCTACGAAACGTTCTCTTTGGGTTTTTCATTTCCATCATCTCCGATTCGTGAAGCTTCAAACCGATCAAAGTACTCAACACCGTTGTCAGTATCATCGGCAGTAAACAAAATATCAACGCATTAAATTCGAGAATATGTTTAATCACAGGTTCGATCAATCTGCAAAACTCGCAGCTCCCATACAGCTCGAAACCAAACTTAATGGCCCGCGGTGAAGCCAGACAAACAGAGACAAGCCAGGACAGGAAATGATCATCATTGGCCTAGCTTTATGAGACCTCATAAGAGGGCGACATATCGCTCGGTATCGTGCCAACGTATAAAATGTTATTGTATAGACTGAGGCATTGTTGGATACCTGAGCGAAAAATGCAGTAACATCGTAGTCCTACTAGGAGGCTTCCTACGAAACGTTTTCTTTGGGTGCTTCATTTCCATTATCTTCGATGAATGCATGACTCAATTCAACTTGTAAATTATGACGAAATGAAATAATGACTCGCTCAGTAACATCGTAGTCCTACTAGAAGGCTTCCTACGAAACGTTTTCTTTGGGTTCTTCATTTCCATTATCTCCGATGAATGCATGACTAAATTCAACTTGTAAATTATGACGAAATGAAATAATGACTCGCCCAGTAACATCGTAGTCCTACTAGAAGGCTTCCTACGAAACGTTTTCTTTGGGTTCTTCATCTCCATTATCTCCGATTCGTGAAGCTTGAAACCGATCAAAATACTCAACACCGTTATCAGTATCATCGGCAGTACAAAAAACACGCCGCGTGAAATTATCAGAAGAAATTTGTTTCAATTTGTCATGTTGAAAAAATCTCAATACGTTCAGTAGATATTTTTATATTCTACTGCGTAGACCTGAACTATTTTCCTCTAATACCGGTTCAATATTGAATAGAGCTTTAATATAATTGTTTACAATTAGTTTCTCGTTCTCGTACCAATCTTTCAACAAGGACCATGCAATTGAATAGTTCGATGCGCAAACCTGAACTGAACTTATCAGCCGTGCAGGCTCTTGTTCTAATGATGAAATAATGACTCGCCCAGTTACATCGTAGTCCTACTAGAAGGCTTTCTACGAAACGTTTTCTTTGTGTTCATCAGTATCATCGGCAGTACAAAAAACACGCCGCGTGAAGTTAGCAAAAGAAATTTGTTTCAATTTGTCTTGTTGAAAAAATCTCATTACGTTCAGTAGATATTTTTATATTCTACTGCGTAGACCTGAACTATTTTCCTCTAATAACGGTTCAATATTGAATAGAGCTTTGATACAATCGTTTACAATTAGTTTCTTGTTCTCGTACCTATCTTTCAACAAGGACCATGCAATTGAATAGTTGGATGCGCAAACCTGAACTGAACTTATCAGCCGTGCAGGCACTTGTTCTAATGATGATTTCAAATAATAAAATTTTTTAATGTCTGCTAGGTTTTCGTTGTTCGCAACAAGGGCAGTAAATGCATCTTTGAACTTCAGCAAATTTTCCAATGATCCATTGAACTTTGGCATAACAATAGTTGGCAATTTAACTGATTGCTAGACCTGAGTATTTGAATTCTGTTGCCAAGTGTTAAAACTTCTTGAATGTCGATTATTATTGAATTCGGAAATAATTTGTTTGACATGAGCCACATTTCTGAAATATAAATCCTCAAAATGTTCACAGACTGATTCTTCAGCAGAGTTTCCTTCTGAACCTTCAATTTCACCTTGAATTTCATTGAACTCATCTAAAATTGTTTCTATTCTTGATGAGCGAATTTCTAATTGCATCATGGCAAGATCATTTGGCTGAGAAGCATCTACTGAATTGATATAGGTTTCGAACCTCGATAATTTCTCTTCAATTTGAAGACTTTTTGTTTGCAAAAAGGAAAAAAAGACGGAATCACAGTTTTCCTGGAATATGTGCTGCGAACTCCTGGTTCCTGGAATCGCTGGTATTGAACTAGGAAATAGAATGTGCGACGTTATAACTCTGGGACATCTGCGATGCACCTGCTCCTTGCTGAATTGGCGGCAAATTGACACTGACCAATTTTATGATTGTTTTTATTTGATATACTGGTTGATGCGGTTCGAATGACCAAATTCATGTTGTGGACTGTAATAACTTGTATGTCGCGGTATACATATTAAGATTTATTACTACAGATCAGTTCTCAGATATCTTCTTCGTTGATTCCCTTTTTCTCGGGATAAGAAGAAGGCAACGTCGAAAACGTCGAAGGAATCTAGTTTCATGTTGAATGCATGATTCAATTCAACTCGTAAATTATGACGAAATGAAATAATGACTCGCCCAGTTACATCGTAGTCCTAATAGAGGGCTTTCTACGAAACATTTTTTTTGTGTTCTTCATCGCCATTATCTCCGATTCGTGAAGCTTCAAACCGATCAAAGTACTCAACACCGTTATCCGTATCATTGGCAGAACAAAAAACACGCCGCGTGAAGTTAGCGAAAATTTGATAAAACACATTCCGAAACTAAGTTCAATATTTAGTTTCGAATTTGTTTCAATTTGTTTTGTATGAAACTTTCCATGCACCATCATGGTTTTTCAATAAATCGCATTTCTATGATTTGGTGCTGACTTCACACTCAGCACCCACATTTTTCAGTTCTGAAAAAAATTTTGATGCCAATAATTAGTCAGCAATTTGTTTCAATTTGTCTTGTTGAAAAAATCTCAATACGTTCAGTAGATATTTTTATATTCTACTACGTAGACCTTAACTATTTCCCTCTAATACCGGTTCAATATTGAATAGAGCTTTGATATAATCGTTTACAATTAGTTTCTTGTTCTCGTATCTATCTTTCAACAAGGACCATGCAATTGAATAGTTGGATGTGTAGCAATTCACTGGAACACTTGTGCCATTTAACCCTGTGTTGAAGATGGGTGACGTAATCATTTTTCCAACGTTTCCAATACTGTTGTGCAATCTGCTGCAGATGTTGAAACTTCCGTTATCGATTTTCTGCTATTTGTACCAAGTTCTGCTCTAGTATTGCTGGCATGGCTCTTCCAATTAGAAAATGTCCGGGTGTTAAAGGATTGAAATCATCGGGACTTGAGGAGAGAGGACTGATAGGGCGGGAATTCAAAACGGATTCCATTTGTGCCAAAACAGTGCTGGACCGTTCCCAATCTAAGATCGTATTATTAAACACTCGTTTAAGGTGAAATTTAAAGGAATGAACACCGGATTCCCATAATCCGCCAAAATTCTAAGATCTTGGAGGCATGAGGTGCCACGTAATATTGTCCCTTACCAGAGATTCAGAGAAACGTGTATTGTTTTCCTGCAAAAATTTCTGAATTTTTTTGTTTGCGCCTTTGAAGACGGTGCCGTTATCGGAAAATAAATGTGATGGCCTCCCACGTCTCGCAACAAATCTTTTGAAAATAGCTAAAAATGCTTCACTAGTTAAACTTTTAACGAGTTCAAGATGTACGGATTCTGTTGCCATGTAAACGAAAACGCAAACATATGCCTTCAAGGTCTTGTAGTTTCTGGTTTTTATATCTTTAATCATAAAATGACCACAAAAATCAAGACCAGTATAAACAAAGGGTAAGTATGCGTTGACCCGTGAAGCAGGCGAGTTACCCATTTTGTATTCCATTGCCCTGGGTTTAGCCCTAAAACATATCACACATTTATGACCTATTGTTTTTGCCAGACTCATGCCTGCTAAAGGCCAAAATACCTGACGATTTGAATGAATTAATTGTTGTGGACCACAATGGAGTAATCGTTTGTGCTCCTCAACCATTATGGTTTCGGTTGATATATGTTTACTATGCAACAAAATTGGATGCTTTCGATTGAAACTCATATTTTCAACATTTTGCAGTCTGCCACCTTTTCGAATGATTCCCTTATTATCCCAAAATGGATTTAATCTGAGTCAACTAGTTGACGAAGAAACCTTACTTGTTTTCTCGAGATCAAATATCTCCCTTGAGAATCAGTGTTGCTGCGCAAGTTTCATCAAAATGTCAGGGGCTGCTTCAAGCTCCTCAACATCGAGTCTTCCTGCAAAGCGACCTTTACGTGCCGACTTGGAATTATTTATGAAACGTAAACAATAGGCAGTTACCCTCTTCAATTTTGAAAACGTTGAAAACCTTTCGAATATATCAAGAGTTTGTTGCCGGCTTGTAGGAGTATTGACAATAGCTCTTTGCTCCGGAATCACTTCACAATCAACAACATTCGAAACGATATGCGAATCTAAACCTTCTGAAAAGTAAGGAGTACCATTCCACCAAAATTTTGAATTTATCAATTGATTGATTGTGACCCCTCTGGATATAAGGTCAGCGAGATTATCTTTCGATTTTATATAATGCCAATCCTTAACTTTACAACCTGATTGAATCTTGCTGACACGATTGGCCACAAATGTATTCCATCGTTTTGGTGAACTTTGTATCCAGCATAATGTTATTTTAGAATCTGTCCTATGATGAATTTTATCAAAATTTATCTTGAGCGCTCGACGCACCTTCTCTTCTAATTCTACCAGAAAAATCGCTGCCATTAACTCTAATCGTGGTAATGTTACCTGCTTGATTGGTGATACTCTTTATTTTGCACATAACCTCGAATTGAAATGCTCTTTGTTTTCATTTTCAACTTTTGCATAAATGCAAGCATAGGCTGCTTCAGACGCATCTGAGAAGCCATGTAAGTCAACCATTTATGCATTTAACGATAAGCCATAACGTGGTATTTTTATTTCGCTAAGTAATTTGAGGTATTTACAAAAACTAAACCATCTTTCATATATAGAATTTGGAACTGTTTGACCCCACTCTAATTTTTCAGCCCACAGCTTTAATATAATAGTTTTATCATTGATAGTTCAAGACCCCAACATACCCAACGAATCGATTATTTGCGAAACGTATGCTGGAATTGAACTCTTTGTAACATCATTTCTATAAAATTCACGGAATTTCTTGCTCGAGTACTGAATTGAGTCTTGAACCGAGTTCCAACATAAACCCAACATTTTTGATTGTTCATTTTCACCCAGATTCAAGATACCTACATCTTTATCTGAACTTACAAGAAACCTATCCGAAATGTCCTGCCTATTAGACATCCGTTTCCGCAATTGAAAACCTCCACTAGCCAAGATTTTGGATACTAGTGGTTGAAGTTGTAGAAGTTGCTCCAGATCCTCTGCCCCAGTTAATAAATCATCCATTCAAAAATCGCTCAATATGGCTTCACAAGTAACAGGATATTTTTCCTTAAAATCCAATGCTAACTGAAGTTCTTCTGTAGAGTCAAATCGCCAAAATATTTTGTGGAATTTCCTGTCTTCAGGCGCGATAAGTACTTGTCTGAACATTTTCGATATATCTGCGCTAATAACGAATGCATGACGCCTAAAACGCATAAGAACTGAAAATAAATCACTCATAACCGGTCCGTGATACTGAACTTCGTTCAATGATAATCCTTCCCCAGACTTGGCTGACCCGTCCAAAACAACTCTAACCTTTGTAGTTGAACTTTCTTCCTCGACCACTGCATGGTGAGGTGAATGAAATCCTTCATTACCGTCATCCATGATTAGTTTCATGTGTCCCAGTTCTATCTGTTCTTTCATGAATTCAGAATATTGCCTCTTCAAATCAAGATTTGTGACAAACTTCCTTTCCAACGAATGAAATTTGTTGATGGCAAGCTGTCGTGTATTGTTTCTTTTCTTGAGATTTGGATTGAACGGTATTTTCACAATGACTCACCCTGTGTTATCTTGCCTATAATTATCGAGAAAATGTTTATTGCAAACATCTGAATCATTTAGCAAATCGTTATTAGCTATTTCAAATTCATCTACTTGCCAGAATTTTTTAATCGCGCTACACATTTGCTCTTCTACTGAAACATGACAAACAACCGATTTTTTTCTATTCTGAATACCGAACTGACCACGAACGATCCACCACAGCCTTGTTTTCTTTAACATTTCTATTTTGCCGCATTTGTTCAAACTTGGGTTAATTATTATATCTCGAAAATATTGATACTCGCGCCTTTGAATTTATCTCTGACATTGCCTTGCTGCCACCAATAGTACGGCCGTGGATAGTAAACATTGTGCGTTTCTTTCGCTCATGTGACGGAGATTCCTTTGAATTTATTAGACAGATGGCAGTTGACACAACAGATAATTCAGGGTTTCTGGAAAAAATGGAGTCGAGAATGTGTCGATCAAAATCTTGAAAGATCCAAATGGACCAAACCGATGCCTACTATAAAGACAGGCGACGTTGTTTTTTGGTTTGAACCTGGGGTTCTCCCTGCAGAATGGCCGCTTGGAGTGGTACAAGAGTTATGCCTGAGTTCGGATAATGTTGCGAGAGTTTTGAAAATTCGCACTCGCAAGGGCGTCTTAACACGGCCTACTAAAAAGGTGGTCTTATTACCATTCAATGAATCCAAATAACTTCGAACACCTTTGATCGATTTTTTTTTGCCTTTTCTTGTAATATATCGCAAAATACTTATTTTAGGTGGGGGGCATGTTCGATACAGAATCGAACTTTCAATAAATTCGTTTTTCAATTTTGCATTAATTCTTCGGCGTTGATGTGGAGTAAGAATTTGAGAGGATTTACTTCCATATTTAAATCCCTTTTTTGTTTCTTGCTTTCCCATCCCCCCACTTCTTGAAAAATCACTTGGGTTCCTGCATCGATAACGCACTCATCTCTTACAACGGTTCGACACAATCTGAAAGGGAAAGGTCCGCAGTTCTGCACAAAAAACTGGTTATTTGTTTTTAAGTTAGTTCATAGCTGAGTGAGAAAAGACACACATCTAGTTATAAGTGAAGAAAACAGTTAAGTTCGTCTCAAGTTCCAACGCCATCAAGATTAAGAGTACAAGGAGTCGGGCCAGCCAGGTGAGTCCTTTTCCTGTTTTTGCCTTCCCTTCTTGCAGCTCTTGTTGTTCCGGTTTGGGGTTTTCCTCTCGAAATTCGGGATTCAAAATTCGATCAAGTCTGATTTCATCCTCTCACCAAAACTGTGTGGTTGAAATATCCAAATTACTTCAACAAAACCTTTACATATACCATTAACTAAATAAATTTGGATTGATCCCGAACATTCACCATGCAACAAAATTGGATGCTTTTGATTGAAACTCATATTTTCAACATTTTGCAGCCTGCCACCTTTTCGAATGATTCCCTCATTATCCAAGAATGGATTTTTTCTGAGTCAACTAGTTGACGAAGAAACCTCACTTGTTTTCTCGAGATCGAATATCTCGCTTGAGAATGAGTGTTGTTGCGCAAGTTTTATCAAAATGTCAGGGGCTACTTCAAGCTCCTCAATATTGAGTCTTCCTGCAAAGCGACCTTTACGTGCCGACTTGGAATTATTTATGAAACGCAAGCAATAAGCAGTTACTCTCTTCAATTTTGAAAACGTTGAAAGCCTTTCGAATATATCAAGAGTTTGTTGCCGGCTTGTAGAAGTATTGACAACAGCTCTTTGCTTCGGAATCACTTCCAATCAACAATATTCGAAACGATATGCGAATCTATACCTTAAGTAAGGAGGACCATTCCACCAAAATTTTGAATTTATCAATTGATTGATTGTGACCCCTCTGGATATAAGGTCAGCAGGATTATCTTTCGATTTTATTTAATCCCAAACCTTAACTTCACAACCAGATTGAACCTTGCTGACACGATTGGCCACAAATGTATTCCGTCGTTTTGGTGAGCCTTGTATCCAGCATAATGTTATTTTAGAATCTGTCCTATGATGAATTCTATCAAAATTTATCTTGAGCGCTTGACGCACCTTCTCTACTATTTCTACCAAAAAAACCGCTGCCATTAACTCTAATCGTGGTAATGTTACCTGCTTGATTGGTGATACTCTTTATTTTGCACATAACCTCGAATTGAAATGCTCTTCGTTTTCATTTTCAACTTTTGCATAAATGCAAGCACCATAGGCTGCTTCAGACGCATCTGAGAAGCCATGTAATTCAACCATTTATGCATTTAACGATAAGACATAACGAGGTATTTTTATTTCGCTGAGTAATTTGAGGTATTTACAAAAACTAAACTTTCTTTCATATATAGAATTTGGAACTGCTTGATCCCACTCTAATTTTTCCACCCACAGCTTTAATAAAATAATTTTATCATTGATAGTTTAAGACCCCAACAGACCCAACGGATCGAATATTTGCGAAACGTATGCTGGAATTGAACTCTTTGTAACATTATTTCTATAAAATTCACAGAATTACTTGCTCGGGGAATGAATTGAGTCTTGAACCGAGTTCCAACATAAACCCAACATTTTTGATTGTTCATTTTCACCCAGATTCAAGATACCTACATCTATATCTGAACTTACAAGAAACCTATCCGAAATGTCCTGCCTATAAGACATCCGTTTTCGCAATTGAAAGCCTCTTCTAGCCAAGATTTTGGATACTTCTGGTTGAAGTTGTAGAAGTTGCTCCAGATCCTCTGCCCCAGTTAATAAATCATCCATTCAAAAATCGCTCAATATGGCTTCACAAGTAACAGGATATTTTCCTTAAAATCCAATGCTAACTGAAGTTCTTCTGTAGAGTCAAATCGCCAAAATATTTTGTGAAATTTCCTGTCTTCAGGCGCGATAAGTACTTGTCTGAACATTTTCGATATATCTGCGCTAATAACGAATGCATGAGGCCTAAAATGCATAAGAACTGAAAATAAATCACTCATAACCGGTCCGTGATACTGAACTTCGTTCAATGATAATCCTTCCCCAGACTTGGCTGACCCGTCAAAAACAACTCAAATTTTGAAGTTAAACCTCCTTCCTTGACCACTGCATGGTGAGGTACATGAAATCCTTCATTACCGTCATCCATGATTATATATGATTTCATGTGTCCCAGTTCTATCTGTTTTTTCATGAATTCAGAATATTGCCTCTTCAAATCAAGATTTTTGACAAATTTCCTTTCCAACGAATGAAATTTGTTGATTGCAAGCTGTCGTGTAGTGTTTCTTTTCTTGAGATTTGGCTTGAACGGTATTTTCACAATGAATCACCCTGTGTTATCTAGCCTATAATTATCGAGAAAATGTTTATTGCAAACATCTGTATCATTTAGCAAATCGTTATTAGCTATTTCAAATTCATCTACTTGCCAGAATTTTTTAATAGCGCTACACATTTGCTCTTCTACTGAAACATGACAAACAACCGATTCGTTTCTATTCTGAATACCGAACTGACCACCAACGATCAACCCCAGCCTTGTTTTCTTCAACGTAGGGAGCCCCTTCCGTTTTAATGCATTGTAAGTAAGTCGTAAAATAATTCGGAACCAATCAACATTTCTAATTTGCCGCATTTGTTCAAACTTGTGTCGGCTATATTGACATTACTTGGTATCTGTAATGACTTAATATTGAACGAAGTAAGTGGAAGATTCTGAGTTAATTATTATATCTCGAAAATATTGATACTTGCGCCTTTGAATTTATCTCTAACATTGCCTTGCTGCCACCAAAAGTACGGCCGTGGATAGTAAACCTTGTGCGTTTCTTTCGCTCTCATAAGCTTGTCCGACAAATATCGTGCCGCTTGCGTCTGTTTCAGAAGGGAATTCTTCCGCTGTAATTTCGCGAACCCCTGAGCGTGGGGACACCGTTGTTGCTGCGATGCCGGCTTGTTCATTTGTGGGATACGTTTGGGATTTGTCCTCTCTATAAAGCAATGGTATTATGTTTCTGTTTACAACTCTTGCAATTCGATTTTACGCACTCATTCGTGGAATGCTTGGCACTCAAGCAATTGTGGCATAATTTTAATTTTGATACTTCTGTAATTCTATCCTCCACGCAAAGATTTTTAAACGAATAGCAATTTGTTTACAAAAATAACATGAGAATTTAAATGTTGATGTAAGCGTGTTTCCTTTGCTTCGGTTAAATGAAAATCTGGTTGTCTTATTGGCACTGTTCTTGAATCAATTTTTTTCAGTTGGTTTGGATTTGCAGAAGAATTTTGTCTTGAGAAAAATTCGCATATCTTCCATTGTCGGAAGTGGACCACTGTGTTTGAAAGATTCCCGTTCCCTTTTCTTTAAAGAATCAAATTTAGTCGACAAAATATGAACATTAAGAGAGTCCCAATGCTGCACAGGTTGACCTAGGCTCTCTAGAGCCTTGAGGTTCTTATTCACCTCGTCATACTTACTACGTAGACCTGAACTATTTTCCTCTAATACCGGTTTAACATTGAATAGAGCTTTGATATAATTGTTTTCAATTAGTTTCTTGTTCTCGTACCTATCTTTCAACAAGGACCATGCAATTGAATAGCTGGATGCGCAAACCTGAACTGAACTTATCAGCTGTGCAGGCTCTTGTTCTAATGATGATTTCAAATAATGAAATTTTTTAATGTCTGCTAGGTTTTCGTTGTTCGCAACGAGGGCAGTGAATGCATCTTTGAACTCTTGCCAATTTTCCAATGATCCATTGAACTTTGGCATAACAATAGTTGGCAATTTAACTGGTTGCGAGACCTGAGTATTCGAACCTTCTTGAATGTCGATTATTATTGGATTCGGAAATGAATTGTTTGACATAAGACACATTTCTGAAATATAAATCCTCAAAATGTTCACAGACTGATTCCTCCTCAGAGTTTTCTTCTGAACCTTCAATTTCACCTTGAATTTCATTGAACTCATCTAAAATTGGTTCTATTTTTGATGAGCGAATTTCTAATTGCATGATGGCAAGATCATTTGGCTGAGAAGCATCTCCCGAATTGATTCGAACCTTGATAATTTCTCTTCAATCAGACTTTTTGTTTGCAAAAAGAAAAAAAAAGACGGACTCACAGTTTTCCTGGAATATGTGCTGCGAACTCCTGGTTCCTGGAATCGCTGGTATTGTACTCAGGAATAGAATGTGCGATGTTATAACTCTGGAACATCTGCGATGCACCTGCTCCTTGCTCAATGGGCGACAAATTGACACTGACCAATTTTATGATTGTTTTCACTTGATTTACTGATTAATGCGGTTCGAATGACCAAATTCATGTTGTGGAGTGTAATAACTTGTTTGTCACGGTATACATAGATTTATTACTACAGATCAGTTCTCAGATATCTTCTTTGTTGATTCCCTCATTCTCGGGATATGAAGAAGGCAAGACCCAGAACGTCAAATTAATCTAGTTGCATGTTGAATGCATGACTCAATTCAACTTGTAAATTATGACGAAATGAAATAATGACTCGCCCAGTAACATCGTAGTCCTACTAGAAGGAATCCTACGAAACGTTTTCTTTGTGTTCTTCATCTCCATTATCTCCGATTCGTGAAGCTTCAAACCGATCAAAGTACTCAACACCGTTATCAGTATCATCGGCAGTACAAACAACACGCCGCGTGAAGTTAGCAAAAAGTTGATAAACCAAATTCCGAAACTAAGTTCAATATTTAGATTTGAACTTGTTTCAATTTGTTTTGTATGAAACTTTCCATGCACCATCATGGTTTTTGAATAAATTGCATTTCTATGATTTGGTGCTGACTTCACACTCCGCACCTACATTTTTCAGTTTTGAAAAAAACTTTGATGCCAATAATGAATCAGCAATTTGTTTCAATTTGTATTGTTGAAAAAATCTCAATAAATTGAATAGAGATTTGATATAATTGTTTACAATTAGTTTCTTGTTCTCGTACCTATCTTTCAACAAGGACCATGCAATTGAATAGTTGGATGCGCAAACCTGAACTGAACTTATCAGCCGTGCAGGCTCTTGTTCTATTGATGATTTCAAATAATAAAATTTTTGAATGTCTGCTAGGTTTTCGTTATTCGTAGCAAGGGCAGTGAATGCATCTTTCAACTCCAGCCAATTTTTCAATGATCCATTGAACTTTGGCATAACAATAGTTGGCAATTTAACTGATTGATACACCTGAGTATTTGAATTTTGTTGCGAAGTGTTGAAACTTCTTGAATGTCGATTATTATTGAATTCGGAAAAAATTTGTTTGGCATAAGCCACATTTCTGAAATATAAATCCTCAAAATGTTCACAGACTGATTATTTTCTTCTGAATCTTCAATTTCACCTTGAATTTCATTGAACTCATCTAAAATTGTTGCTATTTGTGGTGAGAAATTTCTGATTGCATGATGACAAGATCATTTGGCTGAGAAGCATCTTCTGAATTGATATAGGTTTCGAACCTTGATAATTTCTCTTCAATTCGAAGACTTTTTTATTGCAAAAGGAAAAAAAGACGGACTCACAGTTTTCCTGGAATATGTGCTGCGAACTCCTGGTTCCTGGAATCGCTGGTATTGTACTCAGGAATAGAATGTGCGATGCTATAACTCTGGAACATCTGCGATGCACTTGCTCCCTGCTGAATTGGCGATAAATTGACACTGACCAATTTTAAGATTGTTTTCACTTGATTTACTGGTTAATGCGGTTCGAATGACCAAATTCATGTTGTGGACTGTAATAACTTGTATGTCGGGGTATACATAGATTTATTACTACAGATCAGTTCTCAGATATCTTCTTTGTTGATTTCCTTATTCTCGGGATAAGAAGAAGGCAAGGCCCAGAACGTCAAAGTAATCTAGTTTCATGTTGAATGCATGACTCAATTCAACCTGTAAATTATGACGAAATGAAACAATGACTCGCCCAGTAACATCGTAGTCCTACTAGATGGCTTTCTACGAAACGTTTTCTTTGTGTTCTTCATCTCCAATATCTCCGATTCGTGAAGCTTCAAACCGATCAAAGTACTCAACACCGTTATCAGTATCATCGGCAGTACAAACAACACGCCGCGTTAAGTTAGCAAAAAGTTGATAAACCAAATTCCGAAACTAAGTTCAATATTTAGTTTTGAACTTGTTTCAATTTGTTTTGTATGCAATTTTCCATGCACCATCATGGTTTTTGAATAAATCGCATTGCTATGATTTGGTGCTGACTTCACACTCCGCACCCACATTATTCAGTTTTGAAAAAATTTTGATGCCAATAATCAGTCAGCAATTTGTTTGAATTTGTCATAAAATGTTAGTTACGTTCCACAAAACTGATATTTGTCGACTTCTATGTATTTGATTAGAACTGAACCTTATTTATGCTTTTCTTCTATTGGATAGGCCATAACCGAAACTGTAGTAGGTTTTTGATATTTCAAAATTTGCCGACCTATTTTCTTGATTTGAATAAAAAAACTATAGTGTTACTAACGACAAACCAAATATTTATTCGAACAAAATAATATAAGCATGAAAATATTGGGAAGATGTGGGGAATGTAATGCAACATTGCAACGGTGAATTCTGATGGAATAGGTATTCACGTACCTCACATTCTCATTCGTAAACTATCTCCTGTTAACGATGATTCTAAATTTTTTATTTCTCCAAGGTCAAAATAAAATTTTTCGAGCTGAAAGAATAGAAAATTTTAGGAGCCTTCAATGAATTTCAATATTTTTTTCGCTCTACTGAGTTAAGGTGCCACCTCAAGAATTAAAGGTAGACATTGCTGTTTTTATTTTATTATTCGAAATCAACTAAAATTCTGGAAACACACATAAACAAAATATAACAAAAATATAACTACTTATAATTAAATCGTGTAAACCAGTAAATGAGGGTTGACAAAAATATCATTCCTCACATTTTTGAATTCTTTCTCCCAATCATTGTACTCTTCCCACTATCCATCATTTCGACGACAAAAGGAAATATAATGGCCAATCCCTACTCCTGCCGTCGGACTTACGAAATTGGCAACTCCTCTAAGGATGTAAGTTTTAGACTGAACAATCAGTTCCAATGGAAATTGCCTAAGAATGATCGATCCTCCCACATCACAATCAATCAATAAATATTCCGTATATTTCCTTTCAACGGTTCCATTGCACATTTTCTGCAAGTTGAATGTGATGAGGGATCAAAATCGATTCATTCTTGCAGGCGATTAAATCCCCATTGTTTTCAAATTATCTAGGTACACGGCAATGAAAAAAATATCCCTAGTTTTCACAGTGGTCTGACATCCATCGCATCTCGATGTTTCCACTGCGCATGGGAAGTCTCTTGAGATTCGCGATGTAACAAATGTTATATTACAATTGGCATCAATCACTTTATCACCATTCACCATTGTACGTTCTTCAAATATGTCGAATTGCTTCAGAATTGTGCATCTTTGTTTATATACTGGACGCTGACTGCCTTTTCCCAAAAAAGCACTAATAATATTAAGAAAAAACACATTCGGCACTGGAAATGTTAGAAAATTCACTGGATCTCGCACTGTCGCAATAAGCAGCAGCAATCCACTTAAATAGTGTATCGAATTTGTTTTATTTCTTCCATCAACCTGTATATGTAATTATCTAAAAAGCAGAATTGAATCACAATTTCGACTGTTTTGCCACTTCAATGAATTTCCCGCGTAAAAACCTTATTTATTCGAATTTTTCAAATCGCCAAATTTGTTTATCGGTCTAAAAACTTGCTATTATTACTTAATAATAATAATAATTATCATTGTACTCTTCCCACTGTCCATCATTTCGACGACAAAAGGAAGTATAATGGCCGATCCCTATTTCTGCCGTCGGACTTATGAAATTGGCAACTCCTCTAAGCATGTATGTTTTAGACTGAACAATCAATTATAATGGTAATTGCCTGCGATGCCGGCTTGTTCATTTGTCGGAGACGTTTTGGATTTCTCCTCTCTATGAGGCAATGTGTTATGTTTCTGTTTACAACTCTTGCAATTCGATTTAACGCATTCATTCGTGAAATGCTTGGCACTCAAGCAACTGTGACATTATTCTATTAATTTTGATACTTCTGTAATTCTATCCTCCACACAAATATTTTTAAACCAATCGCAATTGTAGATTGCATGACTTTGTTTACAAAACTAACAAGAGAATTTAAATGTTGATGTTGGCGTGTTTCCTTTGTTTCGGTTAAATGAAAATCTAGATGTCATATTGGCACTGCTGATACCAGTTTTTGAATCAAATTTTTTCAATGGTTTTGGATTATCAGAAGAATTGTCTAGCCTTTCCAGTAACTCACATTTTGTCGTGAGAAATATTCGCATATCTTCCATTGTAGGAAGTTCACCACTGTGTCTGAAAGATTCCCATTCTCTTTTGGTTAAAAAATAAAACTTAATCGACAAAATATGAACAACTAGAGAGTCCCAATGCTGCACAGGCTGACCTAGTGTCTCTAGAGCCTTGAGGTTCTTATTCACCTCGTCATACATAATACGTAGACCTGAACTATTTCCTCTAATCCCGGTTTAACATTGAATAGAGCTTGGATATAATTATTAACAATTAGTTTCTCGTTCTCATACCTATCTTTCAACAAGGACCATGCAATTGAATAGTTGGATGCGCGAACCTAAACTGAACTTATCAGCTGTGCAGGCTCTTGTTCTAATGATCAGTACCGGGATGTAGTGCAGTAACTCTTTCAATTTTCCAGCATCCCACTGGGATGTTATCTTCCTTGATGACTACTAAACTACCCATGTGTAGCAGTTCACTGGAACACTTGTGCCATTTAACCCTGTGTTGAAGATGGATGACATATTCACTGTTCTGACGTTTCCAATAATGTTGTACAATCTGCTGCAGATGTTGAAACCTCCGTAATCTATTTTCTGCTTTTTGTATCAAGTTCTGCTCTGGTATTGCTGTCATGGCTCGCCCAATTTGAAAATGTCCGGGATTAAAATCATCGGGACTTGATGACGGAGGACTAATAGGGCGGGAATTAAAAACGGATGCAATCTGTGCCGAAACAGTGCTGAACTCTTCATAATCTAAGATCGTATTATTTAACACTCATTTCAGGTGAAATTTGAAGAAACGAACACCAGATTCCCATAATCCGCCAAAATTCGGTGCTTCAAGCTGCTCAACATTGAATGTTCCTTCAAAGCGACCTTTACGTGCCGACTTGGAATTATTTATAAAACGTGAGTAATAAGGAGGTACTCTCTATAATTTTGAAAACGTAGAAAACCTTTCGAATATATCAAGAGTTTGTTGCCGGCTTGTAAAAGTATTGACAATAGTTCTTTGCTCCGGAATCACTTCACAATCAACAATATTCGAAACGATATGTGAATCTTAACCTTCTGAAAAGTAAGGTGGACCATTCCACCAAAATTTTGAATTCATCAATTGATTGATTGTGACCCCTCTGGATATAAGGTCAGTGGGATTATCTTTCGATTTTATATAATGCCAATCCTTAACTTCACAACCTAATTGAATCTTGCTGACACGATTGGCCACCAATGCTGCACAGGCTGACCTAGGGTCCCTAGAGCCTTGAGGTTCTTATTGACCTCGTCATACATACTACGTAGACCTGAACTATTTTCCTCTCATACCGGTTTAACATTGAATAGAGCTTTGATATAATTGTTTACAATTAGTTTCTTGTTCTCCTACCTATCTTCCAACAAGGGCCATGCAATTGAATAGTTGGATGCGCAAACCTGAACTGAACTTATAAGCTGTGCAGGCTCTTGTTCTAATGATGATTTCAAATAATAGAATTTTTGAATGTCTGCTAGGATTTCGTTGTCCGCAACAAGGACAGTGAATGCATCTTTGAAGTCCAGCCAATTCTCCAATGATCCATTGAACTTTGGCATAACAATAGTTGGCAATTCAACTGGTTGCGAGACCTGAGTATTCGAATTTTGTTGCGAAGTTTTAAAACTTCTTGAATGTCGATTATTATTGAATTCGGAAATAATTTGTTTGACATAAGCCACATTTCTAAAATATAAATCCTCAAATTGTTAACAGAGTGATTCTTCATCAGAGTTTTCCTCTGAACCTTCAATGTCACCTTAATTTTGAATTGTTCAACAATGAATAAATGGCTTGGGACAAGGAAGTGGAAAAAAAGGACTGACTCACAGTTTTCCTGGAATATGTGCTGCGTACTCCTGGTTCCTGGTATTGTACTCAGGAATAGAATGTACGATGTTATAACTCTGGAACATCTGCGATGCTCCTGCTCCTTGCTGAATTGGCGGCAAGATTGACACTGACCAATTTCACGATTGTTTTCACTTGATTTACTGGTTTATGTGGTTCAAATGACCAAATTTATGTTGTGGACTGCAATAACTTGTATGTCGCGGTATACATATATTTATTGAAACTGATAACTACACATACACTCAAGTTAGTCACCATACCAATAACTAAGATTATTCCGTAACTCAGTAAGAGTAATATCACTATAAAGGGGGATTTCTCATGCGGGCTCAAATCGTTTTCTAAACACGATGTAGAATTGTTCAGTTCCTTCATGCTGAAAATTTTCTTCCTCGATTCAAATCGGAAATCTGTAAAGCGCGCGGTTGCTATCCGTCCACATGTTGAATACAACTGTTGTGGACTGTAATAACTTGTACTTGTATATTTTTATTTGTTTATTGAACACTTGATACAACTAGTTAGCATGCTACGATGTTACTCGTATTGCTCTCTGTGTACACATATACAAGGTAGATCTGATCTCACTGTCTGTGTTTGAAGTGGAAAATGGTTCGTTTTTCCCCTTGTTCCTTGAGTGGTCTGGCTGGTAGGACATTAAAACGCCTGGATTGTTTTTTTTTCTCTTTATTTCTTCTCCAGATAACAATGATACTTCCTTCGTGAAACTCTCTCAAAAATCGCCATATATTTCATCATCAATTTTCCGGCAAGGACTGCGCGCGCACAACTTTTCACACGATTTCATATATGCTACCATTCAAAATATCTTCCTAACATAGGAACTATTGTTACCTGAACATCTTCCCCCCCTCTTTTGAAGCAATGGCTTCAAAAAATAAAATGAACCAATAAACAAAAAACATTATATTCTTTATAATTATCTCAATCTTAAGAATCATGAGTCTAACATTTTGGCAGAGGACATAACTTAGTTATCGGACGTACAAAAATTCCATTCTGGGTTTTGATCTTAACTACTCGAACATAACCATCAGCACTCTACCAAGTGGCCATTTCAAAGGAGGTAAATTATCTTCTTTAATTAAAACTAGTGTATCCTTATCAACATTATCGACTGTTTTATGCCATTTGGCACGTGTATGTAAAGATTGCAAATATTCTGTCGACCATCTTTTCCAAAAACTCTGAAATATTCTCTGAGACAACTGCCAAAGATTCAGCCTATTTTCGAGAATTTTTAAAATACTTCGTTCAGGCAAGGCGGTAAGAGGTGATCCAATCAAAAAATGACCAGGGGTAAGACATTCTATATCTCTCGAATCGTTTGATAAGGCACAAAGAGGGCGCGAATTCAATACGGATTCTACTTGAGCGAGGCAAGTAGTAAATTCTTCAAAACTTAATCGCGAGTTCCCAACTATACGTCTCAAATGATTCTTAGTCGATTTGATATTCAATTCCCATAATCCTCCCCAATGAGGGCTATTAGGTGGAATGAATTGCCATTCAATTCCGTTTAAAGTTGAAAAATCATGAAACTTTCCACTTGTAACTTCCTTGAGATATCTATACAATTCTTTTATTTCTTTACTAGCGCCTCTGAAATTTGTTCCGTTATCACTCCAAATCGTCTGTGGCACACCACGTCGAGCCATAAATCTCTTAAATGTATGCATAAATGCCTCGGAACTCAAAGCTGTAACCAATTCTAAATGAACAACTTTAGTGGCCATACAAATGAATAGAGCAATATAAGCCTTTGATTCAATTGATTTTCGAATTCTCGATTCCTTAATGTATATAGGGCCACCATAGTCAATTCCTACTCGAGCAAAAACCTTAGCAGGTCTGACTCTATCGGAAGGAAGAGGCGCCATTATCTGATGCAAAGGCTTAGCTTTAAATCTAAAGCATCTAATACAAACCTTCAAGGCAGCCTTCCCTTCACGTAAACCTCTAATTATCCAAAATTCAGTTCTTAGATTCGTTAATGTAGTTTGTGGTCCCGAATGTAATAATCTAAGATGTTCAGCAACGATGAGAAGTCTAACTACATAATGCTTTGCTGGCAAAAAAATAGGATATTTGCTTTCATAACTTAATTCAGAGTTAGCTAATCTACTGTTTATTCTCAAAATGTTCTGTTCATCCAAAAATATGTTAAAACTATTCATTAAAACTAAACTAGAACAATGTTCACTTTGGAGTTTCTCGATTTCCTCGGAGAAACTTTGATTTTGAATTAATGATATCAACTGTGCTTCATGAAGTTCTGTAATCGACAATGATCCTGATAATTTCTTTTTGTTTCTACAATTTTTCAAAAACCTCAAACAATAAGCAAAGGATCTTTTCAATCGATGATATTTAGAATATCGCCCATAGGGAAACCAATCCTCGGTATTCAACGCAACCATAGAAATTTGTTGTTCTTTTTTCACATCCGCCTCAATAACCTCAGAAAAATCACATTTCACCTCTCTATTATTGAAGTCGTCAAAGTGTTTTATAATTTCAGGACCAAACCACCATTTAGTAAATGCTATTAGGTCATCTGTATTTGATCCTCTAGATAAAAGATCAGCGGGATTATGCTCTGATGCAATATGTAACCATCTACAATTTTTTGTTAGTTCCTGTACTTCAGATACTCTATTCGAAACGAAAGTTGTCCACCGAGATAGACAGAAATTTATCTAACAAAGAACAATCTTCGAGTCTGACCAAAGAAATATCTGATTAGATTTGAACTCTAATGTAGTTCTGAGTTTATGAATGAGTTAAGCCAGCAAAAGCGCGCCACATAATTCGAGACGAGGTAATGAAATTACCTTGATGGGTGCAACTCGAGATTTTGAACAAATCAGATTGGTTGATACATTACCGTCGTCGTAAAATGCCGGAATATAAACACAGGCTCCGTATGCCTTCTTTGACGCATCTGCAAACCCATGCATCTGCAGAAACTCAACCTTTTTATTATTTTCTGAAAGACATCGCTTGACGGATATCTTGGAAAGTTTTGTTAAATTACCTTCAAATTTTAACCATTCGTTCGAAATGCTTAACGGCAGTTCATCGTCCCAATCAATGACCATATTTTTTGCATCATCAATTTTGTCATTATTAGAACTAGACTTACGAGTCCCAAAGGATCAAAAATCTGAGCGATTTTCGATAATATCCCACGCTTTGTATGCGAAGTTTCGACAGTTAAATTCGAAAGAACAATTTTGAATACATCTTGGTTTGTATTCCACGTTAATCCTAATACTTTGTTTGAATGGTTTTCGTCCATTATTTCAAATAGCTCTGAATAATTACCCTCACTTACTATCTTTTTTACGTTTGAAAACCACTTGTGCAATTCGAAATCCGCTGAACCTAACAAACCGATTAATTCACGTTTCAATTCCAACAATTCGGAAATTTCACTAGTTCCTGCCAGAATATCATCCATGTAACATTGTTTAAGAAGTGTGCCCGATGCTAAAGGAAACCTACATTTTTCATCGTCCGCTAATTTTTTTAGACATCGTGTTGCCAAGTATGGTGCAATTTTAGTCCCATACGTAACAGTTTGCAATTCTGGACAACTCAGTTCTTCACGAGGTTCAAAACGCCATACGATATTTTGCAACCTTTTATGACTCTCTGAAATCTTGATCATTCGATACATTCTTCTGATATCGGTTGTGAAAACATATTTGAACATTCGAAATCGAATTAAAATGTGAAATAACTCCGGTTGTACTGTGTATCCTTTAAGCATGATATCATTTAACGATTTACCAGAAGAAGTTTTCATTGAGGCATCGAAAACTACTCTCAATGGAGTACTTTTACTATCCTTTTTCAATATTCCATGATGAGGAAGGAAATTTTTCTCAGCATAGGAAGCATAATTATTTTCATTGAATTCGACTATTCTAGCGTGACCCAAACTGATATATTCGTTGATGAACGCCTTATATTTGGAATAATATTCCGGATCCCGACAAAATCTCCGCTCAAGTGCCAAAAATCGTCTCCTAGCTGAGCCAAACGAATCAACGAGCAATTTTGCGTCGTTTTTGTGTTGAAGAGGATATTCTAATTCGAATGTTCCGTCAGCTAATTCTTTAACTGAATCCGTAAATATTCTTTCACATAACTTATCTTCTTCAGATAAAATGCTATAACTTATCACCTCCTCTAATTCCCAAAAACGTGGCAACAACTCATCCAAATCAAAATTCCTAGAATCATATACACTGCAACAATTAATATAAGAAGCCCCCAAGGAAGAAATACAATTATTAGAATTATTTACTGGCCCAGCGATCACCCATCCTAAATGACTATTTTGCAGTGTCGGTAAGCCCTTGCCCAATCTTATCGTTTCGTCCAAGACAATATCACAATACAAATCAGCACCTATCAAAATATCCACTTCAGATGGACAATAAAATCTTTCATCGGCAAGTAGCACATCTTCCGGTATTTTAATACTCGTCTTATCAATACTTACATGCGGTAAACACGATGTGATTTTGTCTAGAATAATGCATGATACCTTGAAATATTTAGAACTGAACATGCCCCTGAATTACAAATCAACTATTTCAGACGTTTTCGTAACATAATCCGATATACCACTTATCTTAAAGATCTCATACCTTTTCTTAGCGCCTAATTTGCTTGCAAATTCTTTTGTAATGAAAGACATTCGACTTCCCGTGTCCGAAAGTAGTCTAGCGGGGAGTTCGTCTCTCTCCACCGCTACATTTACGATAGCTGTCCCTAACAACACTTGAGGAGCTTCAGCATATTGAGACTGGTCAATTTTGACATGACAGGAAGATTGGCCTGTAGGTCGAATAGTTGTCTCCAGGTTATTATTATTTATTCGCATTAGGCTAGAAGTAGAAAACTCATTAGCAGTCGCATCAAGATGGGACGGGTTACATTCAACCTTTTCTGATTTGTTTATCTTTCTTGGACACAGGAGGGAATGATGTTTCCTATTACAAATTCTACAACCATCAGATTGGCAATTTACTACTCTGTGCTTGAATCCTAAACAGTTATAACATAGTTTTTGTTTTCTAACAAATTCCCTCCTGTCCTCAAGAGTATCAAATTTAAATTTTCGACAACTATAGAGTGAATGATTTGATCCAGAACAGTAAATGCAAGTCTGATTACAACCCTTTTTATAAGCATCAACCTTGGTTTCAGAAGTAACTACGTTTACCTCCCTTTGCTTGATACGTGTATCCTGTGACATAACATTTTCTAATGCACGACATCTCTTCTCTAAAAAATCCATAAATCCACTGAATGTAGGAAGTGAAGAGTTCTTCCGTTCGAGCTCATATGCAGTTCTTGTTTGATTGTCTAATTTCCGAATAAGAACATAAACCAGAATAATGTCCCATTTGTCAACTGGTAACTTCAATGCTTGAAGAGAGTTAAAATTTTGCTTGATATTAGTAATGAAATCTGTTAGTTGCCTAAAATCACATTTCGTTACCTGCTGAACATCCATGAGACCCGATAAATGCATATTGATAATAGTTAATTGATCATCATATCTTTTATGTAAAATATCAAGAGCCATTCTGTAATTATCTTTAGTTAATTGCAAGTCCTTTATTATACTTAAAGGCTCATATTTTAAACTAGATCTTAAATAAGAGAATTTTTGCACGTCACCCAACTCCGTATTATCGTCCACCAATGCCTTGAATAAGTCCTTAAAGGAATTCCATTCAGAAACCTTACCATCAAAAATATGGATATTGATATTCGGTAACTTAATTTTGAGACTATCAACCTTACTTTCACTGAATGATATTTCATGCCTTTGAAATTTACTAAGAATTCTCTTAACCTCTGATAAAATAGTCAAAAACCTTTCTTCAACTTATATCCTATCATCTTCCTCACTTTCATCATATGTTTCGAGTTCCTCCTGAATAGTACTATATTTTTCATGAGCCCGAATTAAAAGAGGTTCACGAGTTACAAATTCATTTACATCTACTTCATATTTATCCTTATTTAACAAAACAAAATTCTCGATTCCTGTGATCGTACCCTTTGTTGGGGCACGTTTCCTTTTCAATTTTTCAACTATTTCTTCTGATTTATCAGTCATATTGAACTATAACTATTAAAGTGTTGAATAAAACCAAAATGCAATGTAATAAGTAATAAGAACAGAACTTGAAATTCCAACTAAAAGAAACTCTAACCTGAATCCGTGAAATTTGTCTTGACCATTTATGTAACCTTGACTTAAATATGCGACTGTGACTGAATGTCCTCCGAAGATTGATTTTCCTGCTTGCCTTTTCCTTGATTACAATTCTCCGTGATGTGTATTTTCTGCGAATGTAGATGTCCCCCGATGATTGAAATTCTTTCTCCTGCCTGCGTGTACCTTGATAACAATTTTCTGTAGTATGTGTTCTCTGCGAATGTTCGTTTTGTATTCCTAAATTTGGATGGTCTAGCCGTTTTTCGAATTATATTCACGTTGTGTTTCCTCCTCCTATATTGTGTTTGATATCTAATAAATTGTTCCCTGCGAAAGCCGCCCAGATGTGTATTCTTGCTTCTTCAAAGCGTTGCCATTTTATATTGCCGATATCCTACACGAGCCACTGATTATTCCCGGCCGATGCACCAAATTATGAAGTGGAAAATGGTTAATTTTTCCCCTTTGTTCCTTGAGTGGTCTGGCTGGTAGAACATTAACACGCCTGGATTGTTTTTTTTTCTCTTTATTTCTTCTCCAGATAACAATGATACTTCCTTCGTGAAACTCTCTTAAAAATGGCCATATATTTCATCATCAATTTTCCGGCGAGGACTGCGCGCGCACAACTTTTCACACGATTTCATATATGCTACCATTCAAAATATCTTCCTAACATAGGAACTACTGTTACCTGAACAGTGTTAATACTACTGTTGAAAAACCGCGAAGACGATACTTGATGCCCTCTCCTTGGTCTGGAGTGTTCTCGCACTTTTAGTCAGAATAAGGCGCAGTTGCCGCGATTTACGTCGTAACATGGGTCCGCGCAAACCTGAACTGAACTTATCAGCCGTGCAGGCTCTTGTTCTAATGATGATTTCAAAGAATTAAATTTTTGAATCTCTGTTAGGTTTTCATTGTTCGCAACAAGGGCAGTGAATGCACCTTTGAACTCCAGCCAATTTTCCAATGATCCATTGAACTTTGGCCTAACAATAGTTGGCAATTTAACTGGTTGCGAAACCTGAGTATTTGAATTTTGTTGCGAAGTGTTAAAACTTCTTGAATGTTTATTATTGAATTCGGAAATAATTTGTTTGACATAAGCCACATTTCTAAAATATAAATCGTCAAATTGTTCACAGACTGATTTTTCATCAGAGTTTTCTTCTGAACCTTCAATTTCACCTTGAATTTCATTGAACTTACCTAATATTGGTTTTATTTTTGAAAAGTGAATTTCTAATTGCATGATGGCAAGATCATTTAGCTGAGAAGCATCTGCTGAATTGATATAAGTTGGGACCTCGATAATTTCTCTTCGATTTGAAGTTGTTTTTGTTTGCGTTTGGTAATATCCATCTTAATTAATTTTGAATTGTTCAACAATGAATAAATCGCTTGAGATAAGGAAGTGGAAAAAAATGGGAATCACAGTTTTCCTGGAATATGTGCTGCGAACTCCTGGTTCCTGGTATTGTACTCAGGAATAGAATGTGCGATGTTATAACTCCGGAACATCTGCGATGCACCTGCCCCTTCCTGAATTGGCGGCAAGATTGACATTGACCAATTTTATGATTGTTTTCACTTGATTTACTGGTTTATGTGGTTCGAATTACCAAATTTATGTTGTGGACTGTAATAACTTGTAAGTCGCGGTATACATAGATTTATTGAAACTGATCACTACACATACACTCAAGTTAGCCACCATACCAATAACTAAGATTATTCTGTAACTCAGTAAGCGTAATATAACTATAAAGGGGGATTTCTCATGCGGGCCAAAATCGTTTTCTAAACACGATGTAGAATTTTTCAGTTCCTTCATGCTGAAAATTTTCTTTCTCGATTTAATTCGGAAATCTGTAGAGCGTGCGGTAGCTATCCGCCAACTTATTGAATACAACTGTTGTGGACTGTAATAACTTGTACATGTATATTCTTATCTGTTTATTGAACACTTGATACAACTAGTTAGCACGCTCCGATGTTACTCGTATTGCTCTCTGTCTACACATAGACAAGATCGATCTAATCTCACAGTCTGTGTTAATACTACTGGTGAAAAACCGCGAAGACGATTCTTGAACCCCTCTCCTTGGTCTGGAGTGTGCTCGTACTTTCAGTCAGAATAAGGTGCGGTTGCCGCGATTTACGTCATAACATGGCTCCTGCCTTGAAATGACAAGGTTATTTCAATAATGATATCAAGTTATCCTATCGGTAGTACACAGATTTTAGGTACTGGTCTCTTGAAGTCGGCAGTGCTGCCTGAGCACCTTACACCCACTACACGGACGATCCCATCAGTACCGGGATGTAGTGCAGTAACTCTTCAAATTTTCCAGCATCCCACTGGGATGTTATCTTCCTTGATGACTACTAAACTACCAATGTGTAGCAATTCACTGGAACACTTGTGCCATTTAACCCTGTGTTGTTGAAAATGGGTGGCGTATTCATTGCATCATTGCATTGATAGTTAAAGACCCCAACAAACCCAACGGATCGAATATTTGCGAAACTTATGATAGAATTGATCTCTTGGTAACATTATTTCTATAAAATTCACGGAATTTCTTGCTCGATTACTGAATTGAGTCTTGAACCGAGTTCCAACATAAACCCAACATTTTTGATTGTTCATTTTCACCCAGGTTCAAGATACCTACATCTATATCTGAACTCACAAGAAACCAATCCGAAATTGCCGGCCTATTAGACATCCATTTTCGCCATTGGAAGCCTATACTTGCCAAGATTTTGGATACTTCTTGTTGAAGTTGTAGAAGTTGCTTCAGATCCTCTGCCCTAGTTGATAAATCATCCATATAAAAATCGCTCAATATGGCTTCACAAGCAACAGGATATTTTTCCTTGAAATCCAATGCTAATTGTAGCATTGAACCCACAGCTAGAAAGCCCTGTTCCTAACGTAACGGTCTGTAATTCGTAACACTGAAGTTCCTCTGTAGAGTCAAATTGCCAAAATTATTTATGGAATTTTCTGTCTTCAGGCGCGATAAGTACTTGTCTGAACATTTTCGATATATCTGCGCTAATAACGAATGCATGACGCCTAACAAGCATAAGAACTGAAAAGTAAACACTCTGTATTACCGGTCCGTGATACTGAACTTCGTTCAATGCGAATCCTCCCCCAGACTTGGCTGACCCGTCAAAAACAACTCTAACCTTTGTAGTTAAACTGTCTTCCTTGACCACTGCATGGTGAGGTTAATGAAATCCTTTATTACCGTCATCTTGATTAGTTTCATGTGTCCCAGTTCTATATATTCTTTCATGAATTGAGAATATTGCCTTTCCAAATCAAGATTTTTGACAAATTTCCTTTCCAATTAATGAATTTTGTTGATTGCAAGCTGTCGTGTATTGTCTATTTTCTTAATATTTGGCTTAGATGGTATTTTCACAATGAATCGCCCTGTGTTATCTAGCCTATAATTATCGAGAAAATGTTTATTGCAAACATCTTAATCATTCAGCAAATCGTTAAACTATTTCAAATTCCTCTGTTTGCCAGAATACATATACACGAGATATATCTAATCCTACATTCTGTGTTAATAATACTGGTGAAAAACCGCGAAGACGAAACCTGATCCCCTCCCCTTGGTCTGGAGTGTTCTAGCACTTTCAGTCAGAATAAGGCGCGGTTGCCGCGACATACGTCATAACATGGCGCCCGCCTTGAAATGACAAGGTTATTTCAATAATGATATCAAGGAATTCTATCGGTAGTATACAGATTTTTGTCACTGGTCTCTTGAAGTCGGCAGTGCTGCCTGAGCACCTAACACTCACTACACGGACGATCCCATCAGTACCGGGATGTAGTGCAGTAACTCTTCAAATTTTCCAGCATCCCACTGGGATGTTATCTTCCTTGATGACTACTAAACTACCAATGTGAAGCAATTCACTAGAACACTTGTACCATTTAACCCTGTGTTGAAGATTGGTGACGTATTCATTGTTCCAACGTTTCCAACAATGTTGTACAATCTGCTGCAGATGTTGAAACCTCCGTATTCTTTCGCTCTCATGAGCTTGTCCGACTAATATCGTGCCGCTTGCGTCTGTTTCAGAAGGGAATTCTTCCGCTGGAACTTCGCGAACCCCTGAGCGTGGGGACACCGTTGTAGTAGATGTAGATGTTGGCGTGTACCTTTGTTCCGGTTAAATGAAAAACTAGATGTCTTATTGGCACTGTTGATACCAGTTTGTGAATCAAATATTTTCAATTGTTTTTAAGAAGAATTGTCTAGCCTTTCCAGTAACTCACATTTTGTCTTGAGAAATTTTCGCATATCTTCCATTGTCAGAAGTGGACCATCTTTCATTGTAGGAAGTTCACTGTAATGTATCGATTTCGGATATTAACAATATATCAATCTGTGTTTCTATAGGTTTATTATAACTATCTTACAACTTGTTACTTGGATTGCTTCTTTACCGCTACTGCCTATCTTTACATGCTATATACGCAAGTACCTTGAAAGACATGCGTACTACAGATATGACATCTTTCCCTTCTTTTCAAAAACAAGATAAAATTACAATTTTCTCTTAAATCAACTCAAAATTACATACCATATGTTCAGTTAATTGACCTTATATTTTTCTGATGGTCTCATTCTTCTACCTGATTGGTAGCTATCATCAAAAGAAATTTCTGTATCATTTAATGAATCTTTGTTATAAGAATGCTCTATTGCTTGATAAAAACTTGTGGATGTAGATTTAGAAATTTTTTTCTTGGTGTTAACATTTTCAGATCTATTGAATTCATATTCTTCATCATCTGTAACATCTTTAGATTCAGACAAATTCTTAACAATATTAGGAATATCAAATTTTGAGAAGGAATTTTTCATAGCCTTTATAATTGTTTCTGATTTGAAAGATGGTATTTCAAAATATTTTGAGAAATAGTTTATGATTATTAGAAATATTTCACCTGTCAATTCAAAAAAATCTGTAACTATTTTCTCCCACGGATACTCTGGGACCTGGTGTGGAGATAGCGGTTGTTTAGGATAAGATCTTGAATACCCCCAACAATCACAAAATACAGCAATTGTGCAGTTACTGCATTACAAATGCCACCGGAATGCAGTACATAAAATGTTGTATTGAAACTGCACAATCTCTGCATTGGTGATACTGCTTTCCTAAATGCAGTCTTTTAAATACAGCTGCTGTACAGCTTTTGTACAACAAAATCGAAATGCTGTATGAGACAACGCTGTCTCTGTCTTTGATGCTATACCACACACCTACTATGCCGGTTGAGCCGTTGTCAATCGTCGTCGTCGGCTATGCTGTTTTATAACGGAAATTTGTTCTTTGTGTCGTTTTTGATTCAAGCTATTTGAACTGACTGTTTATTTCAAGTTGACTGAGTTGCAAGTGCGAAAAACAAGTGTATCGACATGATAAATTCCCGGAAAAACGAAATAACGATAGGGCCAACTAAGAATCAGAATTTCGGAGTACTAACATCAATGAAGGAATTTTAGGTATTTTATTCACACAAGATAAAACTTTGTTTGTTTATTAACTCATTTTTCTTCACTTTAAGTTTCTGTACGCAAAAATAGAGGGAGCAAAAATGATTCACCAACCGATATTGAAACAACCATCACGGTATGATTGAGAACTATTGTTATGAATCTAACTGTTGTTTGATTTTGAATAATTTTGAATTTTGAATTTTTAACAGACTTTCTGTCTCTTTCTCAGGTGGATTCTATGACGTGATATAATTTCGAAAAATAATATTAAAGAAATAAATTTAAGAATATCGATTCAAATGCTGAACTAATTAATAACCTAACTCAAATAATTAAATTAAATTTAAAAAGTTATAATAATGTCTCTTTTTCTCTCACCCACGGTGTTTTTAGTCTATGTCACTTTCACTTTGTTAATTGATGTTCTTCTGTGGTTCGGAATTTCTGGTTAACCTCCAAAGTTTGTCTCGTTTATTTACTGCGCAATGTGCAAGTTCCAAGGGTTGAGTTTATGGGGTTGACTCTTGAAATTGAATTTATCTGGCTCGAATTTTACTTGTTTGGATTTAATAATTGCTGGATTGTCTTTTCTGGTAAGTTTATTTTGGTTTTGCTTCAATATTCCATGTATTTTATTCTGATATGCTTCCAGGATGCCAGTCACTTTGATTCAATTTTGGTTTACTTTGGGTTTCTGACTGGAATATTACGATGTTTCGACAAATTTTCACGAGGAGCAGCTACAGTCTTGACTATGGTTGAAAATGGACTAAATTCTCTGCGATGTCTTCCAAAAATGATGCTTTCGCAGTTTTCTCTTCAGAGGTGAGTTTTCCTTCTTCGAACCTGGTCTAGAAAATTCGGCCGTATTTTTCTCCGTATTTTGATGTGCCTCTTGCCTATATTCTAAATCTCTTAAATCAACTCAAAATTACATACCATATGTTCAGTTAATTGACCTTATATTTTTCTGATGGTCTCATTCTTCTACCTGATTGGTAGCTATCATCAAAAGAAATTTCTGTATCATTTAATGAATCTTTGTTATAAGAATGCTCTATTGCTTGATAAAAACTTGTGGATGTAGATTTAGAAATTTTTTTCTTGGTGTTAACATTTTCAGATCTATTGAATTCATATTCTTCATCATCTGTAACATCTTTAGATTCAGACAAATTCTTAACAATATTAGGAATATCAAATTTTGAGAAGGAATTTTTCATAGCCTTTATAATTGTTTCTGATTTGAAAGATGGTATTTCAAAATATTTTGAGAAATAGTTTATGATTATTAGAAATATTTCACCTGTCAATTCAAAAAAATCTGTAACTATTTTCTCCCACGGATACTCTGGGACCTGGTGTGGAGATAGCGGTTGTTTAGGATAAGATCTTGAATACCCCCAACAATCACAAAATACAGCAATTGTGCAGTTACTGCATTACAAATGCCACCGGAATGCAGTACATAAAATGTTGTATTGAAACTGCACAATCTCTGCATTGGTGATACTGCTTTCCTAAATGCAGTCTTTTAAATACAGCTGCTGTACAGCTTTTGTACAACAAAATCGAAATGCTGTATGAGACAACGCTGTCTCTGTCTTTGATGCTATACCACACACCTACTATGCCGGTTGAGCCGTTGTCAATCGTCGTCGTCGGCTATGCTGTTTTATAACGGAAATTTGTTCTTTGTGTCGTTTTTGATTCAAGCTATTTGAACTGACTGTTTATTTCAAGTTGACTGAGTTGCAAGTGCGAAAAACAAGTGTATCGACATGATAAATTCCCGGAAAAACGAAATAACGATAGGGCCAACTAAGAATCAGAATTTCGGAGTACTAACATCAATGAAGGAATTTTAGGTATTTTATTCACACAAGATAAAACTTTGTTTGTTTATTAACTCATTTTTCTTCACTTTAAGTTTCTGTACGCAAAAATAGAGGGAGCAAAAATGATTCACCAACCGATATTGAAACAACCATCACGGTATGATTGAGAACTATTGTTATGAATCTAACTGTTGTTTGATTTTGAATAATTTTGAATTTTGAATTTTTAACAGACTTTCTGTCTCTTTCTCAGGTGGATTCTATGACGTGATATAATTTCGAAAAATAATATTAAAGAAATAAATTTAAGAATATCGATTCAAATGCTGAACTAATTAATAACCTAACTCAAATAATTAAATTAAATTTAAAAAGTTATAATAATGTCTCTTTTTCTCTCACCCACGGTGTTTTTAGTCTATGTCACTTTCACTTTGTTAATTGATGTTCTTCTGTGGTTCGGAATTTCTGGTTAACCTCCAAAGTTTGTCTCGTTTATTTACTGCGCAATGTGCAAGTTCCAAGGGTTGAGTTTATGGGGTTGACTCTTGAAATTGAATTTATCTGGCTCGAATTTTACTTGTTTGGATTTAATAATTGCTGGATTGTCTTTTCTGGTAAGTTTATTTTGGTTTTGCTTCAATATTCCATGTATTTTATTCTGATATGCTTCCAGGATGCCAGTCACTTTGATTCAATTTTGGTTTACTTTGGGTTTCTGACTGGAATATTACGATGTTTCGACAAATTTTCACGAGGAGCAGCTACAGTCTTGACTATGGTTGAAAATGGACTAAATTCTCTGCGATGTCTTCCAAAAATGATGCTTTCGCAGTTTTCTCTTCAGAGGTGAGTTTTCCTTCTTCGAACCTGGTCTAGAAAATTCGGCCGTATTTTTCTCCGTATTTTGATGTGCCTCTTGCCTATATTCTAAATCTCCAATATATAAAATTTTTCAAATTTTTATGCCTAAATGCACAATTTTTTGAGTTAACAATTTCATTTGCCTAGTATTCTTGAATTTCTACTTACAATCGCCAAAAAATGCTTTCATTATATTAAATAAACCCTATTTCTAAAATATAGCTGCAATTTTGTTTCTTCGGAAACCTGATAACTACATTATATGCAACTTATGGGTCGAGATATAACTTCTATCCTAAATTTACATTTTCTTTGAAATACATCTAATTCTACTTATGATTGCTAGTTCTGTTCAATTCAAACCTGTAATAATAATTTCCAACAAAATATCACTTAAATTCCTCATAATTTCCTACTTTTTGACTAGATAAGGCAATTTTATAAAATTCAAGGTATTGATACAAATTCTTATACTTTCAGATCATGAGAAGCCTGTTGAGAAAGATAATTTGGAAGGATTATGTACCCTGATAGTTGGTAGTTGATAGTTGGTAAGGGGTTACGTTCCACTGCGACCTTAAGGTCTATTGTGCCCCCTTGTCAGAGCTGTTGTCGCAACCTACAGCTCGCCCTCCAGCTCAAGAGCTCTGATGAATTCTAAGATCTGTGAGGGCTTCAAGGAGGCTAAGTTCTCATTCCTCCTATAATACTCCTGTCCAAGGTATCTTTTGCGCAGGCTCACAATGGCGAGGCATTCTGTGATCAGGTGAACAGGGGTCCTCCTCCTCCCCACAAAATCTGCACTCGTCAGTTTCTGATAAGCCCATTCTCATCATGTGCTTCCTTAGGCGACAGTGTCCTGTGAGGAAACCAGTGAGGAGGCGTAACTTATTCTTACTGAGATCCAGATGATTTTTGGATCTAGCAATTTCAAAGTTCCGAAGGAACTTTTTAGAGTGTTCCATTCCTGGAGAATTCCTCCACAGTGGCCCTCTTTCATTCCCTCCTTTCTCCTGTACCTTATAGGTACATTTGCCTATACCACAGAAAGGTTCTGGGCCAGTAGGTAGCGTTTGTGCTCCCTTTCTGGCTAGAGTGTTGGCCTCTTCATTTCCTTTGATTCCTGAGTGCCCAGGAACCCAGACTAAGGAGACCTTGTTATTCTTGCCTACTTCATTGAGTTTCCTTCGGCACTCCCATATCAGCTTTGAGTCGATGACATGGGAGTTCAGTGCTTTAATAGCAGCCTGACTATCAGAATGGATCACTATGTCACACCCTTGATAGTTTCTTTCCAGGTTTATGTCTATGCATCTTTCGATAGCAAGTATTTCTGCCTGAAAAACACTCGAGTAGGAGCCTAGCGATAGTGTACATTTGGTTCTAGGCCCGTATACTCCAGCGCCGGCCCCCGTCGTGGTTTTAGAACCATCTGTATACCATTTAACGGTATTTGCTTTGAGTTTTTGGGTAGTGTATTCCTTTTCCCATTCTTCCCTTTTACATAGCATTGAGTCAAAGTTCTTCTCGATGCTTACTTTTTTAATCATAACATCACTAGGTAGGTTCGCTGATGAGATGTACTTGTTCAGGGAGGACCAGGCTCTCTGACTTTTGATTCTCTCATTCCCTGTACCTTCCCTAGAGATTCTAAGGATAGCTTCATGGGCTACCCTTCTGATCACTAGATGTAGAGGACTGAGATCTATGATGACCTCAAGTGCTCTAGTCGGGCATGTTCTCATAGCCCCAGTGATGCAAACACAGGCAAGCCTTTGTACCTTGTCGAGTATTTTCCTCGTGCTTGTCTGCCCTGCTTTAGCAAACCATACTACTGCCCCATATGTTATTATCGGTCTTACAATCATGGTGTACATCCATCTCAGTATTTTAGGGTTACACCCCCAAGTTTTGCCGGATAGTCTTTTGCACACCATTAAAGCCCTTATCGCTTTACTAGCAGTAATTTTAACATGCTTATTCCACAGAAGCTTACTTTCTAGGGTGATTCCCAGATATTTGACTTCAGACTTCCATCCTACAACAACTCCATTTACCGAAATGGACTTCATAGCTGGAAGGTTTCTCTTCCGAGTAAAGGGAATTACTGTGGTCTTTGCTGGGTTGATTTTGAGACCCACTGATAAGCACCACTGCTCAATAATTCTGAGGCCCCTCTGCAACAACTCACAGAGGACATCCTCGAATTTGCCTCTTACTATTAGGACTATGTCATCGGCATATCCTATGCATTCGAAGCCAAGCTCCGTAAGCCTGTGCAATAGTTCATCCACTACCAGGCTCCATAGGAGGGGGGATAATACTCCTCCTTGAGGTGTTCCGCGAGTAGTTTTAACAGAGGTGGTCTTACTGCCCACCAATGTCTCAGCTGTCCTCGTCGAGAGCACCTTACACAACCATTTTATAATGGTATCGTTTACTCCTCGCCTTACAAGTGCCTCTTTGACAGATACATGTGTTGTGTTGTCAAAGGCCCCAGATATATCTAGAAAAGCGCACAATGCGATTTCTTTGTTGTTCAGAGACTTCTGGATGCCTTCAGTCAGCCCATACAGAGCAGTTTCCGTAGAACGCTCAGCCCTGTACGCATGCTGGCAGTTGTGAAGTGGCTTCTTCTCCAGATTCTCCGTTCTTATGTAGTTATCTACTACCTTCTCCATCGTTTTGAGCAAAAACGAAGTTAGGCAAATGGGCCTAAAGGATCTGGGATCAGTCCAGTCTTTTTTTCCTGTTTTTGGGATAAAGGTTACTTTTGCCCTTTTCCAATTATCAGGTATTTGACCCAGTGCTAAGCTGCTTCTTGTGATTTTCAGCAGATGGGGAAGAATTTCTTCCGCTCCCTTCTGCAGGAGTACAGGAAACACACCATCTACTCCTGGTGATTTATACGGCTGAAAATTACTAATTGCCCATTCTAGTCGTTGTCTTGTAAATATCTTCCTAGCAATATCCCAATCATCCTTGCCGGATTTTTTGGTGAACTCGGTTGCTGTTTCAATACTGCTTATGGATTCACTACCTGGAAAATGTGTTTTGAGAAGAAGAATCGATCGTTCTTCTTCTCCCTCAGTGTGTGACCCGTCTGGCTTTTTAAGTGACAGTCCTATTAAAGAGCCGACGGACCTCCTTTCGGAGGTTTGACAGGTTCTCGTTCCACCAAGGTGCATCCTTACTTGGTTTAGCTTTGGTGAGCGGACAGCTGGAGTCGAACGCCTCCATTATTGCCCTACTAACCTGCTCTACCCTTGAGTTCAAATCGAAGTGACGGTCATCCGCATTGATTTGTTCTAGATTTTCTTTTAGATGGTTTTTGTAAAGGAACCAATCTGTCTTTCTAGGATTTCGAGTCGCAGGGGAATAGGTGTTATCTCCCTCCACCCTGAACTCAATGATCCTATGATCAGAGAGTGATGGTTCGTCCATCACCCTCCAATAAGTTATGTTTTTCCTGGCCGCAGAATTTACTATTGTTACGTCCAGGACCTCTTTCCTTGCTCTCGTGACGAATGTTGGAGTAGTCCCAACATTAATGGTCTCTAGGTCATTAGCTAGAAGATATTCAAGTAGGAACTCACCTCTGAGGTTATTGTTGGTGCTTTCCCAGACAGTATTATGCGCGTTTGCATCACAACCAATTATAATTGGGAGGCGTTTGCTTTTGCAGTAACGTACTAGTTCCTGTACTTCCTCTGGCGGTGTTATTGGTCCGTCTCCAGCGAAGTATGCGGATGCAATGATGATGTCTCGGTCAACGCCCCCAACATTGAGGTGAACCATGTATTAAATCCCGAGACATATATTCTGAAACACAAATATATTTAATATTTTTGTTTATGAGAATACAAGCACGTGGAGCTTCTTGCCTCATATCATAGATCAAGTTTGATTCCTTTGTTGCCAAACCTTTGATTTGGCCTTCTTTGTTGATCCAGGGTTCCTGGATCAGAGCAATGCCTAGTTGCAGCCTCACAAACAACCTTGCAATCACGGCTGAGGAACCCCTCGCATGATGCAGGTTCACTTGTGCAACCTTGGTGAAGAGGAAGCCTTGTTTTATGGGGTGCTTGACCCCTCCTTCTTTTCCAGCCGTTCTTCCTCGAGTTCCATCTGAGAGGTACTCGAGGAAGTCTCTTTCAAATCTCTGGCCACCGAACAGCCCCGCTCAGCCTCCCGAGATGCAGAGGAAGTCTCTGTCTCCTCAGGAGCCCCAGCAGAGCCGCTGCAGCCAGGTTTCTGGGATGTGGAGGTCGTCTCCACCATCTCCGACCCTTCCACAGGGTCGCTTTTCTGTCCAAGTCCCGAGACAGGGATGCGCCCAAACCTGAAGTTCAGGTGGCATCCCTCCTTCCTCAGAATGGGGATCGATCCCAATCGAGAGGATGGTTCCTTTGCCCTCCTTCTTCGAGTTCAGCACTCTCCACGCTCCAGTGTTAATGTTGGAGTTCTGAAATTCGACAAGTCGGAGGATCTTCTCCGGTGCCATGTCAAGGCTTCTTGGGAAGAATACTGTTATTTTTGTGGGACTTGGGATGTCGTCTCCACTAAGTGCCACCAACTCTGGTCCTTCCCAAGATTTCAATTGCGGTACCGACTTCATGAGCCAGTCCGCCGACTGTTCAGATCCACACTCCACTAGCATTATTCCACTACGGAAATGGACGCCAGAGAAGTGTATACCTTTTCCTTTGCCTTGGCACATTTCCTCTACCAGGGCGTCTTCCAAAGTGGAGAGTTGCTCAGCACTCATGATAACCCTAGGGTATTCCTTGGGGACTATTCCTACCCTGAATGCTGACAACCCTGATTTGACAGCTGCTGCATAACCAGTGGCTTGCCCGGTTTTAGCTGCAGCCGTCTTCTGCTTTTTCGGCGGAGGTCGCGAAGGAGGTGTGATCTGCTCCGGACCTCTTTTGCCTTGACTTTTCCCCGTCGGACTATCCTTCGGGTGTGGGCACTGAAGAGCCTGCTTCCTAGCCTCCCCAGGTTCTAGCCCTTGGTGGAGGAGTCGCAGGTACTTCCGCACTCCTGCTCCACTGAGCCCTTTCCTCAGTGGATCGTCTCTGCCACCTGGTTGACCTAGTTTAGGCAACTCAAATGGCAGACGATTTCTTGGTCGTCTGACCTCCCCCTTTTCGGGGTGCCCGGATGTGGAGGCGGAGGTTGACTCCGCTCCTTTTCCGGTGGTTTTTTGATTTTCTTTGTCTTGCTTACCCATAATCGGTCCCACGAGAAGCTAGGGAATATCGGTCCACCTCTGCAGAGCCCCGCTTGCAGAGGTAAGGGGTTTATACAATGGAGTTCCCCCCGGTGCTCCAAGGTCGAAACCAGTAGAGACTAGTCTTCTATCTAGCCACGCATCCCTCAGCCTGGTTTCCCGCTTTGGATTTAGAATTTTTGATGAGGTTGTTTCCTCTCGGTCCAGGTTTTTAAGCCAAGACCCCCCTCACTTCGCTGGCCCGCGAGACATGACCCCATACAGCCAGGAAGCGTTGGTATAACAGAATGGTCCCAAGGTATGCTCGGGGTTCCATCTGGCATCGTTTTTCCTGGTGCAATCCCTTGGCCACGAGACTACAGCCGGGACAGGAGTCTAAGACGGGAAGATAGATGGGAAGAAAGGGGGTGGGAGGTAGGCTTTTGGAGACAAAAAGGATATCTCCTAACAAGTCTGGAGTGGGAGGATGGGAGCAGATAGGGCATGTCTGCCTTAATCTGCTACCATTGGTGAGGAATGACAGGACTTGGGTTTGGTCCTGCCATGTGGATTCTTGGTCATTCTTAGTTTCCCGCTCATCTTCAACCTTCTCAACATGGGTGGTGACCCTACCAGGAACCGGAGTTCCAGTCGCTAAGGTTCAGGACTCATTGCAGTACTACAAGCCCTCACACCGCGACAAGGTGCTGACTCTAGTGAGGGCTTATTATGTACCCTGAATAAACTATTGAAATATTGAAATGAATTCTCTGGATTGGTTACTGGATCGTGATTGATTTGGACATTTCTTATATTTTATGATAGAATTTACTATGTTTGAGGCCTGGAATTAACTTAATTGTATATTATGATAATAAAAGATTGAATATATGCATTTGTGTTCATCGGTGAGTTATTTTTTTCTGTTTCTTAAATACCGATTTAGAAAAAACCATAACAATATGTACTCATTCTAGAGGAATTAGAAAGGAACGAGAGAGAGTCACCCAATAATATATAATATTTATAATGTTTGACATCGCCGGTATTTCTGTAAATTCTAGTTTTTTCTATTAAAGTCATGTTCCTAGTGCAATATTTCTTTTATTTAGTTGAATTTGCTATTAACCACATTCCGTAATATGCTCAACATTAACTGGGTTTACCCGACTCCTAAGACAGCCAGTATATTTCATGAATCAGGCTCACCTCCGAAAAGCCTATATTTTTTAAGTAATCTATAAATTCTAAACATGCATACTATAGACTGTCTTTCATCGACTGAGGGTAAATAGAAAATTTTATTTTTTTTCGCTTCAACCGGAAATGGCCGAACGATTTTTTCAAAGAATGTTGTGTATATTTTTATATATTTGAATTCCATGCTAAGTTTTTGGTGAAATGTCGTGAAAAATTAAATAATTCGAATATTTTTTTGTAAAGTAATCATTATCTGTATACAGAAGAAATTGCAGAATGTGTTCTACCGTAAAGCATAGATGTCGAATATGCAAAAATATATACATCACATCATATAAGAAAATCAAAATTATTCGGCAATTTCCCAATAAACTGGAAGTCGTAGACCCGCTTTTTTCACATCTGTCGATGGTTAATAATTAAATATCAATGTGCAAAGTTTCATTTCAATCTCTTAAAAATAATTATTTTTTCGGCAGTGAGTCTTATTCCTGTGAGTCTCGTTATACATCCGAGCTTCTGCTGCATTGTTGCTGCTTAGAAACTTCATATCGAAGTAGCACAGTTGATGCATTATTACTACATACAAACTGCATTACAACGAGGCATATCTCCTCCACAACTGCTGTATAGTGGCTGTACTTCGAATGCAGTTTGAGCTGTACAGTTTCGATGCAATTCCGCGGGACATATACGGTCCGTTTCGATACAGTTACTGCACCACCATCGCTGCACTTCAAGTGCAGCAACGCTGTACAGTTTTTTTACTCTTGCTGCGTTTTAGTGTTTGCTGGGCCTGATACAAGCATCGCATGATGAAACTAAATTATCTATTTCATTATTAATATTCGCCCAAAATACTGATTCTCTTGCTTTCAATTTTGTCTTTGTTCTACCTAAGTGATGTATATGTAATTTCTGAAGTACTTTACTCCTTAGTTTAACCGGTACTAATAGTGCATTGAATTTGAATGATAAATAATCAACCAGTACCAATTCACTTCGATAATTCCAATATGGCCTAGCTATCAAAATACATTGAGATTTCCTACATGGCCACCCATTCTTAACATAATTAATTAACATTTTCATTTCTTTGTCAGTGGAGTATTCGTTTCTGAACACACTCTGCATTTCACGACTTAAAGGCATATGTTTTTCAATCAAATCTTATTTGAAACTCGTATTCCAGATTAACATCACTTTCGCATGACTTAGGAATTATGATCCTAGAAAGAGCATCCGCCAAATACATTTCACGACCAGGTTTGAACACTAATTTCAAATCATACAATTGAAGGTCCAACAACATACGTTGCATACGCATTGGACATTCATGTAAGGGTTTCTTAAATATCCTCAATAAAGGTTTGTGATCTCTTTCGATAACAACGTGCCTACCATAAACATATTGATGAAACGTTTTGCATCCATGAATACCGAACTGACCACCAACGATCATCCCCAGCCTTGTTTTCTTTAACGTAGGGAGCCCCTTCCGTTTTAATGCATTGTAAGTAAGTCGTAAAATAATTCGGAACCAATCAACATTTCCATTTTGCCGCATTTGTTCAAACTTGGGTCGGCTAGATTGACATTACTTGGTATCTGTAATGACTCAATATTGAACGAAGTAAGTGGAAGATTCTGAGTTTTAGTTGGAATGATAAGACCCGAAATTGTTTCATTGTAATTATTATATCTTGAAAATATTGATACTTGCACCTTTGAATTTATCTCTCACATTGCCTCGCCTATCCCAAAAATGGAGAATTTTATCGGTTGAGTTTTCAATTTGAGCCTTTGACATAATTCCCTTGTAATAAAATGAGTCTAACTGCCCGCGTCTGATAGCGCCCTGACGGGATATCTTCGACCGCTTGCACCTGCTACCAATAGTACGGCCTTGAATAGTAAACATTGTGCGTTTCTTTCGCTCACATAAGCTTGTCCGACTAATATCGTGCCGCTTGTTCATTTTTGTAGTAACTTTCAATTTATTCTGTGGTTGAAGCAGAGAACTGGCATGTGACGTAACCTATAAGAGAGAGAGCGGGAACGGCTCTCGGGCAATTTTTCATGTGTATTTCAACAAGAGTTAACCTCTTATTATTCCTTGTATTCTTACTGTTCAACTTTCTGAAAAATACAAGTTTGTTCCCTCAAGCAGACTTAATCTCTGGCTGCCGAAAACAATCCTTACTCTAAGAATCACTATAATTATCAGGTGTGGGGTTACTAGTGAAAAAGCCACATATTTTCTCCGAACCATTTTAATCACGTGCATACGTAATGCAAAGAAGCAGAAGCATGTCTTTTATTCGACGAAGAAACAACGACAACACAGATTTCGAGGAACTTGTAACCCGTAGAATGAATCTGGAGGTTTCACAATCCCGGAATGATGTGAATACACCGATTTACTCAAATTTAAGAGACCCCAGAGTCCTGGAACTTCTGAACGAAATAATACCCAAGATAAGTACCTAGATATGATGAATATGATGGTTCAACAGAATACTCAGTTAATGGAATTATTGAAACTCCAAGGTCAAAACGAAAATCCTGTAAGAAACTACAATGTAATGCCTGATCTATAGAAGAGCATTGACAAATTTAAAGGAGAATTGGGCTCTTCCCATGCGGAGAAATGGCTAATGCAAATAAGGTGCACCGCTTCACTACACCATTGGCCGAACGCTTTTTTATTCCAAACCGCAAGTACTAATTTAGAAGGTGCTGCGAGGCACTGGTTGAAAGGAAGAAGCAGCGATATCAAAGATTGGGTGACGTTCAAAGCTGCCTTCACAAAAACATTTATCTCTCATCGGATCAAGACAGAATGTTGGAAGAAGATGACTGACAGAATTCAAGGTAATAGAGAAAATGTCTCTGTATTCTTCCACGAAAAAGTTTCATTAGGCAGAGAACTTGATCTTCCTTTCAAAGAAAACAAGGAGTAAGTTGTCAAGGGTCTCAATAGACGACTTCGGCCCAAGTTGCCAACCCACAATTTACTTAGCAAGTTTACTTTCACTGGGGAACGGGAATTTCAGGACAAATTCGACATGATAAGGTTCGTATTATTTATAAATAACCGTAAAACATGCCTCGGCTCTTCAAACCAGATAATTCCTTCCAAATATAGGTTTTTGTTAAGATCGTCCCCGATTGGTTGAAATTTAAGTTGGGATTCCTGATTTCATGCAAACGGTGTCAATTTTCATAGGATACGTTCCGAAAATCAACTCTGTTGTTTCGGTTGCCGATTTTCCGCTCCGTACACATGAAATATTCGGATGGTTCCTGGAACAAGCGCGTGAAAAAGGTTATTTACGGAATCTGGTTGATGAAAATGCGGTCGATTTACTGTCGCCAGAACGATTTTCTATGGTAAATATCCATAGCATAGAACAATCTATGTTTACTTTAGGTTTGTTTTGGTTCCGAGCTCAGAACTGTACGGGACGGTTCTAGCAGAGATCTATGGTCTATGCTAGAACCGTCCCGAACAGTTCTGAACTCGGAACCAAAACAAACCTAAAGTAAACATGATTTATCTATGCTATGGATATTTACCATAGAAAATCGTTCTGGTGACAGTAAATCGACCGCATTTTCATCAACCAGATTCCGTGAATAACCTTTTTCACGCGCTTGTTCCAGGAACCATCCGAATATTTCATATTTACGGAGCGGAAAATCGGCAACCGAAACAACAGAGTTGATTTTTGGAACGTATCCTATGAAAATTGACACTGTTTGCATGAAATCAGGAATCCCAATTTAAATTTCAGCCAATCGGGGACGATCTTAACAAAAACCTATATTTGGAAGGAATTATCTGGTTTGAAGGGCCGAGGCATGTTTTACGGTTATTTATAAATAATGCGAACCTTATCATGTCGAATTTGTCCTGAAATTCCCGTTCCCCAGTGAAAGTAAACTTGCTAAGTAAATTGTGGGTTGGCAACTTGGGCCGAAGTCGTCTATTCCAAGGACATGAGTCATTTTCTTTTATCGAAATTCCACAAGGATGAAGATGAGTTATTCCAAGACATCCTAGATTACGAGAGGGTCAATAACTCACGAAGAGGAAGGATCCTAGAGGAAAAGGATTCAGATCGAATGAAATAGTTGAAAGGAGACACCAAGAAATCCAACAAGAATGATCTACGATGTTATAATTGCAACGAAGTTGGTCTTGGCTTAGCACAATGCAAAAAACCAAAGCGACATAGAGGTTCCTGTTTCAAATGTGGTTCAACCAATCATATGAGGAACAATTGCCCGGAATTTAATCAACAAAGGTCACAGTCTAACACAAATTCCCAACCAACAGTTGAAAGAACTGTCAACCTACTTGCAGAACAGAAGAAGAAGGATGTTTACCTCGTACCTCTGAACCTGCAGCATCAAGGGGAAGAAACACAGGGAGAAATCCAGGTACAGGCATGTCTAGATACAGGAAGCTCAATTAGCCTTTTAAATGTTAAGGTAATACCACAATATACTGTAGTACGTCTAGATGAGATAGGGTATTATGTTGGAGTGAATGGATCAGACAAAACCATTTTGGGGATATTCCAGGGAACAGTTACCTAAATTCAAAAATACTATTATTCCTATTCAATTTCATATCGTTCCAGGAAATACCATGTCTTTTGCTGCACTCTTAGGTAGATACTAATTTAGATAATATCCAAATTATTATTGATAATGAATTGAAAATTTCCAATAGTCAGCAGAATTCCTATAAAAATGAAGTCGCTAATACTTCATTAACTCCTAATGAAAACATAGATTTTGTTTCGAGTATAATGTTAATTGATGTAGGTGAGGAACCGAATAAGAATGATGTAAATATCAATATAAATCAAAATTTATCATATGGTATTGTTAACAAGTTGCAAGGATTGTATCCAAATGAATATGTAGAGAAATTTGGCACAGATTTTGTAGATCACAATTTTAAAATGTCGATGAGGTTAAAGCATTCCGAACCAATTTGTTTCCGACCGAGAAGACTGTCATATATTGAAAAAGAAAAGTTAGGTGAAATTTCAGAAAAACTCTTAACTGAGGGAACTATTAGACCTAGTCAGTCCCCATATGCCCCAGCTATTGTTCTTGTAAAAAACGCTGCCAATTTCACACAAGGGTTTATTATTTTCTCAGTTAAGTAACCCAATACCATTGATATCTTAAATGAAACTTATACAGCGTGTCAAAAATGTAACATTACTCGTCAATAATAAGTCTACGAAGAACTATTGAGGAATATCCTCGCACCCGTCGATTTTGATTTCAAAACCAAATTATCCTGTGCTTTTTTGAATTTGATATTTCTCAGTTCACTACTTTATTTTTTTTAACTGCAAATATATGGATTATGATACATCAAATGAAAGGTAATTTGATTACTTATTCAGCGATGTGGCTTGAAGTAGAATTGCTTGTGCCGATCTTCATTGAAAAATTAGGAAATAATTTTGAATTTTCAGTTAGGTGGGTACTGTAATCAGACCATTATTCTTTTATTAATTAATAATGATAATAATAATAATATATTTATTCAATCCAAAGCTTGTTAAAATACAATAAGGTTGGTTTCGTAAACACAGAATACGTAACTCAAAACAATTCACTTTTACAAAAATCAAAAAATTCACTCTAAGGATATGGTTCACAGTCAACAATTGCATTATGCAAAGTAATTTTCAAAACTTTCGATTTGTATGTGCTCCTTAACCCTTGGTGTAGAGCATTAAATAGCCTTAGGCTATTATATCAAAAAAATTAAGGCTTGACAAGTGTCATTTTATGGAGAATGAAAGCAGTTATTTAGGATACACAGTAAATAAAACTGGCATTCAACCAGTTAAAAGCAACGTTCAAGCAATTTTGGAATACCCAGTTCCACGTTCAACAAAAGAAGTACTACTACTAAAGAAGGTTCATTGGTATCGCCAGTTATTTTCGTAAGTTCATAAAGAATTTCTCGATTACTGCTAAACCTCTATACAATTTAATCAGAAAAAACACCCCTTTCAAGTTTGAATCTGAAGAACTACAAGCTTTTGAAACTTTGAAATCTACTTTATCAGAACATCCAGTTCTAGCAATTTATAGTCCCTGTTCTGAAACACAGTGACACTGTGATGCGAGCTCTGTAGGATTTGGAGCAATATTGTTACAAAAACAGAAAGATTCAAAATTCCGTCCAGTATTTTATTTCAGTCAACGTACAACTCCTACCGAGTCAAAGTATCATAGCTTTGAGTTGGAAACTTTATGTGTAGTTTATGCTATAAAAAGGCTTCACGTTTATCTATCTGGCATCAAGTTCAAAATTGTAACGGACTGTGATAGCTTTAGATTAACCCTAAATAAACAAAAAATTAATCCGCGCATTGCATGTTGGGCATTATTTCTTCAATCGTATGATTATAAGATTGAGCATCGAGCAGGCAAGCGCATGGCTCATGCTGAGCACTAAGTAGAATAAGGAGTATCATGATTTTGGAAGAGAATACCTTGGATGATAATCTTTCAATAGGTCAAGGTAGAGATCCGGTTATGTCTAAAATTGAAGAACAACTTCTTGTAACCGAAGATAAAAATTTTGAACTACATAATGTTTTTTTTTATCGAAAGATGAAGAGTCAAAATAAAATTTTGTTTTATGTTCCAATGTCTATGGAAAACCAAATAATGTTCAATTGTCATCACTCCTTAGGACACATAGGTATTGACAAAACCTGTGAATATCTTCTCCGAGTTTATTGGTTTCCTGATGTTAAAAAAAAGTAACTTACTACATTAAAAATTGCTTGAAATGCATTGTTTATTCCTCAAAAGCTGGAAAAACAGAGGGTGAATTGCACAATATTCCAAATGGTGTTAAGCCTTTTGAAACCTTACATATCGATCATTATGGACCATTGGAAAAATCTTCCACTGGTAAACGATTTATTTTTGAAATTATTGATGGATTTACAAAGTTTGTAAAATTTTATGATGTCAAGTCCACAAATGCTACTGAGTGTGTTAATCAGCTGAAGGATTATTTCAATAATTTTAGTAGACCTATCAGAATAATATCTGATAGAGGTTCTGCATTTACATCAAATGAGTTTAATAATTTTCTTGAAAATGATATTATAGTTCACGTTAAAATTGCAACACATTCTCCACAAGAAGATGGTCAGATTGAACGCATAAATCGCGATTTGACACCAATGTTAGCTAAATCGAGTGATTTGAAAAACAAATGGAGTAAATACTAACCTTTTGTTGAATTTGCTATTAATAATTCCTTTTGTCTATCAATTGATAATTCTCCAGCTGAATTACTTTCTGGTGTGAATCAACGTGGTTCTGATGAGCTCAATTCTTATTGAGAAGACGAGGTGATTTTAGAAGAAAGAAACTTGAAGCTACTGCGTCAAGAAGCTAAGCTTAAGAATGAAAAAGTTCAAAATTATGATACAGAGTACTATAATACAAGACATTGTAATCCGTATAAGTATAAAGTTGGTGATTATGTAGTTATCAAAAATCTAGATGTTTCTCCTGGCCTAAATAAAAAGTTACTTCCCAAGTTTAGAGGCCGTTATTAAGTTTCCAAAATATTGGGAAATGATAGATACTTCATTAGAGACGTATAAAACTTTCAAAATACACAAAGTCCTTTTGAAGGCGTTAGTAATGCAGAAAATATGAAGTTATGGCTTCAATTGTAATTGATATGTTTCTTCACTTATATTGAGATATGTTAATCATTTGTAATGATGTATTTACGTTTGTGTGTTATTTTGTATTCAATATTGTTATGTTCTAAGGTTTGTTCCAATGTGGCTGTGGACAGCCAAAATGTCAGGTTTGCCGAACTGTAGTAATTTTCATTATATTTTGTGGTTGAAGCACAGAACAGGGCTGTGACGTAACCTATAAGAGAGAGGGCGGGAACGGCTCTCGGGCAATTATTCATGTGTACTTCAATAAGAGTTAACCTCATATTATTCCTTGTATTCTTACTGTTCATTTTTCTGAAAAAAAAAAGTTTATTCCCTCAAGCAGACTTAATCTCTGGCTCCCGAAGACAGTTCTTACTCCAAGAATTACTATATTTGTGGGAGATGTTTGGGAATTCGCCTCTCTATGGAGTAATGTATTATATTTCTGTTTCCAACTTGCAATTCGATTTTTCGCATTCGTTCGTGGAATGGTTGGCACTCAAGCAATTTTGGCATTATTTTAATTTTGATACTTCTGTAATTCTAAACGAATCGCAATTGTAGATTCCATGACTTTGTTTACATAACTAACAAGGGAATTTAAATGTTGATGTTAGCGTGTTTCCTTTGTTTCGGTTGCATGAAAATCAAGATGTCTTATTGGCACTGTTGATACCAGTTTTTGAATCAAATTTTTTCAATTGTTTTGGACTTTCAGAAGAATTGTCTAGCCTTCCCTGTAACTCACATTTTGTCTAGAGAAATATTCGCAAATCTTCAATTGTAGGAAGTTCACCACTGTGTTTGAAAGATTCCTATTCTCTTTTTGTTAAAGAATCAAATTTAGTCGACAAAATATGAACAACTAGAGGGTCCCAATGCTGCACAGGCTGACCTAGAGCCTTGAGGTTCTTATTCACCTCGTCATACATACTACGTAGACCTGAACTATTTTCCTCTAATACCGGTTTAACATTGAATAGAGCTTTGATATAATTGTTTACAATTAATTTCTTGTTCTCGTACCTATCTTTCAACAAGGACCATGCAATTGAATAGTTGGATGCGCAAACCTGATCTGAACTTATCAGCTGTGCAGGCTCTTGTTCTAATGATGATTTTAAATGATAAAATTTTTGAATGTCTGCTAGGTTTTCGTTGTTCGCAACGAGGGCAGTGAATGCATCTTTGAACTCCAGCCAATTTTCCAATGATACATTGAACTTTGGCATAACAATAGTTGGCAATTTAACTGGTTCAAAACCTGTTAAGAAGTGTTAAAACTTGTTGAATGTCGATTATTATTGAATTAGGAAATAATTTGTTTGACATAAGCCACATTTCTAGAATATAAATCCTCAAACTTGTATGTCGCGGTATACATAGATTTACGGACACTTATCACTACACATACACTCAAGTTAGCCACCATACCAATAACTAAGATAATTAGCATGTTACGATGTTGCTTTTTGCTCTCTGTCTACGCATAGACAAGATAGATCTAATCTCACAGTCTGCGTTAATACTACTGGTGAAAAACCGCGAAGACGATACTTGATCCCCTCGCCTTGGTCTGGAGTGTTCTCGCAATTTCAGTCAGAATAAGACGGACGATTCCATCAGTACCGGGATGTAGTGCAGTAACTCTTCCAATTTTCCAGTATCCCACTGGGATGTTATCGTCCTTGATGACTACAAAACTACCAATATGTAGCAATTCACTGGAACACTTGTGCCATTTAACCCTGTGTTGTTGAAAATGGGTGGCGTAGTCAATGTTCCAACGTTTCCAATTATGTTGTACAATCTGCTGCAGATGTTGAAACCTCCGTAATCTATTTTCTGCTATTTGTACCAAGTTCTGCTCTGGTATTGCTGTCATATCTCGCCCAATTAGAAAATATCCGGGTGATAAAGAATTAAAATCATCGGGACTTGATGAGGGAAGACTGATAGGGCGGAATTAAAAATGGATTCAATCTGTGCCGAAACAGTGCTGAACTCTTCATAATCTAAGATCGTATTATTTAACACTCGTTTCAGGTGAAATTTGAAAAAACGAACACCAGATTCCCATAATCCGCCAAAATTCGGTGCTTCAAGCTGCTCAACATTGAGTGTTCCTTCAAAGCGACCTTTACGTGCCTATTTGGAATTATTTATGAAACGTGAGCAATTAGCAGTTACTCTTTCCAATTTTGAAAACGTAGAAAACCTTTCGAATATATCAAGAGTTTGTTACCGGCTTGTAGAAGTATTGACAATAGCTCTTTGCTCCGGAATCACTTCACAATCAACAATATTCGAAACGATATGTGAATCTAAACCTTCTGAAAAGTAAGGAGGACCATTCCACCAAAATTTTGAATTTATCAATTGATGCATTGTGACCCCTCTCTATCTTTCGATTTTATATAATACGAATCCTTTACTTCACAACTTGATTGAATCTTGCTGACACGATTGGCCACCAATGCTGCACAGGCTGACCTAGGGTCCCTAGAGCCTTGAGGTTCTTATTCACCTCGTCATACATACTACGTAGACCTGAACTATTTTTCTCTAATACCGGTTTAACATTGAATAGAGCTTTGATATAATTGTTTACAATTAGTTTCTTGTTCTCCTACCTATCTTTCAACAAGGACCATGCAATTGAATAGTTGGATGCGCAAACCTGAACTGAACTTATCAGCTGTGCAGGCTCTTGTTCTAATGATGATTTCAAATAATAAAATTTTTGAATGTCTGCTGGGCTTTCGTTGTCCGCAACAAGGGCAGTGAATGCATCTTTGAACTCCAGCCAATTTTCCAATGATCCATTGAACTTTGGCATAACAATAGTTGGCAATTTAACTGGTTGCGAGACCTGAGTATTTGAATTTTGTTGCGAAGTGTTAGAACTTCTTGAATGTCGATTATTATTGAATTAGGAAATGATTTGTTTGACATAAGCCACATTTCTAAAATATAAATTCTCAAACTTGTATGTCGCGGTACACATAGATTTACTACCACTTATCACTACACATACACTGAAGTTAGCCACCATACCAATAACTAAGATTATTCCGTAACTCAATAAGAGTAATATCACTATAAAGGGGGATTTCTCATGCGGGCCCATATCGTTTTCGAAACACGATGTAGAATTGTTCAGTTCCTTCATGGTGGAAATTTTCTTTCTCGATTTAATTCAGAAATCTGTGAAGCGTCCGGTAGCTATCCGCCAACTTATTGAATACAACTGTTGTGGACTGTAATAACTTGTACTTGTATATTTTTATTTGTTTATTGAACACTTGATACAACTAGTTAGCATGTTACGATGTTGCTCGTATTGCTCTCTGTCTACGCATAGACAAGATAGATCTAATCTCACAGTCTGTGTTAATACTACTGGTGAAAAACCGCGAAGACGATACTTGATCCCCTCGCTTTGGTCTGGAGTGTTCTCGCAATTTCAGTCAGAATAAGACGGACGATTCCATCAGTACCGGGATGTAGTGCAGTAACTCTTCCAATTTTCCAGTATCCCACTGGGATGTTATCGTCCTTGATGACTACTAAACTACCAATATGTAGCAATTCACTGGAACACTTGTGCCATTTAACCCTGTGTTGTTGAATATGGGTGGCGTATTCATTGTTCCAACGTTTCCAATTATGTTGTACAATCTGCTGCAGATGTTGAAACCTCCGTAATCTATTTTCTGCTATTTGTACCAAGTTCTGCTCTGGGATTGCTGTCATGGCTCGCCCAATTAGAAAATATCCGGGTGATAAAGGATTAAAATCATCGGGACTTGATGAGGGAGGACTGATAGGGCGGGAATTAAAAACGGATTCAATCTGTGCCGAAACAGTGCTGAACTCTTCATAATCTAAGATCGTATTATTTAACACTCGTTTCAGGTGAAATTTGAAGGAACGAACACCAGATTCCCATAATCCGCCAAAATTCGGTGCTTCAAGCGGCCCAACATTGAGTGTTACTTCAAAGCGACCTTTACGTGCCGACTTGAAATTATTTATGAAACGTGAGCAATTCGCAGTTACTCTTATCAATTTTGAAAACGTAGAAAACCTTTCGAATATATCAAGAGTTTGTTGCCGGCTTGTAGAAGTATTGACAATAGCTCTTTGCTCCAGAATCACTTCACAATCAACAATATTAGAAACGATATGTGAATCTAAACCTTCTGAAAAGTAAGGAGGACCATTCCACCAAAATTTTGAATTTATCAATTGATGCATTGTGACCCCTCTGGATACAAGGTCAGCGGGATTATCTCTCGATTTTATATAATGCCAATCCTTTACTTCACAACTTGATTGCATCTTGCTGACACGATTGGCCACCAATGCTGCACAGGCTGACCTAGGGTCCCTAGAGCCTTGAGGTTCTTTTTCACCTCGTCATACATACTACGTAGACCTGAACTATTTTCCTCTAATACCGGTTTAACATTGAATAGAGCTTTGATATAATTGTTTACAATTAGTTTCTTGTTCTCCTGCCTATTTTTCAGCAAGGACCATGCAATTGAATAGTTGGATGCGCAAACCTGAACTGAACTTATCAGCTGTGCAGGCTCTTGTTCTAATGTTGATTTCAAACAATAAAATTGTTGAATGTCTGCTGGGTTTTCGTTGTCCGCAACAAGGGCAGTGAATGCATCTTTGAACTCCAGCCAATTTTCCAATGATCCATTGAACTTTGGCATAACAATAGTTGGCAATTCAACTGGTTGCGAGACCTGAGTATTTGAATTCTGTTGCGAAGTGTTAAAACTTTTTGAATGTCGATTATTATTGAATTAAGAAATGATTTGTTTGACATAAGCCACATTTCTAAAATATAAATCCTCATACTTGTATGTCGCTGTATACATAGATTTACGACCACTTATCACTACACATACACTGAAGTTAGCCACCATACCAATAACTAATATTATTCCGTAACTCAATAAGAGTAATATCACTATAAAGGGGGATTTCTCATGCGGGCCCATTTCGTTTTCGAAACACGATGTAGATTTGTTCAGTTCCTTCATAGTGGAAATTTTCTTTCTCGATTTAATTCAGAAATCTGTGAAGCGTCCGGTAGCTATCCGCCAACTTATTGAATACAACTGTTGTGGACTGTAATAACTTGTACTTGTATATTTTTATTTGTTTATTGAACACTTGATACAACTAGTTAGCATGTTACGATGTTGCTCGTATTGCTCTCTGTCTACGCATAGACAAGATAGATCTGATCTCACAGTCTGTGTTAATACTACTGGTGAAAAACCGCGAAGACGATACTTGATCCCCTCGCTTTGGTCTGGAGTGTTCTCGCAATTTCAGTCAGAATAAGAGGGACGATTCCATCAGTACCGGGATGTAGTGCAGTAACTCTTCCAATTTTCCAGTATCCCACTGGGATGTTATCATCCTTGATGAGTACTAAACTACCAATATGTAGCAATTCACTGGAACACTTGTGCCATTTAACCCTGTGTTGTTGACGATGGGTGGCGTATTCATTGTTCCAACGTTTCCAATTATGTTGTACAATCTGCTGCAGATGTTGAAACCTCCGTAATCTTTTTTCTGCTATTTGTACCAAGTTCGGCTCTGGTATTGCTGTCATGGCTCGCCCAATTAGAAAATATCCGGGTGATAAAGAATTAAAATCATCGGGACTTGATGAGGGAGGACTGATAGGGCGGGAATTAAAAACGGATTCAATCTGTGCCGAAACAGTGCTGAACTCTTCATAATCTAAGATCGTATTATTTAACACTCGTTTCAGGTGAAATTTGAAGGAACGAACACCAGATTCCCATAATCCGCCAAAATTCGGTGCTTCAAGCTGCTCAACATTGAGTGTTCCTTCAAAGCGACCTTTACGTGCCGACTTGGAATTATTTATGAAACGTGAGCAATCAGCATTTACTCTTTTCAATATTGAAAACATAGAAAACCTTTCGAATATATCAAGAGTTTGTTGCCGGCTTGTAGAAGTATTGACAATAGCTCTTTGCTCCGGAATCACTTCACAATCAACAATTTTCGGAACGATATGTGAATCTGAACCTTCTGAAAAGTAAGGAGGACCATTCCACCAAAATTTTGAATTTATCAATTGATGCATTGTGACCCCTCTGGATACAAGGTCAGCGGGATTATCTTTCGATTTTATATAATGCCAATCCTTTACTTCACAACTTGATTGAATCTTGCTGACGCGATTGGCCACCAATGCTGCACAGGCTGACCTAGGGTCCCTAGAGCCTTGAGGTTCTTATTCACCTCGTCATACATACTACGTAGACCTGAACTATTTTCCTCTAATACCGGTTTAACATTGAATAGAGCTTTGATATAATTGTTTACAATTAGTTTCTTGTTCTCCTACCTATCTTTCAACAAGGACCATGCAATTGAATAGTTGGATGCGCAAACCTGAACTGAACTTATCAGCTGTGCAGGTTCTTGTTCTAATGATGATTTCAAACAATAAAATTGTTGAATGTCTGCTGGGTTTTCGTTGTCCGCAACAAGGGCATTGAATGCATCATTGAACTCCAGCCAATTTTCCAATGATCCATTGAACTTTGGCATAACAATAGTTGACAATTTAACTGGTTGCGAGACCTGAGTATTTGAATTTTGTTGCGAAGTATTAAAACTTTTTGAATGTCGATTATTATTGAATTAAGAAATGATTTGTTTGACATAAGCCACATTTCTAAAATATAAATCCTCAAACTTGTATGTCGCGGTATACATAGATTTACGGACACTTATCACTACACATACACTGAAGTTAGCCACCATACTAATAACTAAGATTATTCCGTAACTCAATAAGAGTATTATCACTATAAAGGGGGATTTCTCATGAGGGCCCATATCGTTTTCGAAACACGATGTAGAATTGTTCAGTTCCTTCATGGTGGAAATTTTCTTTCTTGATTTAATTCAGAAATCTGTGAAGCGTCCGGTAGCTATCCGCCAACTTATTGAATACAACTGTTGTGGACTGTAATAACTTGTACTTGTATATTTTTATTTGTTTATTGAACACTTGATACAACTAGTTAGCATGTTACGATGTTGCTCGTATTGCTCTCTGTCTACGCATAGACAAGATAGATCTAATCTCACAGTCTGTGTTAATACTACTGGTGAAAAACCGCGAAGACGATACTTGATCCCCTCGCTTTGCTCTGGAGTGTTCTCGCAATTTCAGTCAGAATAAGACGGACGATTCCATCAGTACCGGGATGTGGTGCAGTAACTCTTCCAATTTTCCAGTATCCCACTGGGATGTTATCGTCCTTGATGACTACTAAACTACCAATATGTAGCAATTCACTGGAACACTTGTGCCATTTAACCCTGTGTTGTTGACGATGGGTGGCGTATTCATTTTTCCAACGTTTCCAATTATGTTGTACAATCTGCTGCAGATGTTGAAACCAACGTAATCTTTTTTCTGCTATTTGTACCAAGTTCGGCTCTGGTATTGCTGTCATGGCTCGCCCAATGCGAAAATATCCGGGTGATAAAGAATTAAAATCATCGGGACTTGATGAGGGAGGACTGATAGGGCGGGAATTAAAAACGGATTCAATCTGTGCCGAAACAGTGCTGAACTCTTCATAATCTGAGATCGTATTATTTAACACTCGTTTCAGGTGAAATTTGAAGGAACGAACACCAGATTCCCATAATCCGCCAAAATTCGGTGCTTCAAGCTGCTCAACATTGAGTGTTCCTTCAAAGCGACCTTTACGTGCCGACTTGGAATTATTTATGAAACGTGAGCAATCAGCATTTACTCTTTTCAATATTGAAAACATAGAAAACCTTTCGAATATATCAAGAGTTTGTTGCCGGCTTGTAGAAGTATTGACAATAGCTCTTTGCTCCGGAATCACTTCACAATCAACAATATTCGGAACGATATGTGAATCTAAACCTTCTGAAAAGTAAGGAGGACCATTCCACCAAAATTTTGAATTTATCAATTGATGCATTGTGACCCCTCTGGATACAAGGTCAGCGGGATTATCTTTCGATTTTATATAATGCCAATCCTTTACTTCACAACTTGATTGAATCTTGCTGACGCGATTGGCCACCAATGCTGCACAGGCTGACCTAGGGTCCCTAGAGCCTTGAGGTTCTTATTCACCTCGTCATACATACTACGTAGACCTGAACTATTTTCCTCTAATACCGGTTTAACATTGAATAGAGCTTTGATATAATTGTTTACAATTAGTTTCTTGTTCTCCTACCTATCTTTCAACAAGGACCATGCAATTGAATAGTTGGATGCGCAAACCTGAACTGAACTTATCAGCTGTGCAGGTTCTTGTTCTAATGATGATTTCAAACAATAAAATTGTTGAATGTCTGCTGGGTTTTCGTTGTCCGCAACAAGGGCATTGAATGCATCATTGAACTCCAGCCAATTTTCCAATGATCCATTGAACTTTGGCATAACAATAGTTGACAATTTAACTGGTTGCGAGACCTGAGTATTTGAATTTTGTTGCGAAGTATTAAAACTTTTTGAATGTCGATTATTATTGAATTAAGAAATGATTTGTTTGACATAAGCCACATTTCTAAAATATAAATCCTCAAACTTGTATGTCGCGGTATACATAGATTTACGGACACTTATCACTACACATACACTGAAGTTAGCCACCATACTAATAACTAAGATTATTCCGTAACTCAATAAGAGTATTATCACTATAAAGGGGGATTTCTCATGAGGGCCCATATCGTTTTCGAAACACGATGTAGAATTGTTCAGTTCCTTCATGGTGGAAATTTTCTTTCTTGATTTAATTCAGAAATCTGTGAAGCGTCCGGTAGCTATCCGCCAACTTATTGAATACAACTGTTGTGGACTGTAATAACTTGTACTTGTATATTTTTATTTGTTTATTGAACACTTGATACAACTAGTTAGCATGTTACGATGTTGCTCGTATTGCTCTCTGTCTACGCATAGACAAGATAGATCTAATCTCACAGTCTGTGTTAATACTACTGGTGAAAAACCGCGAAGACGATACTTGATCCCCTCGCTTTGCTCTGGAGTGTTCTCGCAATTTCAGTCAGAATAAGACGGACGATTCCATCAGTACCGGGATGTGGTGCAGTAACTCTTCCAATTTTCCAGTATCCCACTGGGATGTTATCGTCCTTGATGACTACTAAACTACCAATATGTAGCAATTCACTGGAACACTTGTGCCATTTAACCCTGTGTTGTTGACGATGGGTGGCGTATTCATTGTTCCAACGTTTCCAATTATGTTGTACAATCTGCTGCAGATGTTGAAACCAACGTAATCTTTTTTCTGCTATTTGTACCAAGTTCGGCTCTGGTATTGCTGTCATGGCTCGCCCAATTAGAAAATATCCGGGTGATAAAGAATTAAAATCATCGGGACTTGATGAGGGAGGACTGATAGGGCGGGAATTAAAAACGGATTCAATCTGTGCCGAAACAGTGCTGAACTCTTCATAATCTGAGATCGTATTATTTAACACTCGTTTCAGGTGAAATTTGAAGGAACGAACACCAGATTCCCATAATCCGCCAAAATTCGGTGCTTCAAGCTGCTCAACATTGAGTGTTCCTTCAAAGCGACCTTTACGTGCCGACTTGGAATTATTTATGAAACGTGAGCAATCAGCATTTACTCTTTTCAATATTGAAAACATAGAAAACCTTTCGAATATATCAAGAGTTTGTTGCCGGCTTGTAGAAGTATTGACAATAGCTCTTTGCTCCGGAATCACTTCACAATCAACAATATTCGGAACGATATGTGAATCTAAACCTTCTGAAAAGTAAGGAGGACCATTCCACCAAAATTTTGAATTTATCAATTGATGCATTGTGACCCCTCTGGATACAAGGTCAGCGGGATTATCTTTCGATTTTATATAATGCCAATCCTTTACTCACAACTTGATTGAATCTTGCTGACGCGATTGGCCACCAATGCTGCACAGGCTGACCTAGGGTCCCTAGAGCCTTGAGGTTCTTATTCACCTCGTCATACATACTACGTAGACCTGAACTATTTTCCTCTAATACCGGTTTAACATTGAATAGAGCTTTGATATAATTGTTTACAATTAGTTTCTTGTTCTCCTACCTATCTTTCAACAAGGACCATGCAATTGAATAGTTGGATGCGCAAACCTGAACTGAACTTATCAGCTGTGCAGGTTCTTGTTCTAATGATGATTTCAAACAATAAAATTGTTGAATGTCTGCTGGGTTTTCGTTGTCCGCAACAAGGGCAGTGAATGCATCTTTGAACTCCAGCCAATTTTCCAATGATCCATTGAACTTTGGCATAACAATAGTTGGCAATTTAACTGGTTGCGAGACCTGAGTATTTGAATTTTGTTGCGAAGTGTTAAAACTTTTTGAATGTCGATTATTATTGAATTAAGAAATGATTTGTTTGACATAAGCCACATTTCTAAAATATTAATCCTCAAACTTGTATGTCGCGGTATACATAGATTTACTGACACTTATCACTACACATACACTGAAGTTAGCCACCATACTAATAACTAAGATTATTCCGTAACTCAATAAGAGTATTATCACTATAAAGGGGGATTTCTCATGAGGGCCCATATCGTTTTCGAAACACGATGTAAATTTGTTCAGTTCCTTCATGGTGGAAATTTTCTTTCTCGATTTAATTCAGAAATCTGTGAAGCGTCCGGTAGCTATCCGCCAACTTATTGAATACAACTGTTGTGGACTGTAATAACTTGTACTTGTATATTTTTATTTGTTTATTGAACACTTGATACAACTAGTTAGCATGTTACGATGTTGCTCGTATTGCTCTCTGTCTACGCATAGACAAGATAGATCTAATCTGACAGTCTGTGTTAATACTACTGGTGAAAAACCGCGAAGACGATACTTGATCCCCTCGCTTTGATCTGGAGTGTTCTCGCAATTTCAGTCAGAATAAGACGGACGATTCCATCAGTACCGGGATGTGGTGCAGTAACTCTTCCAATTTTCCAGTATCCCACTGGGATGTTATCGTCCTTGATGACTACTAAACTACCAATATGTGGCAATTCACTGGAACACTTGTGCCATTTAACCCTGTGTTGTTGAAAATGGGTGGCGTATTCATTGTATCAACGTTTCCCATTATGTTGTACAATCTGCTGCAGATGTTGAAACCTCCGTAATCTATTTTCTGCTATTTGTACCAAGTTCTGCTCTGGGATTGCTGTCATGGCTCGCCCAATTAGAAAATATCCGGGTGATAAAGGATTAAAATCATCGGGACTTGATGAGGGAGGACTGATAGGGCGGGAATTAAAAACGGATTCAATCTGTGCCGAAACAGTGCTGAACTCTTCATAATCTAAGATCGTATTATTTAACACTCGTTTCAGGTGAAATTTGAAGGAACGAACACCAGATTCCCATAATCCGCCAAAATTCGGTGCTTCAAGCTGCTCAACATTGAGTGTTCCTTCAAAGCGACCTTTACGGGCCGACTTGGAATTATTTATGAAACGTGAGCAATTAGCATTTACTCTTTTCAATTTTGAAAACATAGAAAACCGTTCGAATATATCAAGAGTTTGTTGCCGGCTTGTAGAAGTATTGACAATAGCTCTTTGCTCCGGAATCACTTCACAATCAACAATATTCGGAACGATATGTGAATCTAAACCTTCTGAAAAGTAAGGAGGACCATTCCACCAAAATTTTGAATTTATCAATTGATGCATTGTGACCCCTCTGGATACAAGGTCTGCGGGATTATCTTTCGATTTTATATAATGCCAATCCTTTACTTCACAACTTGATTGAATCTTGCTGACACGATTGGCCACCAATGCTGCACAGGCTGACCTAGGGTCCCTAGAGCCTTGAGGTTCTTATTCACCTCGTCATACATACTACGTAGACCTGAACTATTTTCCTCTAATACCGTTTTAACATTGAATAGAGCTTTGATATAATTGTTTACAATTAGTTTCTTGTTCTCCTACCTATCGTTCAACAAGGACCATGCAATTGAATAGATGGATGCGCAAACCTGAACTGAACTTATCAGCTGTGCAGGTTCTTGTTCTAATGATGATTTCAAACAATAAAATTGTTGAATGTCTGCTGGGTTTTCGTTGTCCGCAACAAGGGCAGTGAATGCATCTTTGAACTCCAGCCAATTTTCCAATGATCCATTGAACTTTGGCATAACAATAGTTGGCAATTTAACTGGTTGCGAGACCTGAGTATTTGAATTTTGTTGCGAAGTGTTAAATCTTTTTGAATGTCGATTATTATTGAATTAAGAAATGATTTGTTTGACATAAGCCACATTTCTAAAATATAAATCCTCAAACTTGTATGTCGCGGTATACATAGATTTACTGACACTTATCACTACACATACACTGAAGTTAGCCACCATACTAATAACTAAGATTATTCCGTAACTCAATAAGAGTATTATCACTATAAAGGGGGATTTCTCATGAGGGCCCATATCGTTTTCGAAACACGATGTAAATTTGTTCAGTTCCTTCATGGTGGAAATTTTCTTTCTCGATTTAATTCAGAAATCTGTGAAGCGTCCGGTGGCTATCCGCCAACTAATTGAATACAACTGTTGTGGACTGTAATAACTTGTACTTGTATATTTTTATTTGTTTATTGAACACTTGATACAACTACTTAGCATGTTACGATGTTGCTCGTATTGCTCTCTGTCTACGCATAGACAAGATAGATCTAATCTCACAGTCTGTGTTAATACTACTGGTGAAAAACCGCGAAGACGATACTTGATCCCCTCGCTTTGGTCTGGAGTGTTCTCGCAATTTCAGTCAGAATAAGACGGACGATTCCATCAGTACCGGGATGTAGTGCAGTAACTCTTCCAATTTTCCAGTATCCCACTGGAATGTTATCGTCCTTGATGACTACTAAACTACCAATATGTAGCAATTCACTGGAACACTTGTGCCATTTAACCCTGTGTTGTTGAAAATGGGTGGCGTATTCATTGTTCCAACGTTTCCAATTATGTTGTACAATCTGCTGCAGATGTTGAAACCTCCGTAATCTTTTTTCTGCTATTTGTACCAAGTTCGGCTCTAGTATTGCTGTCGTGGCTCGCCCAATTAGAAAATATCCGGGTGATAAAGGATTAAAATCATCGGGACTTGATGAGGGAGGACTGATAGGGCGGGAATTAAAAACGGATTCAATCTGTGCCGAAACAGTGCTGAACTCTTCATAATCTAAGATCGTATTATTTAACACTCGTTTCAGGTGAAATTTGAACGAAAGAACACCAGATTCCCATAATCCGCCAAAATTCGGTGCTTCAAGCTGCTCAACATTGAGTGTTCCTTCAAAGCGACCTTTACGTGCCGACTTGAAATTATTTATGAAACGTGAGCAATTCGCAGTTACTCTTATCAATTTTGAAAACGTAGAAAACCTTTCGAATATATCAAGAGTTTGTTGCCGGCTTGTAGAAGTATTGACAATAGCTCTTTGCTCCAGAATCACTTCACAATCAACAATATTAGAAACGATATGTGAATCTAAACCTTCTGAAAAGTAAGGAGGACCATTCCACCAAAATTTTGAATTTATCAATTGATGCATTGTGACCCCTCTGGATACAAGGTCAGCGGGATTATCTCTCGATTTTATATAATGCCAATCCTTTACTTCACAACTTGATTGCATCTTGCTGACACGATTGGCCACCAATGCTGCACAGGCTGACCTAGGGTCCCTAGAGCCTTGAGGTTCTTATTCACCTCGTCATACATACTACGTAGACCTGAACTATTTTCCTCTAATACCGGTTTAACATTGAATAGAGCTTTGATATAATTGTTTACAATTAGTTTCGTGTTCTCCTGCCTATCTTTCAGCAAGGACCATGCAATTGAATAGTTGGATGCGCAAACCTGAACTGAACTTATCAGCTGTGCAGGCTCTTGTTCTAATGTTGATTTCAAACAATAAAATTGTTGAATGTCTGCTGGGTTTTCGTTGTCCGCAACAAGGGCAGTGAATGCATCTTTGAACTCCAGCCAATTTTCCAATGATCCATTGAACTTTGGCATAACAATAGTTGGCAATCCAACTGGTTGCGAGACCTGAGTATTTGAATTCTGTTGCGAAGTGTTAAAACTTTTTGAATGTCGATTATTATTGAATTAAGAAATGATTTGTTTGACATAAGCCACATTTCTAAAATATAAATCCTCATACTTGTATGTCGCTGTATACATAGATTTACGACCACTTATCACTACACATACACTGAAGTTAGCCACCATACCAATAACTAATATTATTCCGTAACTCAATAAGAGTAATATCACTATAAAGGGGGATTTCTCATGCGGGCCCATTTCGTTTTCGAAACACGATGTAGATTTGTTCAGTTCCTTCACAGTGGAAATTTTCTTTCTCGATTTGATTCAGAAATCTGTGAAGCGTCCGGTAGCTATCCGCCAACTTATTGAATACAACTGTTGTGGACTGTAATAACTTGTACTTGTATATTTTTATTTGTTTATTGAACACTTGATACAACTAGTTAGCATGTTACGATGTTGCTCGTATTGCTCTCTGTCTACGCATAGACAAGATAGATCTGATCTCACAGTCTGTGTTAATACTACTGGTGAAAAACCGCGAAGACGATACTTGATCCCCTCGCTTTGGTCTGGGGTGTTCTCGCAATTTCAGTCAGAATAAGAGGGACGATTCCATCAGTACCGGGATGTAGTGCAGTAACTCTTCCAATTTTCCAGTATCCCACTGGGATGTTATCATCCTTGATGACTACTAAACTACCAATATGTAGCAATTCACTGGAACACTTGTGCCATTTAACCCTGTGTTGTTGACGATGGGTGGCGTATTCATTGTTCCAACGTTTCCAATTATGTTGTACAATCTGCTGCAGATGTTGAAACCTCCGTAAACTTTTTTCTGCTATTTGTACCAAGTTCGGCTCTGGTATTGCTGTCATGGCTCGCCCAATTAGAAAATATCCGGGTGATAAAGAATTAAAATCATCGGGACTTGATGAGGGAGGACTGATAGGGCGGGAATTAAAAACGGATTCAATCTGTGCCGAAACAGTGCTGAACTCTTCATAATCTAAGATCGTATTATTTAACACTCGTTTCAGGTGAAATTTGAAGGAACGAACACCAGATTCCCATAATCCGCCAAAATTCGGTGCTTCAAGCTGCTCAACATTGAGTGTTCCTTCAAAGCGACCTTTACGTGCCGACTTGGAATTATTTATGAAACGTGAGCAATCAGCATTTACTCTTTTCAATATTGAAAACATAGAAAACCTTTCGAATATATCAAGAGTTTGATGCCGGCTTGTAGAAGTATTGACAATAGCTCTTTGCTCCGGAATCACTTCACAATCAACAATATTCGGAACGATATGTGAATCTAAACCTTCTGAAAAGTAAGGAGGACCATTCCACCAAAATTTTGAATTTATCAATTGATGCATTGTGACCCCTCTGGATACAAGGTCAGCGGGATTATCTTTCGATTTTATATAATGCCAATCCTTTACTCACAACTTGATTGAATCTTGCTGACGCGATTGGCCACCAATGCTGCACAGGCTGACCTAGGGTCCCTAGAGCCTTGAGGTTCTTATTCACCTCGTCATACATACTACGTAGACCTGAACTATTTTCCTCTAATACCGGTTTAACATTGAATAGAGCTTTGATATAATTGTTTACAATTAGTTTCTTGTTCTCCTACCTATCTTTCAACAAGGACCATGCAATTGAATAGTTGGATGCGCAAACCTGAACTGAACTTATCAGCTGTGCAGGTTCTTGTTCTATTGATGATTTCAAACAATAAAATTGTTGAATGTCTGCTGGGTTTTCGTTGTCCGCAACAAGGGCAGTGAATGCATCTTTGAACTCCAGCCAATTTTCCAATGATCCATTGAACTTTGGCATAACAATAGTTGGCAATTTAACTGGTTGCGAGACCTGAGTATTTGAATTTTGTTGCGAAGTGTTAAAACTTTTTGAATGTCGATTATTATTGAATTAAGAAATGATTTGTTTGACATAAGCCACATTTCTAAAATATAAATCCTCAAACTTGTATGTCGCGGTATACATAGATTTACTGACACTTATCACTACACATACACTGAAGTTAGCCACCATACTAATAACTAAGATTATTCCGTAACTCAATAAGAGTATTATCACTATAAAGGGGGATTTCTCATGAGGGCCCATATCGTTTTCGAAACACGATGTAAATTTGTTGTTGTTGTTGAAAATGGGTGGCGTATTCATTGTTTCAACGTTTCCCATTATGTTGTACAATCTGCTGCAGATGTTGAAACCTCCGTAATCTATTTTCTGCTATTTGTACCAAGTTCTGCTCTGGGATTGCTGTCATGGCTCGCCCAATTAGAAAATATCCGGGTGATAAAGGATTAAAATCATCGGGACTTGATGAGGGAGGACTGATAGGGCGGGAATTAAAAACGGATTCAATCTGTGCCGAAACAGTGCTGAACTCTTCATAATCTAAGATCGTATTATTTAACACTCGTTTCAGGTGAAATTTGAAGGAACGAACACCAGATTCCCATAATCCGCCAAAATTCGGTGCTTCAAGCTGCTCAACATTGAGTGTTCCTTCAAAGCGACCTTTACGGGCCGACTTGGAATTATTTATTAAACGTGAGCAATTAGCATTTACTCTTTTCAATTTTGAAAACATAGAAAACCTTTCGAATATATCAAGAGTTTGTTGCCGGCTTGTAGAAGTATTGACAATAGCTCTTTGCTCCGGAATCACTTCACAATCAACAATATTCGGAACGATATGTGAATCTAAACCTTCTGAAAAGTAAGGAGGACCATTCCACCAAAATTTTGAATTTATCAATTGATGCATTGTGACCCCTCTGGATACAAGGTCTGCGGGATTATCTTTCGATTTTATATAATGCCAATCCTTTACTTCACAACTTGATTGAATCTTGCTGACACGATTGGCCACCAATGCTGCACAGGCTGACCTAGGGTCCCTAGAGCCTTGAGGTTCTTATTCACCTCGTCATACATACTACGTAGACCTGAACTATTTTCCTCTAATACCGGTTTAACATTGAATAGAGCTTTGATATAATTGTTTACAATTAGTTTCTTGTTCTCCTACCTATCTTTCAACAAGGACCATGCAATTGAATAGTTGGATGCGCAAACCTGAACTGAACTTATCAGCTGTGCAGGTTCTTGTTCTAATGATGATTTCAAACAATAAAATTGTTGAATGTCTGCTGGGTTTTCGTTGTCCGCAACAAGGGCAGTGAATGCATCTTTGAACTCCAGCCAATTTTCCAATGATCCATTGAACTTTGGCATAACAATAGTTGGCAATTTAACTGGTTGCGAGACCTGAGTATTTGAATTTTGTTGCGAAGTGTTAAAACTTTTTGAATGTCGATTATTATTGAATTAAGAAATGATTTGTTTGACATAAGCCACATTTCTAAAATATAAATCCTCAAACTTGTATGTCGCGGTATACAAAGATTTACTGACACTTATCACTACACATACACTGAAGTTAGCCACCATACTAATAACTAAGATTATTCCGTAACTCAATAAGAGTATTATCACTATAAAGGGGGATTTCTCATGAGGGCCCATATCGTTTTCGAAACACGATGTAAATTTGTTCAGTTCCTTCATGGTGGAAATTTTCTTTCTCGATTTAATTCAGAAATCTGTGAAGCGTCCGGTAGCTATCCGCCAACTTATTGAATACAACTGTTGTGGACTGTAATAACTTGTACTTGTATATTTTTATTTGTTTATTGAACACTTGATACAACTAGTTAGCATGTTACGATGTTGCTCGTATTGCTCTCTGTCTACGCATAGACAAGATAGATCTAATCTGACAGTCTGTGTTAATACTACTGGTGAAAAACCGCGAAGACGATACTTGATCCCCTCGCTTTGATCTGGAGTGTTCTCGCAATTTCAGTCAGAATAAGACGGACGATTCCATCAGTACCGGGATGTGGTGCAGTAACTCTTCCAATTTTCCAGTATCCCACTGGGATGTTATCGTCCTTGATGACTACTAAACTACCAATATGTGGCAATTCACTGGAACACTTGTGCCATTTAACCCTGTGTTGTTGAAAATGGGTGGCGTATTCATTGTTTCAACGTTTCCCATTATGTTGTACAATCTGCTGCAGATGTTGAAACCTCCGTAATCTATTTTCTGCTATTTGTACCAAGTTCTGCTCTGGGATTGCTGTCATGGCTCGCCCAATTAGAAAATATCCGGGTGATAAAGGATTAAAATCATCGGGACTTGATGAGGGAGGACTGATAGGGCGGGAATTAAAAACGGATTCAATCTGTGCCGAAACAGTGCTGAACTCTTCATAATCTAAGATCGTATTATTTAACACTCGTTTCAGGTGAAATTTGAAGGAACGAACACCAGATTCCCATAATCCGCCAAAATTCGGTGCTTCAAGCTGCTCAACATTGAGTGTTCCTTCAAAGCGACCTTTACGGGCCGACTTGGAATTATTTATGAAACGTGAGCAATTAGCATTTACTCTTTTCAATTTTGAAAACATAGAAAACCTTTCGAATATATCAAGAGTTTGTTGCCGGCTTGTAGAAGTATTGACAATAGCTCTTTGTTCCGGAATCACTTCACAATCAACAATATTCGGAACGATATGTGAATCTAAACCTTCTGAAAAGTAAGGAGGACCATTCCACCAAAATTTTGAATTTATCAATTGATGCATTGTGACCCCTCTGGATACAAGGTCTGCGGGATTATCTTTCGATTTTATATAATGCCAATCCTTTACTTCACAACTTGATTGAATCTTGCTGACACGATTGGCCACCAATGCTGCACAGGCTGACCTAGGGTCCCTAGAGCCTTGAGGTTCTTATTCACCTCGTCATACATACTACGTAGACCTGAACTATTTTCCTCTAATACCGGTTTAACATTGAATAGAGCTTTGATATAATTGTTTACAATTAGTTTCTTGTTCTCCTACCTATCTTTCAACAAGGACCATGCAATTGAATAATTGGATGCGCAAACCTGAACTGAACTTATCAGCTGTGCAGGTTCTTGTTCTAATGATGATTTCAAACAATAAAATTGTTGAATGTCTGCTGGGTTTTCGTTGTCCGCAACAAGGGCAGTGAATGCATCTTTGAACTCCAGCCAATTTTCCAATGATCCATTGAACTTTGGCATAACAATAGTTGGCAATTTAACTGGTTGCGAGACCTGAGTATTTGAATTTTGTTGCGAAGTGTTAAAACTTTTTGAATGTCGATTATTATTGAATTAAGAAATGATTTGTTTGACATAAGCCACATTTCTAAAATATAAATCCTCAAACTTGTATGTCGCGGTATACATAGATTTACGACCACTTATCACTACACATACACTGAAGTTAGCCACCATACCAATAACTAAGATTATTCCGTAACTCAATAAGAGTTATATCACTATAAAGGGGGATTTCTCATGCGGGCCCATATCGTTTTCGAAACACGATGTAGAATTGTTCAGTTCCTTCATGGTGGAAATTTTCTTTCCCGATTTAATTCAGAAATCTGTGAAGCGTCCGGTAGCTATCCGCCAACTTATTGAATACAACTGTTGTGGACTGTAATAACTTGTACTTGTATATTTTTATTTGTTTATTGAACACTTGATACAACTAGTTAGCATGTTACGATGTTGCTCGTATTGCTCTCTGTCTACGCATAGACAAGATAGATCTAATCTCACAGTCTGTGTTAATACTACTTGTGAAAAACCGCGAAGACGATACTTGATTCCCTCGCTTTGGTCTGGAGTGTTCTCGCAATTTCAGTCAGAATAAGACGGACGATTCCATCAGAACCGGGATGTAGTGCAGTCACTCTTCCAATTTTCCAGTATCCCACTGGGATGTTATCGTCCTTGATGACTACTAAACTACCAATATGTAGCAATTCACTGGAACACTTGTGCCATTTAACCCTGTGTTGTTGATTATGGGTGGCGTATTCATTGTTCCAACGTTTCCAATTATGTTGTACAATCTGCTGCAGATGTTGAAACCTCCGTAATCTATTTTTTGCTATTTGTACCAAGTTCTGCTCTGGGAGTGCTGTCATGGCTCGCCCAATTAGAAAATATCCGGGTGATAAAGGATTAAAATCATCGGGACTTGATGAGGGTGGACTGATAGGGCGGGAATTAAAAACGGATTCAATCTGTGCCGAAACAGTGCTGAACTCTTCATAATCTAAGATCGTATTATTTAACACTCGTTTCAGGTGAAATTTGAAGGAACGAACACCAGATTCCCATAATCCGCCAAAATTCGGTGCTTCAAGCTGCTCAACATTGAGTGTTCCTTCAAAGCGACCTTTACGTGCCGACTTGGAATTATTTATGAAACGTGAGCAATTAGCATTTACTCTTTTCAATTTTGAAAACGTAGAAAACCTTTCGAATATATCAAGAGTTTGTTGCCGGCTTGTAGAAGTATTGACAATAGCTCTTTGCTCCGGAATCACTTCACAATCAACAATATTCGGAACGATATGTGAATCTAAACCTTCTGAAAAGTAAGGAGGACCATTCCACCAAAATTTTGAATTTATCAATTGATGCATTGTGACCCCTCTGGATACAAGGTCAGCGGGATTATCTTTCGATTTTATATAATGCCAATCCTTTACTTCACAACTTCATTGAATCTTGCTGACACGATTGGCCACCAATGCTGCACAGGCTGACCTAGGGTCCCTAGAGCCTTGAGGTTCTTATTCACCTCGTCATACATACTACGTAGACCTGAACTATTTTCCTCTAATACCGGTTCAACATTGAATAGAGCTTTGATATAATTGTTTACAATTAGTTTCTTGTTCTCCTACCTATCTTTCAACAAGGACCATGCAATTGAATAGTTGGATGCGCAAACCTGAACTGAACTTATCAGCTGTGCAGGCTCTTGTTCTAATGATGATTTCAAACAATAAAATTGTTGAATGTCTGCTGGCTTTTCGTTGTCCGCAACAAGGGCAGTGAATGCATCTTTGAACTCCAGCCAATTTTCCAATGATCCATTGAACTTTGGCATAACAATAGTTGGCAATTTAACTGGTTGCGAGACCTGAGTATTTGAATTTTGTTGCGAAGTGTTAAAACTTTTTGAATGTCGATTATTATTGAATTAAGAAATGATTTGTTTGACATAAGCCACATTTCTAAAATATAAATCCTCAAACTTGTATGTCGCGGTATACATAGATTTACTGACACTTATCACTACACATACACTGAAGTTAGCCACCATACTAATAACTAAGATTATTCCGTAACTCAATAAGAGTATTATCACTATAAAGGGGGATTTCTCATGAGGGCCCATATCGTTTTCGAAACACGATGTAAATTTGTTCAGTTCCTTCATGGTGGAAATTTTCTTTCTCGATTTAATTCAGAAATCTGTGAAGCGTCCGGTAGCTATCCGCCAACTTATTGAATACAACTGTTGTGGACTGTAATAACTTGTACTTGTATATTTTTATTTGTTTATTGAACACTTGATACAACTAGTTAGCATGTTACGATGTTGCTCGTATTGCTCTCTGTCTACGCATAGACAAGATAGATCTAATCTGACAGTCTGTGTTAATACTACTGGTGAAAAACCGCGAAGACGATACTTGATCCCCTCGCTTTGATCTGGAGTGTTCTCGCAATTTCAGTCAGAATAAGACGGACGATTCCATCAGTACCGGGATGTGGTGCAGTAACTCTTCCAATTTTCCAGTATCCCACTGGGATGTTATCGTCCTTGATGACTACTAAACTACCAATATGTGGCAATTCACTGGAACACTTGTGCCATTTAACCCTGTGTTGTTGAAAATGGGTGGCGTATTCATTGTTTCAACGTTTCCCATTATGTTGTACAATCTGCTGCAGATGTTGAAACCTCCGTAATCTATTTTCTGCTATTTGTACCAAGTTCTGCTCTGGGATTGCTGTCATGGCTCGCCCAATTAGAAAATATCCGGGTGATAAAGGATTAAAATCATCGGGACTTGATGAGGGAGGACTGATAGGGCGGGAATTAAAAACGGATTCAATCTGTGCCGAAACAGTGCTGAACTCTTCATAATCTAAGATCGTATTATTTAACACTCGTTTCAGGTGAAATTTGAAGGAACGAACACCAGATTCCCATAATCCGCCAAAATTCGGTGCTTCAAACTGCTCAACATTGAGTGTTCCTTCAAAGCGACCTTTACGGGCCGACTTGGAACTATTTATGAAACGTGAGCAATTAGCATTTACTCTTTTCAATTTTGAAAACATAGAAAACCTTTCGAATATATCAAGAGTTTGTTGCCGGCTTGTAGAAGTATTGACAATAGCTCTTTGTTCCGGAATCACTTCACAATCAACAATATTCGGAACGATATGTGAATCTAAACCTTCTGAAAAGTAAGGAGGACCATTCCACCAAAATTTTGAATTTATCAATTGATGCATTGTGACCCCTCTGGATACAAGGTCTGCGGGATTATCTTTCGATTTTATATAATGCCAATCCTTTACTTCACAACTTGATTGAATCTTGCTGACACGATTGGCCACCAATGCTGCACAGGCTGACCTAGGGTCCCTAGAGCCTTGAGGTTCTTATTCACCTCGTCATACATACTACGTAGACCTGAACTATTTTCCTCTAATACCGGTTTAACATTGAATAGAGCTTTGATATAATTGTTTACAATTAGTTTCTTGTTCTCCTACCTATCTTTCAACAAGGACCATGCAATTGAATAGTTGGATGCGCAAACCTGAACTGAACTTATCAGCTGTGCAGGTTCTTGTTCTAATGATGATTTCAAACAATAAAATTGTTGAATGTCTGCTGGGTTTTCGTTGTCCGCAACAAGGGCAGTGAATGCATCTTTGAACTCCAGCCAATTTTCCAATGATCCATTGAACTTTGGCATAACAATAGTTGGCAATTTAACTGGTTGCGAGACCTGAGTATTTGAATTTTGTTGCGAAGTGTTAAAACTTTCTGAATGTCGATTATTATTGAATTAAGGAATGATTTGTTTGACATAAGCCACATTTCTAAAATATAAATCCTCAAACTTGTATGTCGCGGTATACATAGATTTACGACCACTTATCACTACACATACACTGAAGTTAGCCACCATACCAATAACTAAGATTATTCCGTAACTCAATAAGAGTAATATCACTATAAAGGGGGATTTCTCATGCGGGCCCATATCGTTTTCGAAACACGATGTAGAATTGTTCAGTTCCTCCATGGTGAAAATTTTCTTTCCCGATTTAATTCAGAAATCTGTGAAGCGTCCGGTAGCTATCCGCCAACTTATTGAATACAACTGTTGTGGACTGTAATAACTTGTACTTGTATAATGTATTTTTATTTGTTTATTGAACACTTGATACAACTAGTTAGCATGTTACGATGTTGCTCGTATTGCTCTCTGTCTACGCATAGACAAGATAGATCTAATCTCACAGTCTGTGTTAATACTACTTGTGAAAAACCGCGAAGACGATACTTGATCCCCTCGCTTTGGTCTGGAGTGTTCTCGCAATTTCAGTCAGAATAAGACGGACGATTCCATCAGAACCGGGATGTAGTGCAGTAACTCTTCCAATTTTCCAGTATCCCACTGGGATGTTATCGTCCTTGATGACTACTAAACTACCAATATGTAGCAATTCACTGGAACACTTGTGCCATTTAACCCTGTGTTGTTGAATATGGGTGGCGTATTCATTGTTCCAACGTTTCCAATTATGTTGTACAATCTGCTGCAGATGTTGAAACCTCCGTAATCTATTTTTTGCTATTTGTACCAAGTTCTGCTCTGGGATTGCTGTCATGGCTCGCCCAATTAGAAAATATCCGGGTGATAAAGGATTAAAATCATCGGGACTTGATGAGGGAGGACTGATAGGGCGGGAATTAAAAACGGATTCAATCTGTGCCGAAACAGTGCTGAACTCTTCATAATCTAAGATCGTATTATTTAACACTCGTTTCAGGTGAAATTTGAAGGAACGAACACCAGATTCCCATAATCCGCCAAAATTCGGTGCTTCAAGCTGCTCAACATTGAGTGTTCCTTCAAAGCGACCTTTACGTGCCGACTTGGAATTATTTATGAAACGTGAGCTATTAGCATTTACTCTTTTCAATTTTGAAAACGTAGAAAACCTTTCGAATATATCAAGAGTTTGTTGCCGGCTTGTAGAAGTATTGACAATAGCTCTTTGCTCCGGAATCACTTCACAATCAACAATATTCGGAACGATATGTGAATCTAAACCTTCTGAAAAGTAAGGAGGACCATTCCACCAAAATTTTGAATTTATCAATTGATGCATTGTGACCCCTCTGGATACAAGGTCAGCGGGATTATCTTTCGATTTTATATAATGCCAATCCTTTACTTCACAACTTCATTGAATCTTGCTGACACGATTGGCCACCAATGCTGCACAGGCTGACCTAGGGTCCCTAGAGCCTTGAGGTTCTTATTCACCTCGTCATACATACTACGTAGACCTGAACTATTTTCCTCTAATACCGGTTCAACATTGAATAGAGCTTTGATATAATTGTTTACAATTAGATTCTTGTTCTCCTACCTATCTTTCAACAAGGACCATGCAATTGAATAGTTGGATGCGCAAACCTGAACTGAACTTATCAGCTGTGCAGGCTCTTGTTCTAATGATGATTTCAAACAATAAAATTGTTGAATGTCTGCTGGCTTTTCGTTGTCCGCAACAAGGGCAGTGAATGCATCTTTGAACTCCAGCCAATTTTCCAATGATCCATTGAACTTTGGCATAACAATAGTTGGCAATTCAACTGGTTGCGAGACCTGAGTATTTGAATTTTGTTGCGAAGTGTTAAAACTTTTTGAATGTCGATTATTATTGAATTAAGAAATGATTTGTTTGACATAAGCCACATTTCTGTAATATAAATCCTCAAACTTGTATGTCGCGGTATACATAGATTTACGACCACTTATCACTACACATACACTGAAGTTATCCACCATACCAATAACTAATATTATTCCGTAACTCAATAAGAGTAATATCACTATAAAGGGGGATTTCTCATGCGGGCCCATATCGTTTTCGAAACACGATGTAGAATTGTTCAGTTCCTTCATGGTGGAAATTTTCTTTCTCGATTTAATTCAGAAATCTGTGAAGCGTCCGGTGGCTATCCGCCAACTAATTGAATACAACTGTTGTGGACTGTAATAACTTGTACTTGTATATTTTTATTTGTTTATTGAACACTTGATACAACTACTTAGCATGTTACGATGTTGCTCGTATTGCTCTCTGTCTACGCATAGACAAGATAGATCTAATCTCACAGTCTGTGTTAATACTACTGGTGAAAAACCGCGAAGACGATACTTGATCCCCTCGCTTTGGTCTGGAGTGTTCTCGCAATTTCAGTCAGAATAAGACGGACGATTCCATCAGTACCGGGATGTAGTGCAGTAACTCTTCCAATTTTCCAGTATCCCACTGGAATGTTATCGTCCTTGATGACTACTAAACTACCAATATGTAGCAATTCACTGGAACACTTGTGCCATTTAACCTTGTGTTGTTGAAAATGGGTGGCGTATTCATTGTTCCAACGTTTCCAATTATGTTGTACAATCTGCTGCAGATGTTGAAACCTCCGTAATCTTTTTTCTGCTATTTGTACCAAGTTCGGCTCTGGTATTGCTGTCGTGGCTCGCCCAATTAGAAAATATCCGGGTGATAAAGGATTAAAATCATCGGGACTTGATGAGGGAGGACTGATAGGGCGGGAATTAAAAACGGATTCAATCTGTGCCGAAACAGTGCTGAACTCTTCATAATCTAAGATCGTATTATTTAACACTCGTTTCAGGTGAAATTTGAACGAAAGAACACCAGATTCCCATAATCCGCCAAAATTCGGTGCTTCAAGCTGCTCAACATTGAGTGTTCCTTCAAAGCGACCTTTACGTGCCGACTTGGAATTATTTATGAAACGTGAGCATTTAGCAGTTACTCTCTTCAATTTTGAAAACATAGAAAACCTTTCGAATATATCAAGAGTTTGTTGCCGGCTTGTAGAAGTGTTGACAATAGCTCTTTGCTCCGGAATCACTTCACAATCAACAATATTCGAAACGATATGTGAATCTAAACCTTCTGAAAAGTAAGGAGGACCATTCCACCAAAATTTTGAATTTATCAATTGATGCATTGTGACCCCTCTGGATACACGGTCAGCGGGATTATCTTTCGATTTTATATAATGCCAATCCTTAACTTCACAACTCGATTGAATCTTGCTGACGCGATTGGCCACCAATGCTGCACAGGCTGACCTAGGGTCCCTAGAGCCTTGAGGTTCTTATTCACCTCGTCATACATACTACGTAGACCTGAACTATTTTCCTCTAATACCGGTTTAACATTGAATAGAGCTTTGATATAATTGTTTACAATTAGTTTCTTGTTCTTCTACCTATCTTTCAACAAGGACCATGCAATTGAATAGTTGGATGCGCAAACCTGAACTGAATTTATCAGCTGTGCAGGCTCTTGTTCTAATGATGATTTCAAACAATGAAATTTTTGAATGCCTGCTGCGTTTTCGTTGTTCGCAACAAGGGCAGTGAAGGCATCTTTGAACCCCAGCCAATTTTCCAATGTTCCATTGAACTTTGGCATAACAATAGTTGGCAATTTAACTGGTTGCGAGACCTGAGTATTTGAATTTTGTTGCGAAGTGTTAAAACTTCTTGAATGTCGATTATTATTGAATTCGGAAATAATTTGTTTGACATAAGCCACATTTCTAAAATATAAATCCTCAAATTGTTCACAGTCTGATTCTTCATCAGAGTTTTCTTCTGAACCTTCAATTTCACCTTGAATTTCATTGAACTTATCTAAAAGTGGTTCTATTTTTGATAAGCGAATTCCTAATTGCATGTTGGCGCAAGATCATTCAGCTGAGAAGCATCTACTGAATTGATAAAGGTTTCGAACCTTGATAATTTCTCTTCGATTTGAAGACGTTTTTGTTTGCGTTTGGTAATGTTCATCTTAATTAATTTTGAATTGTTCAACAATGAATAAATGGCTTGGGACAAGGAAGTGGTAAAAAAGGATGGACTCACAGTTTTCCTGGAATATGTGCTACGAACTCCTGATTCCTGGAATCGCTGGTATTGTACTGAGGAATAGAATGTGCTATGTTATAACTCTGGAACATCTGCGATGCACCTGCTGCTTGCTCAATTGGCGGCAAAATTGACACTGACCTATTTTACGATTGTTTTCACTTGATTTACTGGTTAATGCGGTTCGAATGATTTATTGAAACTGATCACTACACATTCACTCAAGTTAGCCACCATACCAATAACTACGATTATTCCGTTACTCAGTAAGAGTAATATCACTTTAAAGGGGGATTTCTCATGCGGGCCCAAATCGTTTTCTGAACACGATGTTAAATTGTTCAGTTCCTTCATGCTGAAAATTTTGTTCCCCGATTCAAATCGGAAATCTGTAAAGCGCGCGGTTGCTATCCGCCCACTTGTTGAATACAACTGATGTGGACTGTAATAACTTGTACTTGTATATTTTTATTTGTTTATTGAACACTTCATTCAACTAGCTACGATGTTACTCGTATTACTCTCTGTCTACACATTGACAAGATAGATCTAATCTCACAGTCTGTGTTAATACTACTGGTGAAAAACCGCGAAGACGATACTTGATCCCCTCTCCTTGGTCTGGAGTGTTCTCGCACTTTCAGTCAGAATAAGGTGCGGTTGCCGCGACATACGTCATAACATGGCGCCCGCCTTGAAATGACAAGGTTATTTCAATAATGATATCAAGTGCTTCTATCGGTAGTATACAGATTTTTGTCACTGGTCTCTTGAAGTCGGCAGTGCTGCCTGAGCACCTAACACTCACTCCACGGACGATCCCATCAGTACCTGGATGTAGTGCAGTAACTCTTCAAATTTTCCAGCATCCCACTGGGATGTTATCTTCCTTGATGACTAGTAAACTACCAATGTGAAGCAATACACTAGAACACTTGTACCATTTAACCCTGTGTTGAAGATTGGTGACGTATTCATTGTTCCAACGTTTCCAACAATGTTGTACAATCTGCTGCAGATGTTGAAACCTCCGTATTTTTTCGCTCTCATGAGTTTGTCCGACTAACATCGTGCCGCTTGCGTCTGTTTCAGAAGGGAATTCTTCCGCTGGAACTTCGCGAGCACCTGAGCATGGGGACACTGTTTGTGCTGCGATGCCGGCTTGTTCATTTGTGGGAGACGTTTGGAATTTCGCCTCTATATGGAGCAATGTATTATGTTTCTGTTTACAACTCTTGCAATTCGATTTTACGCATTCATTTGTGGAATGCTTTGCACTCAAGCAATTGTGTGATAATTTTAATTTTGTTACTTTTGTGATTCTATCCTCCACGCAAAGATTTTTAAACGAATCGCAATTGTAGATTGCATGACATTGTTTACGAAAATAACATGAGAATTCAAATGTAGATGTTAGCGTGTTTCCTTTGTTCTGGTTAAATGAAAAACTAGATGTCTTATTGGCACTGTTGATACCAGTTTGTGAATCAAATATTTTCAATTGTTTTTCAGAAGAATTGTCTAGCCTTTCCAGTAACTCACATTTTGTCTTGAGAAATATTCGCATATCTTTCATTGTAGGAAGTTCACTGTAATGTATCGATTTCGGATATTAACAATATATCAATCTGTGTTTCTATATGTTTATTATAACTATCTTACAACTTGTTACTTAGACTGCTTCCTTACCGCTACTGCCTATCTTTACATGCTATATACGCAAGTACCTTGAAAGACATGCGTACTACAAATATGACATTCACCACTATGTTTGAAAGATTCTTCTCTTTTCGTTGAAGAATCAAATTCAGTCGACAAAATAAGAACAACTAGAGAGTCCCAAAGCTGCACAGGCTGACCTAGGGTCTCTAGAGCCTTGAGGTTCTTATTCACCTTGTCATACATACTACGTAGACCTGAACTATTTTCCTCTATTACCGGTTTAACATTGAATAGAGGTTTGATATTATTGTCTACAATAAGTTTCTTGTTCTCGTACCCATCTTTCAACAAGGACCATGCAATTGAACAGTTGGATGCGCAAACCCGAACTGAACTTATCAGCTGTGCAGGCTCTTATTCTAATGATGATTTCAAATAATAAACTTTTTGAATGTCCGCTGCGTTTTCGTTGTTCGCAACAAGGACAGTGAATGCATCTTAGAGCTCCAGCCAATTTTCCAGTAATCCATTGAAGTTTGGCATTACAATAGTTGTAAATTAAACTCGTTGTGAGACCTGAGTATTTGAATTTTGTTGCGAAATGTTGAAACTTCTAGAATGTCGATTATTATTGAATGCGGAAATAATTTGTTTGACATAAGCCACATTTCTAAAATATGAACCCTCAAATTGTTCATAGACTGATTCTTCATCAGAGTTTTCTTCTGAACGTTCAATTTCACCTTGAATTTCATTGAACTTATCTAAAATTGGTTCTTTTTTTGATAAGCGAATTTCTAATTGCATGATGGCAAGATCATTTAGCTGAGAAGCATCTACTGAATTGATATAGGTTTCGAATCTTGATAATTTCTCTTCAATTCGAAGACGTTTTTGTTTGAGTTTGGTAATATCCATCTTAATTAGTTTTGAATTGTTCAACAGTGAATAAATGGCTTGAGACAAGGAAATGGAAAAAAGGACGGACTCACAGTTTTCCTGGAATATGTGCTGCGAACTCCTGGTTCCTTGAATCGCTGGTATTGTATTGAATAGAATGTGCGATATTATAACTCTGGAACATCTGCGATGTACCTGCTCCTTGCTGAATTGGCGGCAAGATTGAAACTGACCAATTTTATGATTGTTTTCACTTGATTTACTGGTTTATGCAGTTCGAATGACCAAATTTATGTTGTGGACTGTAATAACTTGTATGTCGGGGTATACATAGTTTTATTACTATAGATCACTACACATACACTCAAATTAGCCACCATACCAATAACTAAGATTATTCTGTAACTCAGTAATGGCTTATGCAAATAGAGTGCACCGCTTCACTACACCATTGGCCGGACGCTTTTTTATTCCAAACCGCAAGTACTAATTTAGAAGGTGCTGCGAGGCACTGGTTGAGAGGAAGAAGCAGCGATATCAAAGACTGGGTGACGTTGAAAGCTGCCTTCACAAAAACATTCATCTCTCATCGGAACAAGACAGAATGTTGGGAGAAGATGACTGATAGAATTCAAGGTAATAGAGAAAATACCCTTTTTTCTTCCACGAAAAAGTTTCATTATGCGGAGAACTTGATCTTTCTTTCAAAGAAATCAAGGAGAAAGTTATGGGTCTCAATTCCAAGGACATGAGTAATTTTCTTTTATCGAAATTCCACAAGGATGAAGATGAGTTATTCCAAGACATCCTAATTACGAGAGAGTCAATAACTCACGAAGAGGAAGGATCCTAGAGAAAAAAAAATTCAGATCGAATGAAAGAGTTGAAAGGAGACACCAAGAAATCCAACAAGAATGATCTACGATGTTATAATTGCAACGAAGTTGGTCATGGCTTAGCACAATGCAAAAAACCAAAGCGACCTAGAGGTTCCTGTTTCAAATGTGGTTCAACCAATCATATGAGAAACAATTGCCCGGAAGTTAATCAACAAAGGTCACAGTCTAACACAAGTCCCCAACCAACAGTTGAAAGAACTGTCAACCTACTTGCAGAACAGAAGAAGAAAGATGCTTACCTCGTACCTCTGAACCTGCAGCATCAAGGGGAAGAAACACAGGGAGAAATCCAGGTACAGGCATGTCTAGATACAGAAAGCCCAATTAGCCTTTTAAATGTTTAGGTTATATCACAATATACTGAAGTACGTCTAGATGAGATAGGGAATTATGTTGGAGTGAATGGATCAGAATGAACCATTTCGGGGATATTCCAGGGAACAGTTAAACTTTAAAATACTATTATTCCTATTCAATTTCATATCGTTCCAAAAAAAAAATATCATGTCTTAAGCTGCACTCTTAGGTAGAGACTTTACTAATTTAGATAATATCCAAATTATTATTGATAATGAATTGAAAATTTCCAATAGTCAGCAGAATTCCTATAAAAAAAAAGTCGCTTCATTAACTTCTAATGAAAACATTGATGTTGTTTCGAGTATAATGTTGATTTATGTAGGTGAGGAACTGAATAAGAATGATGTTGATATCAATATAAATCAAAATTTATCATATGATATTGTTTACAAGTTGCAAGGATTGTATCAAAATGAATATGTAGAGAAATTTGGCACAGATTTTGTAGATCACAATTTTAAAATGTCGATAAGGTTAAAGCATTCCGAACCAATTTGTTTCCGTCCGAGAAGACTGTCATATATTGAAAAAGAAAAGTTAGGTGAAATTTCAGAAAAACTCTTAACTGAGGGAATTATTAGACCAAGTCAGTCAGTCCCTATATGCCCCAGCTATTGTTCTTGTAAAAAGCGCTGCCAATTTTACACAAGGTTTATTATTTTCTCAGTTAAGTAACCCAATACCATTGATATCTCAAATGAAACTTATACAGCGTGTCAAGAATGTAACATTACTCGTCAATAATAAGTCTATGAAGAACTATTAAGGAATATCCTCGCACCCGTCGATTTTGATTTCGAAACCAAATTATCCTGTGCTTCTTTGAATTTGATACTTCTCAGTTCACTACTTTATTTTTTTTAACTGGAAATATATGGATTATGATACATCCAATGAAAGGTAATTTGATTACTTATTCAGCGATGTGGCTTGAAGTAGAATTGCTTGTGCTGTTTTTCATTGAAAAATTAGGAAATGATTCTGAATTTTCAGTTAGGTGGGTACTGTAATCAGACCATTATTCTTTCATTAATTAATAATGATAATAATAATATATTTATGCAATCAGAAGCTTGTTAAAATACAATAGGGTTGGTTCCGTAGAAACAGAATACGTAACTCAAAACAATTCACTTTTACAAAAATCAAAAAAGTCAACAATTGCATTATGCAAAGTAATTTTGAAAACTTTCAAGTTGGATGTCTTCCTAAACCCTTGGGATAGAACATTAAATAGACTTAGGCTCATGTACAATCGCGTTTTTTCTATTTAGGTTAAAGAGTGACGTGAGTACAAGTATGTGTATCTGTGCGCCTAGTGCTGGTACAGTTTAAATATTGTTGGAAGTACCTTCAGGAAAACTAGTACTCTATAAACGTATAGACCACATGATGTTAAAAATTCGTTTTCTTTAGAATGCCCTCTACTAGTTTCTATAAAACCTAACTTCAGTATAATTCCCAACATGAATGTTTGCCTTACCTTATTACTAAGGGAAATTCTCGAACCCATGGATTTGTAATTTAAATTGAATTAATACTTTACTTTCATTTTCGTTAACATAACTGAATTGGTCATCGAACCTTTGATGCGATATATCCCATGCATATATTCCAAAAAAAAAAAAACTGTTGAGGTTAAAGGGTATAAACCCCCAACTTTGAAACTGCGTGCATTTCTCAAACTTCTATGATAGAAATAGAAATGAAAATAGGGAAATTCTCGAATTCATGGATCTGTAATTTATATTGAACTAATAATTAACGTTCATTTTCGTTCACATAACTGATTTGGTCATCGAATGACCTTTTATGCGATATATCATGTGCAATATCTTCCCGAAAAAAAAACAGTTGAGGTTTGAGGGTATAAACCCCCAACTCTGAAACAGCATGCATTTTTCAAACTTCGAAAATAGAAATCGGCGGGAGGAGGATATCTCTCAATATTTATTATTTTAAGAATAAGAGTCTGACACCAATCACAAATTGTTAATTTTCTAATGAAAAAATTGCTTAGCAAATTTTTTTTTAGTCACGCCACTCACTATGCAATGGAATGTACTTCCATTTGATATATCACAATCCATATATCACTATTTGAAAAAAAAAACAGTATGGGTGTGTCGAGCGTAAAGGGTGGGACATTTCGAAGTCAAAAAGCATAGGGAGACCTGCTTTCGGAATTACAAATTCTTTTTTTATTCAAATCGCTGAGTAGGTTATCAAATTACCTTTCATTTGATGTATCACAACCCATATATTCCAATTTGAAAAAATAAAGTAATGGACTGTGGGGCGTTGGGGGTGAGAAATATGAAATTCAAAGAAACACAGCATAAATTGCTTTCGGAATTCAAAATCGACAGGTGCGAAGATTTTCTCTTCGTTCAAAAATTATTGACGAGTTCCGTTACTTTCTGGTACGCTGTATACTATTCATAACTCATTGGTTTTTCACCCCATAATTTCCAGCGTTTTTCTTTATACCTCAGGAACTACTAGTCGGAAATCATTCGGGTGAAAATTTTTAGGTTGAGTGATGCGACAATAATAAATATTGAAAGTTTCATGACAATTAGGTAGTAAGTTTCTGAAAAAAATTTTTTTCCCTCCAACCCCCAATTTTGAGCCCCTTAGGTACACCGATCTTGCCGAAAAGCTTGGAGGATCAATGCCGAGTGACACACAATTTTTCCTTCAAGTTTCGCGGACTTCGGTTCAGTACTTTTAGAGAAGAGCCTCGGACAACGGACGGTGGACGGCGGACGGTGGATGGCGGACGGACGGATTTTTGTATTCGGTTATTCAAATCTACATACTCCAAAACGTAAACCGTGAAATTTTCAGGGGGGGTTGAAATTTTTTTTGTTGGTCGATCATCAAGGTTTACTATTTGGTTTTATCAAATAATAATCCAAAAACGAAATAGCGATGAGCTACGTTTATGCATTGATTATAGAGAGCACAACAAAATCACTATTAAGAATAATTTTCCTACTCCATTGATAGAAGTTCTATTGGATTTGTTGAAAGACAAGAATTATTTCACTTCGCTAGATTTGAAGAATGGATTTCATCACATAAAAATGGATGAAGCATCAATACAGTATTCATCGTTTGTAACTATCCTAGGTCAGTTTGAGTATGTTTTCATGCCTTTTGGTCTTACGGATGCACCAAGAACATTTCAACGCTTTCTCACAAAATTTTTGAACCACTTATTAGGTCTCACAAGATTTTAATTCATATAGATGATCTTCTGATTGCAACGAAAGATATAGAAGAACATTTCGAAATATTATTTCAAGTATTTACTTTACTTCGGCAATACAAGCTTAAATTAAGGCTTGACAAGTGTCATTTAATGGAGAATGAAAGCAGTAAGTTAGGATACACAGTAAATAAAACTGGCATTCAACTAGTTAAAAGCGACGTTCAAGCAATTTTGGAATACCCAGTTCCACGTTCAACCAAAGAAGTACATCGGTTCATTGGTATCGCCAGTTATTTGAGTAAGTTCATAAAGAATTTTTCGATTACTGCTAAACCTTTATACAATTCAATCAGAAAAAACACCCCTTTCAAGTTTGAATCTGAAGAACTACAAGCTTTTGAAACTTTGAAATCAACTTTATCAGAACATCCAGTTCTAGCAATTTATAGTCCCTGTTCTGAAACACAGTTACACTGTGATGCGAGCTCTGTAGGGTTTGGAGCAATATTGTTACAAAAACAGAAAGATTCGAAATTCCGTCCAGTATTTTATTTCAGTCAACGTACAACTCCTACCGAGTCAAAGAATCATAGCTTTGAGTTGGAAACTTTATGTGTAGTTTATGCTATAAAAAGGTTTCACGTTTATCTATCTGGCATCAAGTTCAAAATTGTAATCGACCTTGATAGCTTTAGATTAGTCCTAAATAAACAAGAAATTAATCCGCGCATTGCATGTTGGGCATTATTTCTTCAATCGTATGATTATAAGATTGAGCATCGAGCAGGCAAGCGCATGGCTCATGCTGTGCACTAAGTAGAATAACGAGTATCATGATTTTGGAAGAGAATACCTTGGATGATAATCTTTCAATAGCTCAAGGTAGAGATCCGGTTATTTCTTAAATTGAAGAGCAACTTCTTGTAGCCGAAGATAAGAATTTTGAACTACATAATGTTCTTGTTTATCGAAAGATGAAGAGTCAAAATAAAATTTTGTTTTATGTTCCAATGTCTATGGAAAACCAAATAATGCTCAATTGTCATGACTCCTTAGGACACATAGGTATTGACAAAACCTGCGAATATCTTCTCCGAGTTTATTGGTTTCCTGATGTTAAAAGAAAAGTAACTAACTACATTAAAAATTGCTTGAAATGCATTGTTTATTCCTCAAAAGCTGGAAAAACAGAGGGTGAATTGCATAATATTCCAAATGATGTTAAGCCTTTTGAAACCTTACATATCGATCATTACGGACCATTGGAAAAATCTTCCACTGGTAAACGTTTTATTTTTGAAATTATTGATGGATTCACGAAGTTTGTAAAATGATGTCAAGTCCACAAATACTACTGAGTGTGTTAATAAGCTGAAGGATTATTTCAATAATATTAGTAGACCTATCAGAATAATTTCTGATAGAGGTTCTGCATTTACATCAAATGAGTTGAATAATTTTCTTAAAAATGATACTATAGTTCACGTTAAAATTGCAACACATTCTCCACAGGCAAATGGTCAGATTGAACGCATAAATCGCGTTTTGACACCAATGTTAGCTAAATCAAGTGATTTGAAAAACAAATGGAGTAAATACTTACCTTTTGTTGAATTTGCTATTAATAATTCCTTTTGTCGATCAATTGATACTTCTCCAGCTAAATTACTTTCTGGTGTGAATTAACGTGGTTCTGATGAAATCAGATCTTATTGAGAAGACGAGGTGAAGTTAGAAGAAAGAAACTTGAAGCTACTGCGTCAAGAAGCTGAGCTTGAGAATGAAAAAGTTCAAAATTATAATACAGACTACTATAATAAAAGACATTGTAATCCGTATAAGTATAAAGTTGGTGATTATGTAGTTATCAAAAATCTAGATGTTTCTCCTGGCTTGAATAAAAAGTTACTTCCCAAGTTTGGAGGCCGTTATTAAGTTTTCAAGATATTGGGAAATGATAGATACTTCATTAGAGACGTAGAAAACTTTCAAGTTACACAAAGTCCTTTTGAAGGCGTTAGTAATGCAGAAAATATGAAGTTATGGCTTATCGCAATTGTAGATTGCATGACTTTGTTCACAAAACTAGCATGAGAATTTAAATGTTGATGTTAGCGTGTTTCCTTTGTTTCGGTTAAATGAAAATCTAGAAGTCTTATTGGCACTGTTGATACCAGTTTCATGTAACTCAACCATTCCTGCATTTGACTATAAGACATAACGTGGTATTTTTATTTCGCTAAGTAATTCGAGGTCTTCACATAAACTAAACTATCTTTCATATATAGAATTTGGAACTGTTTGATCCCACTCTAATTTTTCCACCCACAGCTTTAATATAATAGTTTAAGCATTGATAGTTAAAGACCCCAACAAACCCAACGGATCGAATATTTGCGAAACTTATGATAGAATTGATCTCTTGGTAACATTATTTCTATAAAATTCACGGAATTTCTTGCTCGATTACTGAATTGAGTCTTGAACCGAGTTCCAACATAAACCCAACATTTTTGATTGTTCATATCCACCCAGGTTCAAGATACCTACATCTATATCTGAACTCACAAGAAACCAATCCGAAATTGCCGGCCTATTAGACATCCATTTTCGCCATTGGAAGCCTATACTTGCCAAGATTTTGGATACTTCTTGTTGAAGTTGTAGAAGTTGCTTCAGATCCTCTGCCCCAGTTGATAAATCATCCATATAAAAATCGCTCAATATGGCTTCACAAGCAACAGGATATTTTTCCTTGAAATCCAATGCTAATTGTAGCATTGAACCCACAGCTAGAAAGCCCTGTTCCAAACATAACGGTCTGTAATTCGTAACACTGAAGTTCCTCTGTAGAGTCAAATTGCCGAAATATTTTATGGAATTTTCTGTCTTCAGGCGCGATAAGTACTTGTCTGAACATTTTCGATATATCTGCGCTAATAACGAATGCATGACGCCTAACAAGCATAAGAACTGAAAAGTAAACACTCTGTGTTACCGGTCCGTGATACTGAACTCCGTTCAATGCGAATCCTCCCCCAGACTTGGCTGACCCGTCAAAAACAACTCTAACCTTTGTAGTTAAACTGTCTTCCTTGACCACTGCATGGTGAGGTTAATGAAATCCTTCATTACCGTCATCTTGATTAGTTTCATGTGTCCCAGTTCTATATATTCTTTCATGAATTGAGAATAATGCCTTTCCAAATCAAGATTTTTGACAAATTTCCTTTCCAATTAATTTTGTTGATTGCAAGCTGTCGTGTATTATCTATTCTCTTAATATTTGGCTTAGACGGTATTTTCACAATGAATCGCCCTGTGTTATCTAGCCTATAATTATCGAGAAAATGTTTATTGCAAACATCTTAATCATTCAGCAAATCTTTAAACTATTTCAAATTCCTCTATTTGCCAGAATACATATACACGAGATATATCTAATCCTACATTCTGTGTTAATAATACTGGTGAAAAACCGCGAAGACGAAACCTGATCCCCTCCCCTTGGTCTGGAGTGTTCTAGCACTTTCAGTCAGAATAAGGCGCGGTTGCCGCGACATACGTCATAACATGGCGCCCGCCTTGAAATGACAAGGTTATTTCAATAATGATATCAAGTAATTCTATCGGTAGTATACAGATTTTTGTCACTGGTCTCTTGAAGTCGGCAGTGCTGCCTGAGCACCTAACACTCACTACACGGACGATCCCATCAGTACCGGGATGTAGTGCAGTAACTCTTCAAATTTTCCAGCATCCCACTGGGATGTTATCTTCCATGATGACTACTAAACTACCAATGTGAATCAATTCACTAGAACACTTGTACCATTTAACCCTGTGTTGAAGATTGGTGACGTATTCATTGTTCCAACGTTTCCAACAATGTTGTACAACAATTAAATACAGATTTTTCTGTATAACCTTTACATAATATCTTTCGATATTGATTTGATATCTTGTACAATCTGCTGCAGATGTTGAAACCTCCGTATTCTTTCGCTCTCATGAGTTTGTCCGACTAATATCGTGCCGCTTGCGTCTGTTTCAGAAGGGAATTCTTCCGCTGGAACTTCGCGAACACCTGAGCATGGGGACACTGTTTGTGCTGCGATGCCGGCTTGTTCATTTGTGGGAGACGTTTGGAATTTCGCCTCTATATGGAGCAATGTATTATGTTTCTGTTTACAACTCTTGCAATTCGATTTTACGCATTCATTTGTGGAATGCTTGGCACTCAAGCAATTGTGTGATAATTTTAATTTTGTTACTTTTGTGATTCTATCCTCCACACAAAGATTTTTAAACGAATCGCAATTGTAGATTGCATGACTTTGTTTACGAAAATAACATGAGAATTCAAATGTAGGTGTTAGCGTGTTTCCTTTGTTCTGGTTAAATGAAAAACTAGATGTCTTATTGGCACTGTTGATACCAGTTTGTGAATCAAATATTTTCAATTGTTTTTCAGAAGAATTGTCTAGCCTTTCCAGTAACTCACATTTTGTCTTGAGAAATATTCGCATATCTTTCATTGTAGGAAGTTCACTGTAATGTATCGATTTCGGATATTAACATTATATCAATCTGTGTTTCTATAGGTTTATTATAACTATCTTACAACTTGTTACTTGGATTGCTTCTTTACCGCTACTGCCTATCTTAACATGCTATATACGCAAGTACCTTGAAAGACATGCGTACTACAAATATGACATCTTTCCCTTTTTTTCAAAAACAAGATAAAATCACAATTTTTTCTTAAATCAACTCAAAATTACATACCATTTGTTCAGTTAATTAACATTATATTTTTCTGGTGGTCTTATTCTACTACCATATCGGGTTCGACAAATAGTTCTTCTTTTTTGTATACTCTGATTCTCATTAGGAAATCTTACCTCATTTTCAGATTGGTAGCTATCATCAAAAGAAATTTCTGTATCATTTAATGAATCTTTGTTATAAGAATTCTCTATTGGTTGATAAAAACTTGTGGATGTAGACTAAGAAATTTCTTTCTTGGTGTTAAAATTCCTCTATTTGTCAGAATACATATACACGAGATATATCTAATCCTACATTCTGTGTTAATAATACTGGTGAAAAACCGCGAAGACGAAACCTGATCCCCTCCCCTTGGTCTGGAGTGTTCTAGCACTTTCAGTCAGAATAAGGCGCGGTTGCCGCGATTTACGTCCTAACATGGCGCCCGCCTTGAAATGACAAGGTTATTTCAATGATGATATCAAGTTATTCTATCTCTTTTATGTCACGCCTGGAATAACTAACCATATTCATCATACCTTCTTGTCACCAAATTAGTCATTTAAAACAGCACTAAGGGCCGTATTTATAGTTGTTCCTTGAGGCTTCCTTACTGAAGGCCGCCTTGAATTTGCTTTTATATGGAAACAAATACAAGTTTGTTTGCATAGAAACATAGAAAAGCAAATTCAAGGCGGCCTTCAGTAAGGAAGCCTCGAGGAGTAACTATAAATACGGCCCTAAATATTGTGACAAATTGCTCATTATTGTAGGTTACCGCACACGCAAGAATAAATTCAGAGCCAACTTGATTTTCTTGTGTGCGAAAGTCATTCTGAGAAGTGACAATAAAATAATTAAAAATTCAGCACTAAGTTACAACAATCAACACATGAAACATAAAACAACACCGTAGAAAGTGGATAACTACTACACAAATAATAGATTATGTTAGTTGGTTCAACTGTTATTGGTAAGCAAAGAATGCAACGATTCCATTCGTTTCACTTTTTCTTGTTTGTTGGTTTTTATTGATTCTTAAACACTTTTAAGTCCGACTTGTTTAAGGAAGTATCTCTGATCCTAACTCGAAATTTTTCTCCGGGCTGTGGAAATCTATGAGAAGGGATATTTTGAGTTTGCTTTTCTCGGTAGAAGCACCTAAGAGCAACTTTGACATATCTGACACGGTAAACTAAACAGGTAATACTTGATCGCGGTATGCATAGATTTATTACTACAGATCGACACATACGCTCAAGTTAGCCACCATACCAATAACTAGGATTATTCCGTAACTCAGTAATAGTAATATCACTATAAAGGGGGATATCTGATGCGGGCCCAAATCGTTTTCGAAACACGATGTAGAATTGTTCAGTTCCTTCATGCTGAAAAACTTATTTCTCGATTTAATTCGGAAATCTGTAAAGCGCGCGGTAGCTATCCGCCAACTTATTGAATATAACTGTTGTGGACTGTAATAACTTGTACTTGTATATTTTTATTTGTTTATTGAACACTTGATATAACTAGTTAGCATGCTACGATTTTGCTCGTATTGCTCTCTGTCTACACATAGACAAGATATATCTAATCTCACAGTCTATGTTAATACTACTGGTGAAAAACTGCGAAGACGATACTTGATCCCCTCTCCTTGGTCTGGAGTGTTCTCGCAATTTCAGTCGGAATCAGGCGCGGTTGCCGCGGTTTACGTCGTAACATGGCGCACGCCTTGAAATGACAGGTTTATTTCAATAATGATATCAAGTTATTCTATCGGTAGTATACAGATTTTTGTCACTGGTCTCTCGAAGTCGGCACTGCTACCCGAGCACCTAACACTCACTACACGGAGGATTCCATCATTACCGGGATGTAGTGCAGTAACTCTTCCAATTCTCCAGCATCCCACTGGGATGTTATTTTCCTTGATGACTACTAATCTACCAGTATGTAGCGATTTACTAGAACACTTGTGCCATTTAACCCTGTGTTGAAGATGGGTGACGAATTCATTCTCCCAACGTTTCCAATAATGTTGTACAATCTGCTGCAGATGTTGAAACCTCCGTAATCTATTTCCTGCTATTTGTACAAAGTTCTGCTCTTGTATTGCTGTCATGGCTCGCCCAATTAGAAAATGTCCGGGTGTTGAAGGATTAAAATCATCGCGACTTGATAGGGCGGGAATTAAAAATGGATTCAATCTGTGCCAAAACAGTGCTGAACTCTTTATAGTCTAAGATCGTATTTCTTAACACTCATTTTAGGTGAAATTTGAATAAACGAATACCGGAATCCCATAATCCGCCAAAATTCGGTGCTTCAAGCTCCTCAACATTGAGTCTTCCTGCAAAGCGACCTTTACGTGCCGACTTGGAATTATTTATGAAACGTAAGCAATGCCCAGTTACTCTCTTCAAGTTTGAAAACGTATTAAACCTTTCGAATATATCAAGAGTTTGTTGCCGGCTTGTAGAATTATTAACAATAGCTCTTTGCTCCGGAATCGCTTCACAATCAACAATATTCGAAACGATATGTGAATCTAAACCTTCTGAAAAGTAAGGAGGACCATTCCAACAAAATTTTGAATTTATCAATTGATTGATTGTGACCCCTCTGGATATGAGGTCAGCGGGATCATCTTTCCATTTTATATAATGCAGATCCTCAACTTCACAACTTGATTGAATCTTGCTGACACGATTGGCCACAAATGTATTCCATCGTTTTGGTGAACCTTTTATCCAACATAATGTTATTTTAGAATCTGTCCAATAATGAATTCTATCAAAATTTATCTTGAGCGCTTGACGCACCTTCTCTACTAACTCTACAAAAAAAACCACTGCCATTAACTCTAATCGTGGTAATGTTACCCTTCATTGGAGCTTCTCTTGGTTTTGCACATAACAACCTCAAATTGAAATGCTCTTCGTTTTCATTTTTAATTCTTGTATAAATACAAGCACCATAGGCTGCTTCAGACGCACCTGAGAAGCAACCATTTCTGCATTGAACTATAAGACATAACGTGGTATTTTTATTTCGCTAAGTAATTTGAAGTCTTCACAAAAACTAAACCATCTTCCATATATAGAATCTGGAGCTGTTTGATCCCACTCTAATTTTTTCACCCACAGCTTTTGTATAATAATTGTAGCATTGATAGTTAAAGTCCCCAACAGACCCAACGGATCGAATATTTGCAAAAGTTATACTATAATTGATCTCTTTGTAACATTATTCCTATAAAATTCACGGAATTTCTGCCTTGAGTACTGAATTGAGTCTTGAACCGAGTTCCGACATAAACCCAACATTTTTGATTGTTCATTTTCACCCAGATTTAAGATACCTTCATCTATATCTGAACTTACAAGAAAACCATCCGAAATGTCCTGCCTATTAGACATCCATTTTCGCCATTCAAAGCCTCCACTTGCCAAGATTTTGGATACTTCTTGTTGAAGTTGAAAAAGTTGCTCCAGATCCGCTGCTCCAGTTAATAAATCATCCATATAAAAATCGCTCAATATGGCTTCACAAGCAATAGGATATTTTTCCTTGAAATCCAATGCTAACTGTAGCATTGAACCCACAGCTAGAAAGCCCTGTTCCGTACGTAACGGTCTGTAATTCGTAACACTGAAGTTCATCTGTAGAGTCAAATCGTCAAAATATTTTATGGAATTTCCTGTCTTCAGGCTCGATAAGTACTTATCTGAACATTTTTGATATATCTGCGCTAATAAGGAATGCATGACGCCTAAAACGCATAAGAACTGAAAATAAATAATTCTGTATTACCGGTCCGTGATACTGATATTCGTTCAATGATAATCCTCCCCCAGACATGAATGCCCGTCAAAAACAACTCTAACCTTTGTAGTTAAACTGTCTTCCTTGAGGTAAATGAATTCCTTCATTACCGTCATCCTTGATTAGTTCCATGTGTCCCAGTTCTATATATTCTTTTATAAATTCAGAATATTGCCTTTTCAAATCAAGATTTTTGACAAATTTCCTTTCCAACGAATGAAATCTGTTGAGTGCAAGCTGTCGTGTATTGTCTATTTTCTTAAGATTTGGCTTAAACGGTATTTTCACAATGAATCGCCCTGTGTTATCAAGCCTGTAATTATCGAGAAAATGTTTACTGCAAACATCTTAATCATTTAGCAAATCGTTATTAGCTCTTTCAAATTCATCTATTTGCCAGAATTCTTTAATTGCGCTACACATTTGCTCTTCTACAGAAACATGACAAACAACCGATTTGTTTCTATTCTGAATACCAAACTGATCACCAACGATCCATCCCAGCCTTGTATTCTGTAACGTAGGGAGCCCCTTCCGTTTTAATTGCTCCATTGTAAGTAAGTCGTGAAATAATTCGGAACCAATCAACATTTCTATTTTGCCGCATTTGTTCAAACTTGGGTCGGCTAGATTGACATTACTTGGTATCTGTAATGACTTAATATTGAACGAAGTAAGTGGAAGATTCTAAGTTATAGTTGGAATGATAAGACACGAAATGGTTTATTGTAATTATTATATTTTGAAAATATTGATACTTGCGCCTTTGAATTTATTTCTTACATTGCCTCGCCTTACCCAGAAATCGAGAATTTTATCGGTTAAAATTTCAATTAGAGCCTTTGACAAAATTCCCTCGTAATAAAATGAGTCCCACTGCCCGCGTCTGATAGCGCCCTGACGGCATATCTGCGACCGCTTGCACCTGCTACCAATAGTACGGCCGTGCATAGTGAACATTGTGCGTTTCTTTGGCTCTCATAAGCTCTTCCGACTAATATTGTGCCGCTCGGAAGACCTGGTTCACTCGATGATTTGAGGAGGCATTTGGCCTGAGTTTTCCCTGTTCTGGTTCTGCCATAGGATCCATCGCCCTTCAAAACATGGGAATCCAACGTTAACCCATATTCGAACAAAAATCGAGTTACCCGGTTTTTCCCCTGTACTCTTCAGATGATACTTCTCACCATTGAATTTGCTTATGGCATTAGCAGGTGATCTTGAAGACATTGAATAAAACCACTTTTCACATATATCTATAAACCAAGCAGTTGTTGAATAATGCACTAGATACATAATTGCTGAGTACATTTGTTGATTTTCCAACTTTCATTTTATTATAATGTGATGGCATTAGATCATCTTGATTTAGTTTTGTAGCCAATTTAAAATGCAGTTGATCCTGCAAACTTAATAATTCGAAAATATGTGAGGAGTCAGCAATACCTTCACGCAAATTGTACTTCTGTTCAACGGAAATGAGAATTTTGATAATTATATTTGAAATGAATGCAGATTTGGGATTCTCAAATAAATGGGGGAACGTCAGCCAAAATAATAACTTTCTTGTCCAATTCTACAGTATTTGAAATGGGATTTTTAATGATCTAATATCTGCCAGCACCAATTCCTAAAGTTTTCCATAATGCTTGATTTGCTGAGTCCATATCTGATGTTTCAGAAATGATGTTCAGCTTAATACTTTTTGCTTTTTGAAGAATTTCGAAAGCATGTTTTTGAAAACCTTTCCATCAACAGAGTTGCCAGTTAAGAAAAGGCGACCATGTGTTTTCATCTCAAGTTGACACCTGTTTACATGATCACCAATACACGCACGACCAGAATTTTCAAGAAGAGTGACATCTCCAAAATACTTATTCAATGATGTAATAAATGTTCTACCATAATTAAGAGCCACTTCATCCAGTACTAACGTATAGTCTTCCTTGTGTTCCCTTAAGGATTCAATTTTGTATTTAAGGAAATTGAACACTTCATATAGAATACCCATATAAAACTGTAAATGTTTGGAGTCTTTAAACTTTCTCTATAAATATTTTATGTCAGATGGAGCTTTTCGGACCTTCAAACTGATCACTTTTATTTGGAGTAATTCTTTGTACAGTTCAACTTGCTTCTTTTCACTCAAGAATTCCATTCTCCTGAGCCATTGTATCATCACCTAATTTTTGTGTAGATATATCATTTGAGATGTTTTGTGATATGTCGATGGAACGCTCCAAGTGCCAGCATGGTTACAGGGTAACTAGAACTCTGGAACGTGTAACTTGATTTCTAGAATCGAGAAGCCAAATGGTGGCGTATCCTTAGATAGAGGTCCTTCATCCACGGGCGTAACCGACTTTGAACGAGAAAAGAATATTACGAAGTAGCGTAGATAAGTACCTGACGAATTTATACATTTATAGAGTAGAATTTCGTAGAATATTGGAGCGGCATTTGTAGATTAGGTGCGGGGCCTAATCACAAAGGGACAATTCGTGAATGGGTAAAATCCGCCCAATGATTCCGTTGATAAACCTATTCGCAAATTTGTTTTTCCAGTATTGGCTTAGTATCTCGGTGACTGATTGCGAGATAGTTCCGCCGGGATATAGTGTGGTGCGTTGTGACAGACAGTTTCTCAGGGTCAGCAGATCTCGTGGAGGGGGAGTGCTGGTTGCACTTTCAGATAATATTTCTTACAAAACGTTGAATACTGAATTCTTGACTGATCGTGTTCCGCTGATTGACGTGGTTTTGTGTCAGTGTACTCGACCTTACGATTTCATCATATGTGTGGTTTATGTTCCTCCTGATATTACTGTCTTTCAGCTCGAGACCTTCACATCTGCCCTTGAGATGAGCTTTCTTGGAAAGACGGTCGTATTAATCGGCGATCTTAATATTCCCAATTTTAGTGTTGGGCCTTCTTGTCCTAAGTCGGTGCTGTTCAAAAATTTTTGTGACCTCCTCAAGTTGCAGCAGTTCAACTTCATCTACAACAGAGACCAAAAATTGCTTGACTTGGTCCTTGCAGGAGATACTGTCGAGGTGTCTGTGGCTCATTGTGAGTCGCCCTTTGTCCCGGAGGATCTGTATCATCCCGCGCTGAGCATGACTGTGAGCCGAAGCTCCTTTGAACGCCAAATAAATTTTCCAACACGCAACAATACGTTTTATAACTTCAGGAAAGCTGATTTTCCGGCCTTGCGTTCGTCGCTCGGTTCCGTTGATTGGAATATTCTCCAAACATTCAATAATGTTGATGACGCTCTGCGCTATTTTTATGATAAATTGTTCGAAATCATAAAAGATCATGTACCTACTGGAACTTATACCTCTGGGAAACGCTGCTTTCCAGTGTGGTTTACTCCTGACTTGAGGCGCAACATCCGATTAAAGAACTATTATCGTTCAAGATGGCGGTCCACAGGAAGAACTAAATATCTCCGAGATTTCAGGCGTTTGCGGTCGTTGGTCAAGTCTGGAATTTCTTCGGCGTACGACGATTACTTGGCTGAGGTGCAAGGCGATTTGGAGTCAAATCCTTCCTCTTTCTGGGGATACATCAACCATAGGAAGAGTGGCACAAGAATTCCTGGTGTATTTCATAGCGACGGAAGATCACATGACGATCCAAGAGATATAGTCGATTTGTTCGCAAAGCATTTTTCAAATGTTCGTATGCCAGACGCAGTCGGGGATTGTAGCGCAACTCATTTTTCCCAATTCCCTCCAGTTGTCTTGCCCTCTATAACTGAAGATGAAATTAGATCTATTATGGATAAATTTCCTGATAAAACAACTGCTGGTGACGATCAGCTACCCTCATTTTTCATCAGAAACTGTAGCTCTGTGCTTGCTGAGCCTCTACATCGCATCATCTCTGTCAGCTTGCGTACTTCCATTTTTCCCACCATTTGGAAGAGAGCCCGAGTAGTTCCGATATTCAAAAAAGGCGATAAATCACAAGTGGGGAACTATAGACCAATTTCTGTACTGTGCAACTTTGCAAAAGTATATGAAGAAGCTTTATACGCTAATATCAGTCATAATGTTAGACCACATATATCAGCAATGCAACACGGTTTCATGCGGGGCAGGTCTACGGTCACGAATTTGGCAACATTGTCGCAGTTTATCGCGGAGACTCTGGATGACGGAGGTCAGGTCGACGTTATTTATACAGACTTTTCACGAGCCTTCGACTCGGTTGATCACCGTATGTTGCTGAATAAACTTTCTTTTTTTGGCCTCAGTCCAGCATATGTTGACCTGATGAGATCTTACTTGGAGGGAAGAATGAGTCATGTGTTCTATAATGGCTTCAAGTCTTTCGAATTTTGTCTGTCATCTGGTGTGCCACAGGGATCTAATCTTGGACCACTGTTATTTATAATTTTTATCAACGATCTTCTGGCTCTTCTCAGTTGCTTAGCCTTGGCCTATGCAGATGACTTCAAACTTTACCTGAGGATACGCGGAATTGCTGATTTAGAGCTGCTCCAGTCCAGCTTGGAGTTAGTTAATGTTTGGTGCTCGCGCAATGGACTCATTTTAAATATACAAAAGTGTTTTAAGGTGACTTTCACGAGAAGCTTACGTCCTCTCACCTTCAATTATTCTATTGGTGATTGTCTTATCGCTAGTGGAGATCGGTTTCGCGATTTGGGGGTGTTATTTGATTCGACGTTCAGCTTTGTTCCTCACATCGAGGAGCTTTGTTCTTCGGCTAGTCGATCTTTAGGCTTTGTGTTCCGGTGTTCCAGGGAGTTCCCTGATGTCTCAGTCCTCAGAATTCTCTATTTTTCTCTTGTCGTCAGCAAATTAGAGTACGCCAACTTGGTTTGGTTTCCGATATACAGTTCCCACCTAACATCACTTGAACGCATTCATAGAAAATTCTTGAAGTGTGCTGAATATAGAAAGACCGGCAGGTATCCTGAACGTGGTGCGGATTTGTCGGAGATCATGCGGGAAATGCGAATTTCAACGTTGCAGGAGAGACAGAAGCGACAGTGCGCTAAATTTGCACAAAAGCTTGTCACTGGAAGAATCGATTCACCTCATCTACTGTCCAGGGTTGACATTCGTGTACCAAGAATTGAAGCGAGGACCACATCAACTTTTCGACTCCCTAAACCTCGGACTAACATACTTGAGCAAGCTCCGGTCTATCGATTGTGCAGGGCTGCTGATGCACTTAAAATTAATTTGTTTTTTTAGTTACGGGCGGTTATTGTTTATCGTTGTATCATTGAATGTGTAATTTTGTTCGAATAATTGTTCATATTATTCATTGTCAATATGTTACCCTGTTATTGGGAAATTTCCTGTTGGGTAAAATAAACTATTATTATTATTATTATTATTATTATTATTTCCAAAAATACAGATTAGATTGAATTGAAATCTAGTACTTGATTGGAAAAACCCAGAGAATATCTGAGGTAATGTCAGCAGCGTTCGCGCATGTTCAAATTCGTTGTCAAAGTGGTCATCTCCCTTGAACATGCGCGCAAAAGCTGCTGACATCACGTCGATGCTTTTTGATAACTCAGTAACGGTACTGAATCTGGGAGTCCGATACTTCAATATTGACATTAAACATTACGCTTACTATGGTCTCTCTTCGGCTAGCTTTGAAATTGACGTAGCAGTATTGGGAGTTTCGTAATTTGTGTGAAATTCCGAAAAATACGTGCCCCCAAAAAAACATTCGTCTCTAGAAACCGTGATAGCTACCAACTTGTTAATAATTATTGAGGAACTTCATTAAGTAATCAAAAAAGTTACTCATAACAATGTGAAGTGTCGATGCTGTCCAATCACATTTATCTGATATCAATATAAAAGCCCTTTGACTACATACAATAATGTTATCGAAAGTTTCTTCGGGCACTCTTCCAGACGTGCACAATAATGGTTTTTCTATGGAAAAACTTCGCTCTTGATAATACAATGAATATCATTTAGTAATGCAGTAAACGTTATTCGGTGAAGTCTGAAATGAATGAAGAAATTTTTTTGTGAATTCAAATATATGCTGTTTAATCTATTTATGTCTCTTTTATGTCACGCCTGGAATAAATAACCATATTCATCATAACTACTTGTCCCGGAATTGGTCACGCTGCCAGATACATTTAAAACCGCACTTAATATTGTGACAGATGGCTCATTATTGTAGGTTAACGCACACGCAAGAATATCGTCAGAGCCAACTTGATTTTATTGTTTGGGAAAATCATTCTGAGAAGTGACAATAAAATAATTCAGAATTCAGCACTAAGTTACAACAGTCAACATATATAACATATATCAACACCATAGAACGTTCATGGATGACTACTACACAAATAATAGATTATGTAAGTTGGGTCAACTGTAATTGGTACCCACAGAATGCAACGATTCCATTCGTTTCACTTTTTCTTGCTTGTTGGTTTCTATTGATTCTTAGGGCCGGTATTATAAATCTTAACTTTAACTTCAACTGGCAGTTTTGACAGTTATGTCCTAACACAACTGTCAAAACTGTCAGTTGAAGTTAAAGTTAAGTTTTATAAAACCGGCCCTTAAGCACTTTCAAGCCCGACTTGTTAAAGGAAGTTTCTTTCATCCTAACTCAAAATTATCATTATTATTATTCGAGAAAATGGCGAATGAAATATCATCTTGATTTTCTCATTGGATTTAATTTCTCATTGAACCTCTGTTCTTTTGGTTCCTATCGGATTTGCTGGAGCAAAATTTAGTATGGTAAATGTAGCGTCTTGTTCTATTTCGATTAACGGCTCATTTGTTGCCGTAGGTGTCGTCGTTCCGAAGATATACTTTCTTTTCTTGAGCAGGGTAGGGAAGTTTCCGAAAAAAACAAAAGAATTGATTTCTGTAAAACTGAGGGGTCTGAGGAAAAACTTTTGAGAACATTCTTTGTTGGAAATGATCTGTACTATGACCTCCTTGAATATTTTACATCAACTCTGTTACATTCTGTATAAGCCACATCACCCTTGAACATGCGCGCAAAAGCTGCTGACATCACGTCGATGCTTTTTGATAACTCAGTAACGGTACTGAATCTGGGAGTCCGATACTTCAATATTGACATTAAACATTACGCTTACTATGGTCTCTCTTCGGCTAGCTTTGAAATTGATGTAGCAGTATTGGGAGTTTCGTAATTTGTGTGAGATTCCGAAAAATACGTGCCGCCAAAAAAACATTCGCCTCTAGAAACCGTGATAGCTATCAACTTGTTAATAATTATTGAGGAACTTCATTAAGTAATCAAAAAAGTTACTCATAACAATGTGAAGTGTCGATGCTGTCCAATCACATTTATCTGATATCAATATAAAAGCCCTTTGACTACATACAATAATGTTATCGAAAGTTTCTTCGGGCACTCTTCCAGACGTGCACAATAATGGTTTTTCTATGGAAAAACTTCGCTCTTGATAATACAATGAATATCATTTAATAATGCAGTAAACGTTATTCGGTGAAGTCTGAAATGAATGAAGAAATTTTTTTGTGAATTCAAATCTATGCTGTTTAATCTATTTATGTCTCTTTTATGTCACGCCTGGAATAAATAACCATATTCATCATAACTACTTGTCGCCGAATTAGTCACGCTGCCGGATGCATTTAAAACAGCACTAAATATTGTGACAGATGGCTCATTATTGTAGGTTAACGCACACGCAAGAATATCGTCAGAGCCAACTTGATTTTATTGTTTGGGAAAATCATTCTGAGAAGTGACAATAAAATAATTCAGAATTCAGCACTAAGTTACAACAGTCAACATATATAACATATATCAACAACGTAGAACGTTCATGGATAACTACTACACAAATAATAGATTATGTAAGTTGGGTCAACTGTAATTGGTAACCACAGAATGCAACGATTCCATTGGTTTCACTTTTTCTTGCTTGCTGGTTTTTATTGATTCTTAGGGCCGGTATTATAAAACTTAACTTTAACTTCAACTGGCAGTTTTGACAGTTATGTCCTAACACAACTGTCAAAACTGTCAGTTAAAGTTAAGTTTTATAAAACCGGCCCTTAAACACTTTCAAGCCCGACTTGTTAAAGGAAGTTTCTTTCATCCTAACTCAAAATTATCACCGGGCTGTGGAAATCTATGGGAAGGGACATTTGAGTTTGCTTTTCTCGGTAGAAGCACCTAAGAGCAACGTTAACATATCTGACACGGCAAGACTAAACAGGTAATAGTTGATCGCGGTATTCATAGATTTATTATTACAGATCGACTCATACACTCAAGTTAGCCACCATACCAATAACTAGGATAATTCCGTAACTCAGTAATAGTAATATCACTATAAAGGGGGATTTCCATTGCGGGCCCAAATCGTTTTCGAAACACGATGTAGAATTGTTCAGTTCCTTCATGCTGGAAATTTTTTTTCTCGATTTAATTCGGAAATCTGTAAATCGCGCGGTAGCTATCCGCCAACTTCTTGAATACAACTGTTGTGGACTGTAATAACTTGTACTTGTATATTTTTATTTGTTTATTGAACACTTGATACAACCAGTTAGCATGCTACGATGTTACTCGTATCGCTCTCTGTCTACACATAGACAAGATAGATCTAATCTCACAGTCTGTGTTAACTGTTAATACTACTGGTGAAAAACAGTGAAGACGATACTTGATCCCCTCTCCTTGGTCTGGAGTGTTCTCGCACTTTCAGTCAAAATAAGGCGCGGTTGCCGCGATTTACGTTGTAACAACAACCCTCGCAGATTGGACGCTTCAGACCAACTGAATTATTATATTGCGGCGTGCGACAGTTCCCCATTGTTGATAATAGTTTGAGTGGGAGGTATTGTTAAACTTGACAGATAACCAGAGGTTAACTTGTCAGGTGGGGTTCAAAATGAGATTTAGGGCCGGTTTCTTCACCATGAGGTGAAGTTTCGGTCACGGAACAGATAAATCGTTACCTCTCATGTTATAGGTACTGCTGAAATGTTTTTCAATACGTTCTCCTATATCTGGCTCCCCTATCAGAAGTCCGTATTTCAGTCTTCTTGGTGTATATTCTCAATATAACTTACGGAGAATAAGTTCTCTGGTGTATATTTTAAAATAGAAATTACAGTGGTTTTCTTCTCCTGCAACGATGTCAAGTTTTGCAGCAATAACACGACGGATTTGGTTTGTCATTTGATAAAATCAAATAATTAACCTTAGTGATCGATCAAAAAAAAAAAATTACCCTGCCTGAAAATTTCACAGTTTACATTTTGGAGTATGTATATTTGAATGAACTAATAAAAAAAATCCGTCCGTCCGCCGTACGCCGTATGGATGAATACTTTTCCTCCTGATAGTTCGGTTCACCGTCATGTGAAATAATCCCATCCTTAAAGCTATGAGCCGAGAACTCAAAGTTGGTTCCATCATCGACTGATCTTGAAATTGCATCAGAGGGTGGGTACAGGACCAACTTCATTTTTCGTTTTCTACTATTACCTGTTTCACGAACACGGTTATACACAGCTTGAAAAGTTCGAGGATGTGGGATTCAGCGTCCCGGAAAGAGAAGCTCGTATTCTGGAACAGTTATTGCCATTTGCCAACCCGGACATGTAGAGCATATCTGCATACTCAATATTGCTTTACTCAAGAGCCATTATACGCAAATCAGATTTCTGGAAGAAATACGAGAAGTAAACTATGGGTACTTAATCGCTTATTCAGCCCTTTCTCAAGCTCTCCATGTTGATAAGAAAATTTACAGAAGATTGTTGCTTCTGCATATCTGACCACAAACCTACTTCGATGTTTTCCACTACGGCGCTTACGATTTCTGATAGACTTACCTCATTTTTTCTACACTAGCGACTTTTTCTCGATGAACGTGCCACATATTTAGGAAGTGGAGACTTGAGTTTTCACAATTATAAAATCAATAGCTCACCTGGAACATTATTCGAGAAAATGGCGAATGAAATATCATTGGAATTAATTTCTCATTGAACCTCTGTTCTTTTGGTTCCTATTGGATTTGCTGGAGCAAAATTTAGTATGGTAAATGTAGCATCTTGTTCTATTTCGATTAACGGCTCATTTATTGCCGTAGGTATCGTCGTTCCGAAAATATACTTTCTTTTCTTGAGCAGGGTAGGAAAGTTTCCGAAAAAAACAAAAGAATTGATTTCTGTAAAACTGAGGGGTCTGAGGAAAAACTTTTGAGAACATTCTTTGTTGGAAATGATCTGTACTATGACCTCCTTGAATATTTTACATCAACTCTGCTACATTCTGTATAAGCCACATCACTTGAATATTGATCGGGAGTAGAAAATTCAGATTCATCATCTACAGATTCATCTTCCTGATTTAATGCATCTTATTCATTATTTTCTCTCACACCACTGTTAGAAACTCTCAGGATGCTAGTTGTGTCCTATGCAAGGCAGTTTGCTGCTTCTGAATTTTCAAGCTTGGTTCAAAGCTCTTCATGAATTAGAAGTTTTTTATATGCTGCTTCAAATCGAATTGCTGTTGGATAACTATTGAATCCACCTCAAGATCGCAAGACGCAAAGCGTCAGTAACCGAAGCGGCATAATAGCCGCGAACGCATCTCGGAACATACCTTCAAGACGGTCTCGTCATAGCTGAGGTATCAAACTCACCAAAACTACAGTGACTTTACAAGACAGTGGCGACAATTGCTATTAAGCCCCGCCCATCCGCCATTTTGCTGCTAAATTTGAATCAGTTTGAATGGGAAATCGATTCTAAAATGGATAAAAAACATTTTTAGCGTCAATATTTGGATAATTCACTGAAAATTGTATTCTTACGAATGTTATATGTGAAAATTTTGATCAAATAAAATAAAAATTTTCAATAAAACAGAAAAGTAGGTACACCAAAATTTGAAATATATATTCGAAAGTTTCACCTACATTATATAAAATATTCAAATCAAATGGAAAGAATATGAAATATTGCCCTCAGTATTGATATTGGAAAGGTATAAATGTACAACCGCAAGCGAAAAAACTGCAGCGATACAACATGATACCAGCACTAAAAATTGACTACTTTTCAGAAAGATAATTTCTATATTATTGAAATTGATTGCTCGCTCAACACTACCAATTGTTAATGATCAAATGGAGTTCCGCTGGTCTCCGGTGTTAACATCTGTAATGTGATGTATATTTGTGTAGTCCTATGTATTTTCATTTCAGTTTTGATAATGGGGTAAAACCCGAAACATGCATGTCAACAAGATATTTTAAATCAAAAATTGTGACGTAGTTAAGTGTTTTATTTGTTTTAATGTTAATAACTATATTGTCTGGAAGTTCCTTGCAATGATTCACATTAAAAGAAAAAGGAAATGAGAAAACACATAATTTGGTACTTTAGTAGTAATAGTAGTAGTAATAGAACAGAATAGAATTTATTCATCTTTTGAGACATTTGAAAAATGTATAAGATAAGTCACACAATTATACAATTAACACAAGCCAATATGTTAACAAACAGAAATATCAGGAGTAAAAATAGGTGAGAAATAAAGAAAATCATCAGCATATTGTATCAGCTAAAAATTCGTCCAGTTTATAGTAGCACTCGTCTAATAATAGAGATATAACCTCAGTTTTGAATCTTTTATCATCCAAAATTTTAAACTATAGTTTGAGTAATTCATAATATTGATTATTTCCATAACTAAATTTTAATTCAAGAGATTTCAAAGCCATTTCTTCGCTTCATAATTCATCAGTCTAGTTGATTTGCAATTTATTCATTCCGAGCGGAAGATGGGTTACTACTCAAGAGAATTCTTATTTTGTCTGAATCGTATGAAAATTGATGCAAAATTTTTTTTTCCAATACATTTTTCTAGTTCATACAATAATTGTTGTTTTGTATCCATTGGTCTAGTCATCACGCTATTAATGTATGGAAGTAAAGGTGTCATAACCTGAGCGTAACTCAGGTGTAGAAGTAGATGGAGAAAAATTTCATCCCTATCAATTCATCAGGGATTTTTAATGCCATATTATCTGCAAATAGAATATTAAATAAAGCTGAAAAGTAAATATAGTACAATAGGTTTTTAGATACTCGCCTGATGTGAAAACTGTAGGTTAAGTTAGGGATATTGGTTTTCTCTGTTTCAAGATTTTCCATCGATAACAGGCCAATAATGAAATAGTTGGTGGTGTAGTGAAATTTTCAAGCTCCCCTAGCATCCACTCTTGTTTTCCCAGTTATTTCTTGAGCACACTGAACCTGAAAATTTTTCATTTATCAGAAAGCAAATTCAAGATCAAACAGATAACTCACTTCGCACAAACAAAAATGATCCGTTGGTTAACAATTGAACCCAGTCATTTATATTATTTGTTGTCTTTCTTTCATAATGAAGAAAATGTTCCATGAGAAAACACTTTGCTGGAGTGCTCCACAATTTGGCATTTTCTACATACACAAAAATATATTTGGTTGATACAAGACCTGAAGGTTGTAAAAATGAATGTAATACAACAATTTCAACACTGAATAGGTATCTAACATATAAATCTAATAATATGATCATTCCACTTACCCATCCTAACAGGAAGAGTCTTCAAAAATCGTTAAAAAAGATTCCGTGATCTAAAAACATTTACTTTTAATGGTATATTTGTATTTACAAAGCCTTATGAACCTCAACTTGCACACACGAATAATCTTGTGCTTGAAAATAGTTCTAAAAACCCTTCGACAACGCAACAATCGCAAGAATTCCATACTAATTCACGATGTAAACAAGAAATTTAGCAGCATAATGGCGGATTTGGCTCACGTGACGCCACCGACCAATCAAAAATTGACCACTTCATTTTCGCCACTGTTACTGTACCAGCGCCTAAGGGCGCAGAGGCAGCTATCAACATAGGATGCGTTTTTATTTTCATCGAACTGATTAATCGTTGTATATCCCTCTTTCTCTTCTTTTGTTCGCCACCAAAGAAGAGAAGGATAGAAGTTAATCGATTAATCACTTCGATGAAAATAAAAACGCACCCATAGTCTCCAACAGGACCGAACAAACAGTAAAGACCGAAAACTAATCCGACCAAATACCCAACGTGAACCGGCACGACCATACCAAAAAAAGGGTAAGAAACCAAAGAAAATAGACAAAACAAGACAAAAGTGCCAAAAAGAGGCCAACTAAGTAGGAGTGGCAAAACCTCAAGATGAACAAAATAACTGTAAGAAAGGAGAAGAAACACATCAAATAGCGATGAAACTTCAATGTAGTTCAAATAGTGAACTACATTTTATGTTCGTTATATGACCCCTAATTTTGTTTTTTATTTACTCTAAGAGAAATTTTCAAATTGAATTCTAGTTATCATGGATTAGCGACACCTTTACTCGATTCAATCAGGAACAGAAAAAGAAGGGGATCGATTGTTCCTCGTATCAGACACACATTCACGATTATTTCTTCCTTCAATGGTCTTTTCGAAAAGGAAATTAAAAGGCCAGTTTATGAATTTTGTCGTGTAGAACGCTACAAATCATCAGAACAGTATAAAAAAACATCGGCCAATTCCCCCAATTCAATATCATCAATATCATTGCATACTTCAATATCAATATCGAACGCTGTACGTTCAATATTATTCAAATATGAATTATTACATAAACTGACCGACATATTTCCGAATTCCCGAATTTCATAGATTCCGCTCATTTTGAAGAACTTTCTCCGCGGTCCCCAAGGGACATCCAATTTCCTCAGATCTGGGAAAAAATCCCCGGACCTGGCATCACTGTCTGAACCGAATATGTCCACTTCCTTATATTTTGATGTATAAATTCACTAGTCACCGTTTTTAATTGTCGAATATGTTGTATTTGTTTTTTATTCGTTTAATTGGATTTACATTTATATTCTTTCTGTGAAAGTGTATATTGCCAAGAATTGGCAAAATGATTTGTATATCGGCTACTGTATATTCTGTTTAATGATAGATCACGTACATGCTCACAACTCTGTAATAATTGGAGCTTCAGGGAATAAACCTTATTGTTATTATTTTTAATACAGATACTATGGAAAAAAGCTTGAAAAAAATTCAACTTTTAACACCCTGTATATCAAACGCGACACTTTTGCGGTCCAATGATTATGAGACCATTTTTTTTTAATTTAGAATGAAATTTCGACAAGTTTAGACCGGAAAAAATCGAATATCAAATATATTATACTGAAGATGTCCTCAAAAAAGCATCTGCGGATACTGAAGAGTAAGAAGATCCGCTCACCGAAATTGACCTTGCTTGTTGCTAAATTCGCTTTTTACTATGTTTGTATTGAATGTGGGAAGATTTCTGGCTATCGCAGTTAACGTACCTTGCTACTGTTACATTGTTAGACTTTGATAGATAATTGTCGAATCACTGGTTTCACTTCAATCCGGCTCCAAGCACCAATGTTTTTTAGAGTTTTGAATGGAGTGGACTGTTGAAATTTTAATCGTTCATTATTCTTCAATTGTGCAGAATATTTAGGATAAGGATGTCAAATCCTTGATAATATTTATATTATAGTGGCCTGACGGCGTCTCTTCGCCTGCTCTCCTCATAGATCTCGCACGTGTAGCTTCTGCGGTCGTGCATGGGAATAAAAATAACCCCTACGCCAGATCTAGTAGCTCATGGTGACCCATGATTACTATTGAAGGACCAGCCGTATGTGCTGTTTTTTTATTGCCTCTGTCCTCTCGGGCCACCAATATTATTATGCCCCGGAACTTCATTCTTCAAAACAATTTTTGAGTGGATAATATTTCCGCGGAGAGTGAGACACTTGTGATATCAATGACGACAAACACTTGTCTGATCATTTACCATCCTAGGCGTCCTCTAATTGTAATGCAAAAGCTGATTAGAGGAAGTTACGACTGTAGGTTTTGCGCTGGTCGTAGGTACCTTTGTGTCTCTACTGATCTTCCAATTCCCATATTAAAATGTTGTTGATATCACAAGAATCCTACTGCTTTCTGTAGGCTCTTCCCCAAGGCAAGTTTCACAGAACTCTGACTGGAAAATCGAGCAATCTATCGGTTGGTGAATATCTCATTTTATGCATAATAATCAGCGATCGTATACTCCGTTGATCATCAATCATTTCCATATCCTACAAAAAATGCTCCTTTTTAGTTCCAAACCTTGGACGCTCTACACAGAACGAAAAACGTACGTGAATATAATCAAATTCAGCCTTACGACAATGTATTTGGACATTAATTTTCAGCCGATGCTCGAGTTCATTGATATAATGTCCTGTTGGTCATGGTTTGATGTTCGAGTGATTGTATCAATCCCCCAAGAGCATTAAATTCATCACCAGCATTTGATGACCGTTAACATTGTATCAATGACCAATAACATAAATACCAGGTCACGAGTACATCGATCCATCAACAGCAGTCCTTTTATCAATGGTCCCAGGGCATTGAATTCAGGCATATCGGTCATTGTATCAATGTATTTTGGACATCAATTAATCACTTTCTGCGCATCATTCAATGCTGAGGTAAATTAACGTGATGCCAAAAACATCAATCTAAAGGCGTACTATGGTAGTTTTCTATTCAAACCAAAAACTACTATTTTTTCAATAAAGAACAATATTGAATGAAATGATGCCTCAATACATATGTATAAATATATTTGCAGACTTTTGTTTTGAACAAAATTTTGTGGAATTAGCTTAGATTTGACTTCTTCCCCTGCAAGAGAATCAAATATATATGAAATTCATTTATGAGTCCCAGTTGATCTTGGAACTTATTCCACTTGGCTAGCTAAAAACGAAAGTAAAATCGGTATAGTCTCACTCACCTTCTAAAATTCTCGTCAGAAATCATAGCACAAGTTGTGGTCAACTTCAAGCATAAAGGAAAATCTTTCCGATATGCATCCGCTATACGACTAGACACGAATTAAACTTGATAGAACTAGAAAAATAGCAAGCAAGATTGTTTTGAGGTTCGCGTACCTATATCAATTGATGAACACGATGATTGTAATAAGGAATCAGGACATCGTTTGATGACCTAAAGCATTGATTATATAACTCCAGGGCATGAATCAATCACGCAAATACATTGATATGATGCGTACATGGATCCATTAGAATTGGCATTATCACAAGGTTTCGTGATGATCGCCCGTGCCTAGTATTGATTACTTCCAGGACGTTAATTGAATGTATTTTTTACATTGTCCTGAGGCAAATTACCTTGAATTGATGTATTTCATCATCACCACGTACAATGTAATAAAAACATTATAATAATGGCCAAGCGTTCACTATAACGATCAAAATAGTGATTGATCAATCACTGAAGTTCATTGTTCCGATCAATTTTTGACATTCTCACAATGTAAAATACATCATTGTAATGTCCGAACGGTTGATCACCTGTGGTGATTGATATCAGGCTCCGTATCATTTTCTGTGTATTCACATGATTTTTGAAATTTTTCACCGGTTCCGAAATTATGGATATCAAGTCGTGAATAACGCCTTAGTCAGTACCAATTCATTTGTTCTTGATGACCCTACAGTACAATACATTAGCTATCCGAAAAAGTAAGGATTGAAGTTTCAGAAGAATCTTCACCTCTCAAAGATTGTTCTTATAGTTCAGTTCTTTTTCTTTCAAATCATAATAAGGAAGAATTCATATGGATAATAGCAAAAATCACTGCAGAACGAATAATCAACATCAGCCACAAAATTCTTCACGAAACTGGGAGTGAAATGCAGTGTCTTCAGGCATTCATCCAAGCAATCAATCATCACATATTGAGCCAGTTCATGTGAACAAGACAGCAAAAGTCCATGCAGCACTTTTTCCGGTACAGGCTATCATTCCGGAGTATCTACGCTTTTAGTTTCGGTTCTCTTCTGTATCTATATTTCTTCGCCCTTACATTTCAAATATCTTCGAAAATCAGATAAGAAACTCTAGATGCAATGTTTGTGGAAAATAGTTCACCTAAAATTGTTGAATTTTTTATCTGGTAAGAAAGTGTTATTTTTTTTTATCTGAATTTTAATATCTTCAAAAAGTCTGCGAGTCTTGGGGACTTCGAAGAATAGAATTAAGGTCTCAGTAAGCATACTGAGACATCCATCCATGTTGAAATGAAGATTGTTCTTTTTTCATTTCAACATCGTAATCGATTCTGAAATTATCGAATCGTACCGCTTTTTCAGCCACATAATATTTATTTTTGTACATGATGAACAGTTCCTCACAGACAAAATTAAATGATATGTACAGGCTTTTCGGTAAACCATGCACTCAGATTTTTGGGCCTGTGTAGAACGAATGTCATAATGACAACTGTTTTCTTTTAGATAATATCATCTTTCGTGTTTATTTTCTGCTTGCTACTGTTTGTCCGAAGTGTCTTCATTTTTTTGATTCCCTACATAGAAAACAATATTCCGAGAGTCAGGTTTACTTGCAAGTTACAAATTTGTCAGAGGTAAAACAAATTCACCCTCTCGCTCCGTTTATGTTATTATCTCAGTTTTGGATGCATTCCGGGAGGGTTGAACCGCTTTTTACTCTGAATCAGCTAAAGTAGTGTCTGTGAGTGGCAACAACTTTTTTGCATGTAGATATCATACCCAAATAGGTAACGTTGGATAATATATGATAAGTAATAGTAGGGCGCAAATTTTGAGTAGTGCAGTTCAATTTTTAAAAACGGCTAAATGGTTCATGTCTTCCAAACGAATGCCTAAGTTGAACAGGGGGCAAGGAAGACTCAACCATAAGCTTGTTCATCGGGAAAAAACATTGGAAAAAAAATATTCATCGAAAATATTTAATCAGAAAACGTAGAATTAATCTATTACTATATATCTATTACAACGAAAACAGAATACAAAAATGAATATCTATAAATTTTCGAATTAACATTCGTGACAAAAAAGGCGTCTGTGTCTTTGACAGTTAACCCGACGCAAACTTCGTGGACATATCTTTTGCATCCATTACACAGATGCATATCCATGACAGATTCAGTGTCACATATGAAACAATACCAACGATGTCTATGTCAAGATTTTCATCATCAGATGTCTCAGCATATAGAATATCTCCTATTTCAGATTTGCTCTCACTCATTTCAGTAATTTTTTATATTTTTTTGAGGGTTTGTAGATTTTTTTATATTAATTCCATTATTCAATTTTTTTTCTTTGGTATATCTTTGGAAACTTCAGGAAAGGACACTGTCAACACCAATTTTGAGAGATTTCTCATTTGCTTCGCTATCTCTATGTTGAACATCTTCCTTTTCATTCCTTTCTGTTTCCCCTTTTGGACCCAGTGTTTTTATTTTTTGTCCTCCATCAACATGATTAGCTTTCTCTGGAGTCAGAGTTAAAATTTTTAGTTTTCCTGGTTGACGAACACTCGTTACTTATCTAGGTGCAGATTGTGGTTATGGCTATGAGTTATGATAAGAGAGATATTATTTGTTGAAACTGATGTAGAGGTCGATGGAATGGGATGTAATTGGTTTCGAGTTGGAAGTGACGACTGAAAATATTGAATTAGTGGCATCACTAATGGCATTGGAAGCTATCTCAGAACCACATTGTTGAGGTGTTACTGCATGTTCTGGAAAGTCAGAGATAGGATCAAGAATCGATGTCATAAACGGAATATCAGGCTTGTCTTTCAGATGTGGTATTGTTATTGAAGCTTCAGGAGTAGAATTTTGTTTTGACAGTGCTTCTGGGTAATCAGTTAAAAATATTCTGTGTGATGGAGGAATCATCAGGATCCGGCATAGAGAATTCGATTTCAGCTCGACGGTTGCAAAATTCCTCGAGTTTTTTACAGGTTCATCAACATTATATTCTCTGTCCGTAACAGCTGAGCACTTAAAATATTCTTCTGTGAATGTCTGGATTTAAAGGATGAATACCTGAGTTTTTTAATTCACTCAGAATGTTGCTACGACTGAAATTATAGCCTGTAATTATTGTTCATTGATTTTAATCGCCGTGGGTGCTTCTGTCAATTCCATATTCGTTAGCTGTTTTCCAGATATGTGTACATCCCTGTATTTCTTGTACCGCATTTTCTAGATTCTGTTTGATAAATCTCTTACTGATAGAATACTCCGTTGGCTTGTATTGAAACGGCATTATTTCTTGAAAATTAAATAAGTACAATAAAAATAGTCAATTGAACCCTAACTGTTATCTAAGCATAGTGCTGGAGGGTCGAACCACTGATCCATTCTCCCTATCATGGCGTTGGTCAAGTCTCCTGCACTTCTTTCCAGTTTATTCAATAGATGTTTCTTCGAAACATCCTTTCTTCGAAACGCCTATCATTAGAATACTATGAAAATTAATAAAAGCAATAAAACCAAATATTCTTACTTACCAAATATTATTACTTACCTAACTTCTCAAATATTGTGAAAAACTTAGTTCAACTTAGTCTTGTTCCTCACCACCTAGCCTAGCTCCTGTCAAAACACTCAGCATGAATAACCAAGGACGTGATTCTCACTTCATTTTTTCACCGGGGAACTACTTTCGTGACATGAGGCGGAGATTTGGCACCCAAGTTGTAACACAGCTCAAACTTAGGATCAAGAACAATATAAAGTGCATGAACATTTTGGCCTTGGAGGACGGTTGCCCATATCGCAACTATTTTGGAAGGTTAGTTAATAGATTCAGGAAGTCGATTCTCAATTTGGAAGAGATCTATTTTAGTTTTAACAACTCATGTAAGAATAACTTCAACAAACTTTTCAATATTGTAAAAGAAAAAAACACCACAAAACTCAGAAACCTATGCAATTCATGTCATTTCTTATGTAAGAAAACTGGTGGTTACAAAGATTCCATTCATAATTTTACTAACATTCACTTACCAAGAACGGTCGAAAACATCTTGTCTCTAGGTCCTAACTTCAGCGGAACGAAAATTAAATAATCCTATCATAAAAAGATAGGAAAAACATCTCAATTCCGGTCATTTTGAACGATTTAGAAGATTGTATACAGAATATAGATTTAATTGACAAAGAAAAGAATCTACTTAGGGCTAAAAATATTAATATAATAACAAATTTTCGGTATAAATTCCAACAAACAAATAAATCCTGCCCCATTCGAGATTGCTTTAAAGAAACTAAAATCTTTCTCAAGGACCATCCAGACCTGTTAGTGATGAGGTCTGATAAGGGAACCTCCACAGTGGTTATGTTAAAGAGTGAATATCGGGAATATATGTATAATTTATTGGCTGATAACGAAGTATATAAGAAGCTGAGAACAGATCCAACCTGTAAGCTTCAAAAACGAGCTAACCAACTCATCAACGAATTGAAAATAACATTAGTAATCAATGAGGCCACTGCCCACCGAATGAAGCGACATAACTCAGTCCCTCCAAAATTAAATGGTTTAAGAAACACTCACAAACGAGACCTCTGCATTAGGCCTATAGTCAGTTGCTTAGGCGCTCCTTCATACAACATATCGCAATTTGTCCACAACCTCCTATATATGGTAAACTCAACATCACCCCATACAATAAAAAACTCATACGAATTTGTGTCATTCAGTAAGGGCATTGTCCTTCCGAAGGGCTTTATGCTGTACTCATTAGATGTTGTCTCCCTATTCACCAATATCCCTAGGGATCTGGTGCTGAAATAATAAAAGAAAAATAGCATTTTATTTCATCATACACTGATATGCCTTAAAAATTATTCTTGGATATAATAGCCTACATTTATGAGTCTAGTTATTTCCAATTTGAGGGTGAATTTTACCAACAAATCTACGGTTCCGCAATGGGAAATCCAGCTAGTCCGTCCTTGGCTGATTTTATTATGACACATTTAATTGAAAAATGCCTGAAAAAACTCAGATTTGTCGTCGCTTTCATCAAACTTTATGTAGATGACACAATCATAGCAATACCTTCGGATAAAGCTGATGAACTTTTATCAGTATTCAATCTATATCATCCACGCATTAAATTCACCATAGAAAAAGAAAATAAGGAAGAGTTGGCTTTTTTGGACATTAAAGTGGTTCGTGGGGAGGATGGCACTTTGCTGACGAAATGGTATGTAAAACCTACAAATTCTAGTCGCTTAATCAACTTTCATTCGGAGACTTCTAGATCTTAAAAGGTGAGTAGCATAAAAAACCTCATTTATAGATCAGCAAACCTCAGCTCGGGTATATTTCACGAAGAAAATATGAAAAAGATCAGAGAAATTTCGAAAACAAATAACTATCCAACAACATTCGTGAATAAAATAATTAATGAATACAATCCATTTCCCCCTAGAAATAGTGAAACCCTTAGTTCAGACGATCAGAACAAAAGATATTTCAGGAAACATTTCAGGCCTGAGTCACAGCATTGCTCATTCAATAAAACAGAAATCAAAAACTACAGAGCTTGTTTTTAACAACCTTTTGACGACACAGATTTTATTCTCGAGACTTAAAGATCCAACTCCCAATAATAACCGTTCAAGCATTGTTTATAAGATACCATGTTTGGGGTGTAATAAATGTTACGTAGGACAAACTAAACAACTGCTGAAGACGAGAATCAAACAGTACAAATATGACTGTGATGATAGTTTCCGGGATATGGATAGTTCCACAGCTTTAGCGGCCCATAGATTTGCTGAAAGCCATCGTTTCAATTTCGACAATGTCGAAATACTCGAGTATGAAAGTAATTGGAGGAAAAGGAACATCAGCGAAATGATTTACATTAAACTAAACGCAACTGTTAACCACAGAACTGACACCCAAGATCTGAGTCAAATGTACACAAATTTATTGTTCCTGTATCGCGATTCCCGTATTCCGGCATAAATGTCATTCATATGTCTTCATTGTTTACATGAGATAACAGCTTCTCTCGATAATTAATTCAACAAATTTCAATGGTAATAGAGATTTCAAAGTTTAAATTGAAAATTGACAAAGTCTTGGCTTGGTTGCAATTTTTCCGACTTTCAGTAGAAATAACATCTTTTATGTCAGACTGAAGGAACTTGGTAAGTTTGTATACCACAGTTTTACCCAATTTAATTTATTATCGTTGTATATTATGTGTGCTATTGTCTATTCATCAGGTTTGTTCATTGATATTTGCTCTATACAAAAATTTATCTAGATTGCATCATTTTGTATGTATGCATTTTATCGTTGTTAGTGGCTGTCATTCTGATTGTTTTATTGGATTGTACTGATGAATTTTTGTATCTTTCTTGTATATAGCCTTGAAAAAGTTCGAATATACGGACGAAACGTCGGCATTCAGTTCAACTTAGTCTTGTTCTTCACCACCTGTCCTAGCTCCTGTCAAAACACAAAAATTATTAAATATACCACCTCTCAACAACGAAATGACGTTTAATAATAAGCTCCCTCTCAAAATGTACAGATGGCAGCCAAAAAGGAGTCGCCACAAGTCTTGCTTTTAAACGAGCATACCACACGTAGCGTTTTGTAAACGAGCATGCCGCAAGCTATCTACGCTGCTGGTAGCGAGAAATTTGAATTGAAAAATTTGAGGTGGCTCAAGTCTCCTACCTTAGCAAATCACTCGGACCGCCCCTTCAATTCGAATTCTTTATGTTATATCGAAAAACTAGATCTACATACATCTACAATTGGAATCAAGAGAGAAAGAGTCTCCTCTGCTAGTACTCTTTGCGTTAGGTTTGATGACTTAAAATTACCTGAGGTCTTGTGCTCTAGCGCCTGTTGTCTTAGTTGCACACAGTATGCCAAATCAGGGTTTGAGATGGTCTCCGTCCACCGGGTTTTGTTAAAGAGAACGCAGTAGTAGGAAAGGGAATAGATAAAAAGATAAATAATGGCTTAAAACATTGCACAAAAAAAAACGTGAACTCTTATACCAAAACAGATTCCTTCACCCAAATCTTTGGCTGTCGATGTATTGAGTTATTACAAATTGCAGAGTGCGACTAACAATTGTGGACTTTTTTAACTTTTTTCACCTGGGAGCTGTTCATATTCAACTGAGTATGTTTTCAAGGTGATTCATCACAGATATTGCCTAGCATTTTTAATAACAACACCCCCAGATATTTCAGAATATCATTCATCGCGTCGTTCATATTTTTTCTTATCGCATAATGAATAATATTGTTCCGAATATAACAAGATGTTTCTGATACTTTTTAAATCAATTTGCTCGAATTACGCACCTTTGCTTTATCAACACGGAATAACAGCACAATCTAAACGCCTCTGATGCACGCAAAAATATAAACGAGCAAGTATCGATTGAAGCTCATTTTGGGACGATTTTGCATCATTTGTAGTTTTTTTCTGAGTTTTCCTTCCCAATATCTGAAACAGAACTTCTGAAAATTAAATGAAATTGTTCTTCTCTACAGTGCATCCCATTTTGGATGAGACAGCCAGGTTTTTCGCTGGTTATTTAAGATAGAGCCTTGCGGTTTTCACGTTCCTGTCTTACTTTTTTTGAAACTCAAGTTGGGTTACTCAGATTTCGCATAACTGTTTCCGTTTATGCGATACAGGGCGGTTTTGGGAATTGATACTTTTCGGACCCATCCTTTATCTCCGAAGTCATTGAAATTAATGGTCAGCTAAAAACTACGTCTGATACAGAATTCTGCGTAGAATCCAGTGGCGCACTAATTTTTTTTTCCAGGGTATGGTTTTGAAGATACGACATAAACCTATATTTTTTCAATAGAACACCCTGTATCCCATTACTTCGTTGAATTTGTAATTTTTTCCCTTCAGAATGATGTGTAATACTTTAAAGGTAGGATGTTCAGAAATGCTACTAAAAAACACTAAAACATCACCTTATGATGATTTTTTGTTAGTGGGTCATGGATTTCCCAAATGAAAGAAAAATCAATTGGATAATTTTCATTTGTGATTTTTATTTATAGGAGATGAGTAAGCAAACATAGATAATACACTCATCACTTACTTTCTGAGGACTTCGGAGATAAAGGAGGGGTCCGAAAAGTATCAACTTCCGAAATCGCCCTGCATCTGATAAACGGAAACTCATACTTACTTGGATTTGGCCGTTAACATCGTCGCCTATCTTTCTGATTAGGACCTTAGACCTACCAACTATATCCTCAGCTAGCTCAGATGAACATATTTGAAAATGGGCGCCACCTCTTCTGAAGAATAGTGTGGGGATATAGCCTCAGAGTGTGAGGTTTTGAGGATTTAGATGAAAAGGAACCTAGGTATTCAGGAACAATTCGAGGTCCTAAGAGTTAAGGATAAAAAACGGAAATGCGGTAAGCGAAACTCAACCACTCATTTTAAACCTTTAAACCAAAACACTTACAATTCAAGGGTGCATGATGTGCCGTTTCAAGCTAACATACACACCCTTGCACACTCTAAGACCCCTAAAGTCATGTAGGCCGTTTCAAGCTACTACACAACTCTAAGGAACTCGGGCGGTCGGTCGGTAGGAAGGATACAAGGATGCATGATGCGCCGTTTCAAACTAGCATACACACCCCTGTATATCCCGAAACCCAAAGTGTCATGCAGGCCGTTTCAAGCTACTACACGACTCTAAGGAACTCGGGCGGTCGGTAGGTGGGAAGGATACGAGGATGCATTATGCGCCGTTTCAAGCTAGCATATACATCCCTGTATACCCAGAAATCCAAAGGGTCATGCAGGCCGTTTCAAGATACTACACAATCCTGCGGAATTCGGGCGGCTGCTAGGAATGATACAAGGGTGCATGATGTGCCGTTTCAAGCTAACATACACACCCTTGCACACTCTAAGACCCCTAAAGTCATGTAGGCCGTTTCAAGCTACTACACGACCTCGAAGGCCTTGAGCAATGCAGGATAGGACAAGGTGAGGAAGAATTGGCGTCTGAATTTAAGATTACAGCACCACGGTGGCCAGTTTTGGAACCTTAGGTACAGACATAGATTTTGTTTTGATAGTCGATTTTGTACTGTTTGTTAGTGTTTGGTTTGATAATTTTTGATTTCACGATTTATTCAAAGACTTTTTAGACTTTTATAGTTGACGAGAGTTTTACTGGGAGTACATATTCCATTCTTATAAAGTAGGTTTGTATAATTCTTCAATCTTATTGAGTGTAGCAACTCTAAAATTACGGCGATACCTCCAAGGTTAGACAGTATTTTAATATTATTTATTTTCAGATCCGAATGGCAAATTTGACTTTGGTGGATTTCTTAGGCTTGAAAGTTGAAAAACAGTTTTGTAAAACATACTTTTCGGAATAATAGACAAATACTCATTACTTTACCATTTTTATAGCGAAGGACTAAATACTCAATATATTGTGAATAATTCACATAAAACTAAAGCTACTTGTATCGTAAGTCTTTTTCATTATGGATTGACAACTAAATTTTCCAACACTCATATGATTGGTCTTGAAAAAGCTGTAATAAATAAGCCTTGTACAACTTTGCTTTCATCGACAGAAGCACTTTGAGCGAACAGTATTCATCACCAGATATTTCCTTGTTGAGACTCTCCTTTTTCAATAGTCAGTTCTATCATTGCAACATTTACATTGTTACTTAATGATCAGTTCAACAGGCAGATTTCTGGAAGGCAGAGCATTCCTCTTAAGTAAATTTATCTGCTTGGATTATGGGCCTGGAAAAAAATTGTCTTCATGAATGTGATCTAATATTTCATAAACAATTCGTGCTTTCCTCTTTGAAAATGATTATCATCGTAAAAATTAAGGCAACAGACTCTCATAAATCTTGTTTGTTGGTTTTTATCGATTCTTCAACACTTTCAGGACCGACTTGTTAAAGGAAGTTTCTTTCACCCAAACGCAAAATTTTTCACCGGGCTGTAAATATCTATGGTAAAGGACATTTGAGTTTGCTTTTCTTCAGTAGAAGCACTTGTAAAATCACACAAACGCCAAGAAGAATGCATAAACTTTCCCATTTTCTCGACTTTTCTTTTAACTTGTCAATGATAATGTCTGTACTTCGGGTTACTCGGATAGCCACTAGAGAGAGTAGCGCTTATCTTCATTCGCCAATAGAGGCGAATAATACAATAATACCAGCGAAGAGAAAATATATGGTCTTACCCTAATACCTTGCCCATGCGGAACCTCTGGGGTTACTTACTTCTTCGGCGGTGTCGGAACGGTGGTCTGGCGGTCACAATGTCGCTTCATTGACTTCCCTTTGACCTAATTACGCACGCGAATTTATACCCGCCAGCACTGCTGAGCCTGACCACGCCCATCTGTTCACTATAGGTACTCGCGACATACCGCACATACATATGTGTCAGTATTCCTCCGATTCAGCGGAACGAAAATTTAATAGAGAATTGCTTCGTTACATCCCCCTCCTTCTTCGGATAGAAAAGAGGAAACGAGTTTTCTCTTTACAAATACCTAAACCTTACAATGCTCAATCATTTAGAAAATATAATCAACATCAAAATCTTTATTCACTTATAACAAACACACACAAAAAAACAACCTTTTATTTGTCCAAATTCCACCCTTGGCTACCGGAAGTCATCACCCGGATGAGGTCGCACTGCACTCCCTGGTCCCTGGAACGCCGAGGTACTGGCCGTGCTTCCGTCGTTTTCTTCGGCGGACACCTGCATTGATCCGAACGGATTCCCACTCGTCCACACCTGGAGCAAAAAGTAAGTGCGGGCCTCTGGCAAGTCCTGCGGTCGTGGTCAGGATACCCACAACGCCAGCATAGCGGAAATTGATTTACCGGGAGGTAAAGCGGATCTAACTTCTTCGGTGCGGGTTTCCCTTCGTCTTTCCCGGTAACTGGATTGTTCTGTCGGCCGTCGTTGCCCGAGGCGGTGCCCGGCTCGAGCACCACTTCCTCCTGTAGAACCAGCACGTTGTCTGCCATCCTTGGATCTGTAAGACATTTTATGATTGTTTTCACTTCATTTACTGGTTAATGCGGTTCGAATGACCAAATTTATGGTGTGGACTGTAATAACTTGTATGTCGCGGTATACATAGACTTATTAAAACTGATCACTACACATACACTCAAGTTAGCCACCATACCAATAACTGAGAATATTCCGTGAATCAATAAGAGTAATATAAAGGGGGATTTCTCATGCGGGCCCAAATCTTTTTCGAAACACGATGTAGAATTGTTCAGTTTCTTCATGCTGGAAATTTTCTTTCTCGATTTAATTCGGAAATCTGTAAAACGCGCGGTAGCTATCCGCCAACTTGTTGAATACAACTGTCGTGGACTGTAATAACTTATACTTGTATATTCTTATTTGTTTATTGAACACTTGATACAACTAGTTAGCATGCTTCGATGTTGCTCGTATTGCCCTCTGTCTACACATAGACAAGATTGATCTGATCTCACAGTCTGTATTAATACTATTGGTGAAAAACCGCGAAGACGATTCTTGAACCCCTCCCCTTGGTCTAGAGTGTTTTCGCACTTTCAGTCAGAATATGCCGCGGTTGCCGCGATTTACGTCGTAACATGGCGCCCGCCTTGAAATGACAGGGTTATTTCAATAATGATATCAAGTTATTCTATCGGTAGTTTACAAACTTTTGTCACTGATTTCTTGAAGTCGGCACTGCTACCTGAGCACCTAACAATCACTACACGGACGATTCCATCAGTACCGGGATAACTCTTTCAATTTTCCAGCATCCCACTGGGATGTTATTTTCCTTGATGACTACTAAACTACCAATGTGTAGCAATTCACTGGAACACTTGTGCCATTTAACCCTGTGTTGAAGATGGGTGACATATTCATGGTTCTAACGTTTCCAATAATGTTGTACAATCTACTGCAGATTTTGAAACCTCCGTAATCTATTTTCTGCTATTTGTCCGAGAGAATGTCTGAGTGTTAAAGGATTAAAATTATCGGGACTTGATGAGGGAGGACTAATAGGGCGGGAATTAAAAACTGATTCAATCTGTGCCGAAACAGTGCTGAGCTCTTCATAATCTAAGATCGTATTATTTAACGCTCGTTTTAGGTGAAATTTGAAGGAACGAACACCGGATTGCCATAATCCGCCAAAATTCGGTGCTTCAAGCCGCTCAACATTGACTGTTCCTGCAAAGCGACCTTTACGTGCCGACTTGGAATAATTTATAAAACGTGAGCAATAAGCAGTTACTCTCTTTTATTTTGAAAACGTAGAAAACCTTTCGAATATATCAAGAGTTTGTTGCCGGCTTGTAGAAGTATTGACAATAGCTCTTTGCTCCGGAATCACTTCTCAATCAACAATATTCGAAACGATATGTGAATCCAAACCTTCTGAAAAGTAAGGTGAACCGTTCCACCAAATTTCTGAATTTATCAATCGATGGATTGTTACCCCTCTGGATACAAGGTCAGCGGGATTATCTTTCGATTTTATTTAATGCCAATCCTTAACTTCACAACTTGATTGAATCTTGCTGACACGATTGGCCACCAATGCTGCACAGGCTGACCTAGGGTCTCTAGAGCCTTGAGGTTCTTATTCACCTCGTCATACATACTACGTAGACCTGAACTATTTTCGTCGAATACCGGTTTAACATTGTTTACAATTAGTTTCTTGTTCTCGTACCTATCTTTCAACAAGGACCATGCAATTGAATAGTTGGATGCGCAAACCTGAACTGAACTTAGCAGCTGTGCAGGCTCTTGTTCTAATGATGATTTCAAATAATAAAACTTTTGAATGTCTGCTGGGTTTTCGTTGTTCGCAACAAGGGCAGTGAATGCATCTTCGAAATCCAGCCAACTTTTCCAATGATCCATTGAACTTTGGCATAACAATAGTTGGCAATTTAACTGGTTGCGAGACCTGAGTATTCGAATTTTGTTGCGAAGTGTTAAAACTTCTTGAATGTCGATTATTATTGAATTCGGAAATAATTTGTTTGACATAAGCCACATTTCTAAAATATAAATCCTCAAATTGTTCACAGACTGATTCTTCATCAGAGTTTCTTCTGAACCTTCAATTTAACCTTGAATTTTATTGAACTTATCTAAAATTGGTTCTTTTTTTGATGAGCGAATTTCTAATTGCATGATGGCAAGATCATTAAGCTGAGAAGCATCTACTGAATTGATATAGGTTTTGAACCTTGATAATTTCTCTTCGATTTGAAGACGTTTTTGTTTGCGTTTGGTAATATCCATCTTTATTAATTTTGAATTGTTCAACAATGAATAAATGGCTTGGGACAAGGAAGTGGAAAAAAAAACGGACTCACAATTTTCCTGGAATATGTGCTGCGAATTCCTGGCTCCTGGAATCGCTGGTATTGTACTCAGAAATAGAATGTACGATGTTATAACTCTGGAACATCTGCGAAGCACCTGCTCCTTGCTGAATTGGCGGCAACAACTGACCAATTTTACGATTGTTTTCACTTGATTTACTGGTTAATGCGGTTCGAATGACCAAATTTATGTTGTGGACTGTAATAACTTGTATGTCGGGGTATGCATAGATTGATTACTACAGATCACTACACATACACTCAAGTTAGCCACCATACCAATAACTAAGATTATTCCGTAACACAGTAAGAGTAATATCACTATAAAGGGGGATTTCTCATGCAGGCCCAAATCGTTTTCTAAACACGATGTAGAATTGTTCAGTTCCTTCATGCTGAAAATTTTCTTTCTCGATTCAAATCGGAAATCTGTAAAGCGCGCGGTTGCTATCTGTCCACTTGTTGAATACAACCATTGTATAAAGACAACATAGTAGGTCAACCTCCCTGCTAATATCGTTACCCGAAAAAGATACTCGAACTAGATGGCGTCACCGTCGAAAGATACTCGACGTCAATAAGGTCGAGAATCGCATGCCATAGTATCACAGGGCCGGCAGATTAGAGATTCTGAGAATCTTGGTTTTTGGGTAGGCTATAGCCATTTGATATAACGAGTTTAGGCTTTAGTCTGTTTCTTTTCCGTCGCTTACTGTGAACTACGTATCGTTAATACGATTTTGAAGTTTATGGACAATATTATGTAGATTTTGAGGTTCGAACAGGAGGAAATATTTCTTGCTAATCACCTCTAAAATAAAATACCATTTGATTAAACGAATTTGTCTTCAAACCATTTCTTTTCCATCGCTCACTGTGAACTTCGTATCGTTAATATGATTTTGAAGATTAGGGGCAAAATTTTGTAAGTTTCGAAGATTGAAAAATATTTTAGTTTTCGCTGATCACCATTGCAATAAAAATTCTAGGCAAGTGCTGACGTGAGGTCAGGAAATTTTCCTCATTTAAAATTTCATTTTGTTTTTTCGAAAATACAGATCGAATTGAAATCGAGTAGGTAGTTGATTGAAAAATGACAGCCAGAAGGTCCATACAAGATTTCGTGAGATTCATTTATATTATGATAGAAAGATGAATATATGATAAGTATTAAAAAAAAAAAATTTACGCGTTGGTTCTAGGGAACATCAGCGCGTTATTGTTTCCTTAAAATGTCTGTAATTTGCGAATTTCGAGCCGAAATTGGTCTGAACTACTCTGAACGATAATGTTGTACTCTCTGGAGAAGAATCGCTGGTCAAATTCAATTCTGTCCTCCGGCCGTTCGTCCGTATCTACTGTAACTTATTTCCAAGGAAACGACTGAGCGACTTGAAATTCTCGAATTTTGTTCGTAGTCCAAATATCTCGATTTAATTCGATTATAGGTGAAATCAGCCAGGCGGTTTCGGAGTTATGCCCATTAAAAATTTTGGAGTTTTTACGGGCTTGTTCTAGGAAACAGCACGTTATCATTTTGTTACGATGTCTGTAATTTTAGAATTGTTTTCTTCAATATCTCGAAACGTACTAATGCCAGCTTGGATCTCCGAAATTAGTTGAGGAATACCAACTTGCAACTTGGTGCAGAATGTTATGGGTATTCACAGGCTAGGAAATTAAAAAAAAAACTGATTTTTTTTTTGAAAAATCCCGGGTTTTCGGAGAGTGAATCAGATTAAAATGAAATTTGGCACATGCCAATTTTCAGTTCGATCCGTGATTTATTTTCAGGAATGTCAAACTACGTGGCTATTTGAAATTTTAACATAATTACTTGAAATCTCTGTATGAAATGACGCTAATCAAGTTAAAACTTCATTATTAGTTCGAAAATACCGACGGGTAGAAAATACAAAAAAAATTGTTCTTCGGAGAATTTTTCATATATGTTTGTTGCAACAAACTGTTCTTTTGAAAAACATTCATTCGGCTGCGATAGAGTTTGCCACAGACCTTGAGGTGTTCAAAATTTCAGTTTGATTGGCTATTTATATTCGGAGCTATTAGGAAAAAATATTTCAAATAATTTGCAGAAGCTGATTCGCAAACTTGTTCAAAATTTCTTGATGATCGTTTCATCAGAACAATTCACAGGAAGGAATAATTCCAAAATTTTGTTTTCAATTATTGTATTTTTTTGCGATCATATTAGGTGGTCCTCGCGAAATTCTGCAGCAACCTAAACGCTGTCTTTTTGTGCGCATGTTCTAGAGGAACACCGTGCTATCGTTTTATCCACATGTGTGTAATTCTCAATGATTGAGCCGAAAATGGTCTCAAACGACTAGGCTGGACTCACTGATGACGAATCCGGTGTCAAAATCGATTCTGTCCGGCCGGCCGTGGACACGATAACTGTGAAACGCAGCCAGCTAGCAACTCGAAACTTGCAGGGTAGTTCGCGCATCGGAATGCCGCAGTTAAGTTCGTTGATGGGCCAAATCGGCCAAACAGTTTCGGAGATATAGCCCTTTGAAATTTTGAGGTTATTTCCCTCATATTTCACAAACTACTGAAGCGATTAGATTGGAACTTGGCAGTTAGTTGGAGCATAACAACGCGCAACTTTCAGCAGAATTCCGTTGAAATCATAAGGTCACTCAATTCAAAAAAAAAAATTTCCAAATTTTTTTCGAAATTTTTTTTTTCTGAAACTTTCGTTCATATTCGAGAACAACTTCAGTCATACCTTGAACTCCATATTTTACAGCAGTGTACCAAATTTCAGTTCGATACGATCATAATTTTTTGAGATATTGGGAAAAAATATGTCGATTTTCGTGGTTTTCTTCTCGATATCGTTGTTTTTTTCGGTATAACTCAAGAAATACTCATTCCATCGTGATAAAACTTCGCAGCTAGTTTGAAGATGCTGGATGACAACCTTGTGCAGAATTTCGTGATGATCGTATCATTAGAATAATTAAAAAAAAATTCAAATGATTTTTCTG